>OY754902.1:1942500-2542500 GCA_963576445.1 Lithosia quadra | reverse complement strand
TTATAGTTCACAGCATCTAACTTGGCAAGATTTTGGAGTAGTGTGGGCCAACACTACAAAATCTTGCCAAGTTAGATGCCGTCAGCTATAAAATACGTTTGGGTGTTCAGAGAAATAGACAAAGAAAAAACTTACAATAACCTGCAGAGGGTATGGTATTAAATCTCCTTCTGTGTGCCTGGAGATGTTCTTCAAAGCTTGTAGACCTTCGTCGTTACCATAACCTGGATGGGTTGGGTTCGTCCATAACGTGAAGACCTGGAGATTGAGAAACGAAACATGTCTATTACTACATATTGTGAAGCTGTGTCTGTACATAGAAGATATTAAAAACCGGCCAAGTGCGAGTCGGACTCGCCCATGAAGGGTTCCGTAGCAGCAAGTAACATCACCAACTAGCTATATACGAGCTCAAAACAGATTTGACATTGGCCTCCATTTGCAAAAATAGGAGTAATTCCAATAGAATAATTTCTTTTGGCCCACCAAAGTTGACCAACGGAGTTGAGAAAAGGCTTGAAGGACGATGGCTTACATATCACCCTGCCTCCCCCCTTTTCCGGGGACAAGTGGTTCCGAAAGAATCATCTCGAACCCGGAGATGGCCCGTTTCAGCAGTGGTGCGTGGGAAATGCCTTATGCGGCATCTTACACCCCGGCGCTCGAAGCCCCAAAATGGCATGAAGGTTAGTCGGTTCCAGTCCGACATAAGCACCCTAATTAGCCAGAGGGTACCCATGGGGATTTCCATGCAAAAGAAGAGAAAAAGAGGGTGCTAGGCTCACCTTTAATCGCTTCTCGACTACTGCTCTGAGTGCCAGTGGGAGGCGGCTGGCATCTCCAGCTCCTTCGTCAGTAAACACGAATAGTGCGCTGTCGTAAGGCACCAGCTTAGCAGCTCCGGTTAAGGCTCTCATAGTGCCGTCCCCTCTTGAGTCTGTGTTCACGCCCTGGTATGAAATAATATGATGAGTAAAATTCAAATTTGGTGGGGTATTCAAACTGAGTGCTAACACTGGAGTATTTCTTGTATCTGCAATGGTGACTCTCATATTTAAGACTTTAGCTTCTCGTAAGGCGAGGTCATATGAAATCTTATTGAGGTGCCCTACATAATAAAAAACTGACGTCTAGATCCACGAAAGGCAATAGAAATTGAAAAGTAACTGAATTATAGTTTTGATTTAAAAGAAAATAATGCGCTTAAGACTTTTCTCGGTGGCAATTCAGTGCAGTATCTCGATATACTACTACTTGACTAGCAACGACTCTTTGTATCGGTCATACAGATGACATTACAAAAGGCAAGTTATATCTATACAGATAAGTGTCAAAATTCATTAACTCATTTATCTAGTTTGTGCGTCCCGTTCCAAATTCGAAATTCCAAATTCGTTCCGCCTCACCCAGGAATCTTGCCACAATTCTTGTTCAAGTGTCAAAAGTCTAAATCGCTAAGAAATAGAATAGATTAGGTCGACCAATCACATCCAAGCTCGTCGCCGGCGTACGATGCGCGCGCCGTGGTGGGATCACGAGCTGGAGTGTGATTGGTCGACCTAATCTATTCTATTCCTTGGCGATTTAGACTTTTGACACTTGTCTACGGGCCCTGAACAGCTTGCCTAGTATACATACCCTTACCTCAATCGTCAATGCCCTTACCTGATATTTAAGTAGGAGTTTCGAAAGAGCCTCTGCCACGGTTTTCTCATGGTTGTCATAAGATGTCGGATGCAGATTGTGTTTTGATCGCCAGCTTACACCTGAAAGTAAAAATAGAATATTATAATCAAAATTTTTGAACTAAAAAACTACTTCTTCCAATTTCCACTGTTAGGGCCTAACGGGAAGATCTCAGTAGGGTCGCCAGAGCTCACTGTACTCCTCTTCTCCCCACCCCTTCCTAGCCCTTCCCTTCAGAGTAGGCAGCGCGTGTGTTGCACAAGTCCATAGGCCACGGTGACAGCTTCCCATCAGGTGGGCCGTGTGCTTGTCTGCTACCTACGTAGTATAAAAAAAAGAGTTGTCCTACAGTGGCGGTTCCGTACCCAATAGCTTAAAATGGAACTCTATTACTAAGACTTTGATTAGACTATCCTATGACAGTATATGGATCTGTCTGTGTATCTCATGAACCGTGACAACTAGGTAGTTTATTTTTTATAAATGTATTTCTGTCGCCACTATAATTTGCCGTTATTATTTTAAAATCTTAATATATATAAATCTCGTGTCACAATGTTTGTCCTCAATGGACTCCTAAACCACTTAACCGATTATAATAAAATTCGCACACCATGTGCAGTTCGATCTAACTTGAGAGATAGGGTAGTTTTTGAAACGGATTTCGACATCCACGCGGGCGGAGCCGCGGGCAACAGCTAGTATAGCATAGAATTTTGTGCGAATGGGATTATTTTGGAACACAGCGATGGTAGTTGAGTAGATAAGTACGCGGCCTCTCGTCAGAGGTATCGAGTTCGAATGCGGCTGGACATTACAAATTTGAATTTCACTTTGTGGAATTTTATGTGCTAATCACATGATTTACGATCTGCTGACGGTGAAGGAAAAACATCGTGAGGAAACCCACATGTCCTAGAAGAAATTCTAAGGACATGTCCGATCCACCAACCCGCATTAGGCCAGCGTGTGTGGATTAAGGTCTAAACCTTCTCAGCTCTCTCGCTAGAGAGGAGACCCGTGTCCAGCAGTGGGACATAATGACTTGCTATCAGGGACTATTTGCGAATGGGACTATGTGTGACCGTTCGGACATGTAGAGTTCGGACATGGTTCGGACATGTAGAGAGGATGGATGAAGGAAGATTGACGAAACAGATATATGAGGCGAGGGTGAATGGGCAACCCGGTAAAGGTCGACCTAAGCGTACATATTCTAATCAGATCCAGGACGTTTCTGAGAAAGGCCAGGTCAAGAGTAACCGGCGTGCATGTATGAAAACAATTATGAAAGTTGAAGATGCGAAAGGAGTATGCCAAGATCGTAGCAAGTGGAAAGATGTTGTCTCTGGCTCCCCAAATAGGAAAAAGGCGTGATTTGTATGTATGTATGTACTATGTGTTAACGGGACTTGGTGTTAATAAGACTATGTGCCAATAGCACCATGTGCGAATGAGACATTAAACATCTGATTTAATAAAACAAATTGACCGCAGCTATAGAAAAGAGCGATTGATTTATATCAAAGTTTGGAAAGGCATAACCTTGCTCGGTTATGTAAATCTACACTGTTCTGCTCCAGTTGGTATCCAAGCAAAAACTAAATGATTGGTTCGTACATAAAAAAACTAATAAAATAATCAAGTAGTATTATTGCTTGAGAATAACAGTTGTATGGAAATAGATTGACAATTTTTTTTTTGGTTTTATTAACGCAACTTGCTGTTGTGTGTGTGTTTTGAACGCCTTTATTTAAGTTAACCTTTTTTTTTATTCAACAAAAAGATACACCATTAAAAATCCATAGAGGTTACATAATTAAAAGAAAAGACATCATAAAAACAAGTTAGCACCCTGGTACCCACGATAAGATTTAACTTGTGTTGTGGGTCACCAGGCCCCAGGAGTTATTTAACAATAAAAATGCGCATACAAGCTATAAACGTACAATTTGTGTGTGTGTGTGTGTGTGTGTGTGTACGCGCTCGTCCGTATGTGCATGTCAAATCTAGTAATTGAAAATTGACCCCCTTCCTGTGGACGGATTGTTCTGATATTTGGCAATCTTTAGTTCTGGTGACAATACAAATTTATCTACTCTGTATAATTTGTAAAGTCAAGATGGCCGCTGCTACAAAATGGCGGCTCATCAAATGAAAGGGCTTGACTAGTATTATAGTTCACTGTGAAAAAAAAAAATTGCGCGGAACCCTAATTCTTTTTCTATAATAATTTGTTAATTTCAAAAGGCTTTCTAGTAAGTGCATAACCAGACAATCAAATGAGTCCAAAAGGTTTATCTTGTTTAGTTCACAAACTCCTATGACTACTTACCGTCTCCTTCTTCAGACCCTGGATATCACGTAGCATCAGAGTATTTGATGTTTTAAAACAAATGAACGCAAACTCGATTGTATAATTTTCTTTCGTTCACATGTTCCTATGGATACCTTCAGACTCTTTCATCAGACCAGCTTCATAGTACCATATTATCGTATTGTCACCGAAGATACGCAAGTATACCAAATTTCAGTTCTTTAAGCCGGACGTAAAACAGCATCTGTCGAGGCCACCATTTTAAGGGTAAACCCTTTTTTTCCATGTGGAAATACTCATGGATACCCCTCGCGACTAGCGGGGCAGTTTATGTCGGACTCTTACCGACTAGGGTCTTCTGACGCCAGGGTGTAAGGTGGCCCATAGAGCATATCCCTTGCACCCTGGCTTAGGGGTAACCCCTGGAAATAGTGGTCACTATTTATGGACTTAACCTCAGCTTACTATCAGGCGGGGGATCAATCTTCTTCAACCTAGCGTTAATTCCAGTCGCAGCCAAAGCTACCAGTCTTAACTGCGGATTTGGCTGGACCTCGATGGTCCGTGAAGCGACTGCCATCTGACCTTCACAACCCAATGGTGACATTAGGCGATATCGAAGCATTGCAGCTAGACCGTTGTTGGACTTTTTAGAGCTCCAACTACCCGTAACGACTGCCATAGATGTTTGTATGGCAACCGGGACCGACGGCTTAACGTGCTCTCTGGGGGGAGATCAATCCGACGGACTAAATATTAAAAAAAACCCTCTCTTCCATCCGGTTCGGAAATAGACGATCCACAAAAACAGTGATTTGAAAGGCCACACGTGAATGTACTTTTCTAACTCACTTTAAACAGTAATTACGTTACATAACCATCATAATTCGCTGTACCCAAATGAACCGTCCATCGATGCATTGATATAAACTTAATTATATCACTTTGAGGCAGTAAAATTATAAAACTGCCTCAATTAAAGTACAGAAATCGAAAATTAATTATGAAGAATCGATTACTGTTATGTAGTCAGTGCACCGCACTATAGAAATGTATGGACAGCATCAAAAGTCGCTGATCAATTTCATATTTTCAAGATTAGTTTTTAAACAATGAAGGTTGAAGGTTGAAGAACTTTGAAAAATTCAGTAGACGTTATATATTTTTCTTTATTTAGTAATTTCCCTCGCACCCCTTTATTCGTGCGGTAATCCCCGCGAATACCACCCTCGTCGAGCATCAGGGATGATTATTCGGAATCGAACCGACTAAAACCGCATGCCATCTCGGGTCTCAATTACCGGGGTGCAAGGTTACCTAAAAGGCATTTGCCTCGCACTCTAGCTGACCCCGGGCCATCTACGGTTTTAAGATGGCCCCCTTGACCCTAGAAATATGGTGGGGTGAGCATTGCGCCGCCGCGCCTTCGGTGGGGTATTGGGTGACAGGTTCCTTCGTACCCCGGGCACATACACCCTCAGGTGTTTATGACCTAGCTTTTATTCAACACATCCTTAATTTTTTCGGTATACATATTTCGAAGTTGACCTAGACCGACTGACATCGTCGACCGGAATATTGACCGACCGAGGTCATATTTTTACACAATATAGTTATTTATATTGGTCAACACAATAATATATTATGACTTCACAACCCTTATGGTTAGCTAAAGGAATAGGGGGCACCATTACGGGCATCGATAGTGCTACAGTGGTGGCTCTCAGCTTGACGGCCTCATTAGATGCTTTTTCACGCCCCGCTTAAATGATCCGGGACTTTTGACGTGACAACGTCTTATAAATTGGTTTGCCGGGTGACACTTCAAGAAACTGCGTTACGCTCCGCTCACGTTATGCGCTCACAATGAGAGCGAGTGAGAGGCACGCGTCCCTTCCACTCGGGCATGGTTAGCCCGCCTAAGAGCGAGAGAGACAGACATAAAAATTATTTTACCACTCAAAGTCGTTGTCACGTAAAACTTTCGCCCGTATACCGACTTTACAGGCAACCAATTTATTTTTTTTTAATTTTTTTATACTTCTTAGGTGGCAGACAAGCACACGGCCCACCTGTACGGTACTGTAGGAGGAAGGAAATAGAGATAGTATCTAACTTCACGGCAGGTCTTAAAGGCCAATTCCTGATAGGTTTCCAGTTCCTTCCTAGGTTATAAACTAGTAAAGTGTCGGATATCCGTATCCGAGGATATTCAAGTAAAAACAAAAATCCGTATCCTTTTGTTTTTTACCCGACTGCCGAAGAAAGGAGGGTAATGTTTTTTGGCGGATCTTTTACTAATGTTACGATACAAAAGCCGTGATTGCAATTCGATTAGAAAGAAAAAATGTAAAAATCAAATGTAAAAATTCCGTGAAGCGACTGCCATCTGATCTGCCCCCGTAGACAAGTGTCACTGCGTAAGTTGCTAAGAAATCGAATATATTAGGTCGACCAATCACACTCCAGGGACAACAATCACCGTAGACAAATGTCAGTGTATTCCGTAGCGTAAATTGCTATCGAATAGAAACGGTTAGGTCGACCAATCACATCCAAGCTCGTCGCCGGCGTACGATGCGCGCGCCGCGGCGGAATCACGAGCTGGAGTGTGATTGGTCGACCTAATCGTTTCTATTCCGTAGCGATTTACGCTGTGACACTTATCTACGGGGCCAACTCGTGATTCTGCCGCGGCACGCGCATCGTACGCCGGCGACGAGCTTGGATGTGATTCTCGACTTAATCTATTCGTTTCCTTAGCGATTTACGCTGTGATACTTGTCTACGGGGGCTGTTATACGAGCTTCAGTATGCCAAGAAGTCAATGCGCTAAACGCAGCAATTTTTGACAATAGCGTCAATCAAACAAATTGTCCGTTGGCAACAGTCTATATACAAAAAATCGCACTTTTCCAAACATTAAACACTCAAAAATGTCTCGGTGTGTATTGTATTAAACATATCTGTTTTATTGTTCAACTATAACTTGATTTAAATGACAATATGTTATGACTAATGTGTCGAATGGAACTGTCTTACATCCAAGTAACATACCTATTCAAATTGGAAATTTATACAATCGGTGGGTACAGTACCTGCGGTTTTAAGAATGGTATAAGTGTGAGAGCCTTTTTTGAGACAGCTGGCCTTGAACCTAGTACCTCAAAGGAGCTAGGACACGACGGTATCTTCCGTCCGAAATTAGCTGTCCGACTCCGGCCTACAGAACACCGCGCCATAATAACCAGCGTATTGTGTTCCCCAAGGTAAGTAGGGTAGCCAGTGCTCACTATACACCACCTCCCCGTACCCCTTCTATTCAGGGTAGGCAGCGCGTGGGTGACACCCTTAGTGTTGCACACGTCCATAGGCCACGGTAACCGTTTCCCATCAGGTGGGCCGTGTGCTTGTCTGCCACCAACCCGCATTAGGCCCTCTCAGCTCTCTCGTTAGAGGAGAGGAGACCCATGCCCAGCAGTGGAACATAATGGGTTGCTATTATCATATTTCTGTTGTCTGACCACAAATACTAAAAAAAAACAAGTATTTAAGAGGCCTGCCATGCAATAAACGTGATTTTGTTTGCCAGTTTTTGCTCGATATTAACAACTGTAACAGGTAGACGCTTCCAAACAGTCTAAGAATATTTAGTAGTAAACAATGAAATTAAGATAAATATATATCCCATACAGCAACCGTGATTTAATTGTCATATAATGGTACAGAACCTTCGTGTGGAAATCCCCACGGATAACACCTAAACCACCCCTCGCTTGCTCCCCACTATACCCTCTGCTAGTCAGAGGGACACGTGGAGAGCTTCGGAGCTGCCCTCTAGAAGGCCACTCTCGTCTCGGCCGGATTTACCGCAGGCAGCAGCGTCTTCCGTGGCGAGTGCGAGGCGCTGCTCGCCTCTGTTACTCGGTTGTACCGCGTAGAGTTTCCGCCCCGCGCCCTATAATAGTACGGAACCCTTCGTGCGCGAGTCCGACTCGCACTTGACTGGTTTTTCATTACATGCAATAAAGTAAAGATCTTAATATCATGTTCAAATAAAATGGACATGTCTTTTGATAGTACTTGTAGCTCAGGTAATATGCAAATATTGATTTTGGCAACTTAGAGGATGTTCACCGCCAGTGTGCTTCGTACAAAGTAAAGTTTACTTATATTTTGGTTACTAAATAATTATAAGTCACTTCACGTCGAATACCTGCTAAATGAGCTGTTCACTCAATACTCAAACCAATAACATAACATAACATAACAAAAACTCACGCCTATATCCCCGAAGGGGTAGGCAAAGGTGCTAGCACCCACATTTCGTCAGTTTATGTTTAGTTCCCAATGTAATAAGTGGCGAGCCTATTGCCATTAACCGGGCACTTATAATCCTGCGATAAATACACACATAACTTCGAAAAGCATCGAAAAGTCATTTGTGTGTGCCATGGTGAACCTGGGATCGAACCCAAGACCTCGTCTCAGCAGTCCATTACCCAAACTACTAGGCTACCGCGGTTTTAAACCATTCACTGTATTTAGATTAAGGAAATCATTCTAAATATACCAAAAATGCCGGAGTCTTCTCATGTCTGAGCCGCGTTTCGAGTGGTCCATTTGCTTACTAGTTTTAATTATTTTTAATTTTGACGTTTTGTAAGTGCCGCGTTTAATGGTCTGGGTCTCGATTCTGCTAAAGGAAAACCACTGTAATACCACTGACACTCTAAAAATGTTATTTAATTGTACACTTTCCCGTTTTACAGTTAAACTCGAAAATCAAATGCAAAGAATTCATTTAAATTTTTCATTCGCTTTACAAAATATCATTTGACTTTAGACTTTAACCTGATAACAATAAAGTCTACGATTAAATGGCATTTTTAGAGTGTCAGTGGTATGTCATGTCTTTAGCAGAATCGAGGCCCTGGTATACAGAATACATTATATATTTGACTTTGACTATGAAGCTGGTCTGGTGATGGAGTTGGAAGGTATCCGTATGAACTCCTGATAAAGTTAAAGCAATCTAGTTTGGGTTCATTTTTTTTATCTTGGCAAATACTCTGATCCTATGTGATATCCAGGGTCTAAAGATGGCGAAGTGGTGATAGGAACTTGTGAACTAAACAAGATAAACCCGTCATGTTTGGGCTCATTTGATTTGTCTGGTTATTCACTTACTAGAAAGTGTAATACTAATTTTATAGCATAGAGTCCGTTCTTGTTTGATGTGTCTAACTGTTTTGTGTCTTAAACTATTTAATTCATGATTACTGTCCTTTGTTCCAGGTATGTAAACCTTGAGATAATATGTTTGGCGATATAAGCGGTAAGTCAATTTATACCCGCATTTTTCAAGGGCCAATCTCGTCTTTTTATCCAACTGCCGAAGAAAGGAGGGTAATGTTTTTCGAGACTGTTTGTATGTATGTCCATTTCTTTGACACGGCTTAAAGCCTAAACGGCTTGACGGATTTTGACATTCGAAGTATCATTTGATTTATCGTGTTTGTGTGAGAGACACTAGGTATTTTAAAAATTTCTAGAAAATCAAAATGGCCGATTTTTGGCTTCAAAATGAAAATCTTGAAAATTGGTCTTGCACGCTCTTCAGTCTGAATGGCTTGACGGATTTTGACATTCGAGGTATCTTTTGATTCGTCGTGATTGTGTGAGTGACACCCTGGTATATTAAAATTTCTATATTTTTTCTTACACGCTCTACAGCTTGAACGGTTTGACAGATTTTGACAAGCAAGGTGTTGTTTGATTCTTCGTGATTGGGTGAGTGACACCAAATTCTAGAATATCAAAATGACGGATTTTTGGCGCCAAAAATATTTTTTATGGTTCCATCATACACATAGGGTGCTTTGCTTGTGTTCGTAGTGGTTTTACGTCAGTAGCCAGAATTCGAACCCACTATCTCTCGATCGTAAGACCGACTTTTTTACCATAAAATGCCGACGCTTATTTTAATTGCATGATACTATAGTTTACTACATAGGTGCTAAAAATGACCACAGGTCAGCATTGAACCCGGAACTGACAATAATATGACAAGCCATTACTATGTGTCCTTCGTGTGGTACGTGACCAGAGATTAATAGCTTTGTTTTTATATCTTTTTAATTTCCCTCCCTCATTGGTGCTTCGGTTATTAATCTTGGTATTACAAAAACAAAGGTTCGTTTCTGTACGTGATAGAGAAACTGGTCAAGTGTGAGTTGGACTTGCGCATGAAGGGTTCCATACATACGACAAAACGGCAAAAGAATCACTGTTCGTGTAGCGGTCTCGGATTGGGGGGATGGAGGGGGGTTAAGTCAGTTTCTGTGCTGCTAACGCAGGAGACTTTGGTCTCCCGGCTAAGAGCACAGAATCCCGAATCCAGTAAGCTCTGGCTACCCTACTTACCTTGGGGAATACAACATGATGGTCATTATGGCGCGGTGTTCTGTAGAGCGGAGGTACTACCCCAGTCGGACTGCTCAGTTCGGACGGGAGGTACCGTCGTGTCTCATCTGTCTATCTCCATAAATAATAATCAATCACTTACCATTCTCATCATAAGCCATTAAGCAGACTCGGGAGAGGTTCAGCGAGCTGGTGTTCAGATCGGTCCAGACAGCAAGTGCTCGGTTCAGGGCTGTCGCTCTTAATGGTACCAGGATCCCTACAGGAGATCGTATCCAGCTGTCGTCCAACCATCCTCGGACTATGGACCGGATGGACTGCGGTGGACTGATTACCGTCTGAGTGAAATCACGTTCTGGGTCTGTAATCAGGAAAAATTAGGTAAAGAGTCTAAGTAAGAGTAAAGTAAGAGAGTAGAGAGAGTAAGAGAGTAAAAGACTAAGAGTAAGAGAGATTCCAGGGTGCGGGGGTAATGCTCTATGGGCCACCTTACATCCAGGCGTCAGAAGACCCTAGACGGCGTGCGGTTTTATTCGGGTGGGTATCCATGAGGATTTCCGCACGGAAAAAAAAGGGTCGGTGGCGTGAGTGTGACGCCCCTGGTGTTTCACACGTCCATAGGCCACGGCAATCGCTTCCCATCAGTTGGGCCGTGTGCCTGTCTGCCGCGTAAGTGGTATGCTCATGCTCAGTTCGGATGGAGATATACCGTTGTGTCGTGTCCTACCTTCGTACTCCATTGCTGTCGGTAGATGGCGTTGGGTATATGCAGTATCGCCATACATCCTTGAATTTGGAAAATTAGGAAACACCAAACTAACCATTATCAGATTTGGGTATCCTCGATCCAGGAGTGTCCAATTCTTTTGACTCCTGACTCCTTGGTACGTGGTCCTCATCAAAAGCTTTGGTTGTGGTCTGAATTGGTACTGTTTCGGTCTGAAATTTGCATAAATGTTAAATAATTATTAAAATATTATATGGTATTTGGAGCGTGACAAATAGCGCATTCTTGTGTGGTTTATTTGTTGGTTCCGGTGACCGTTTACCATGAGGGAGGTGTGTTTGAGGAGTTCGTTTCCTGAATGACCCGACTCGAAGCTAATTGGTAACCGAGTAACTTAACATATTGCAAAGTTAAGCAATTTTAATCAGATCATTTTTTATGCTACGTAGGTGGCAGACAAGTACATGGCAATGATGGAAAGCGGTCACCGTGGCCTATGGACGTGTGCAACACTGAGGGTGTCACACGGCTGGGAAGGGGTGGGTAGGCTAGGAAGAGGTGGAGGGAGGAGGGGTACAGTGAGCTCTGGCTAACCTACTTACCTCGGGGAACACAACTAGATGGTTATTATGTGGCGGTGTTCTGTAGGGCGGAGGTACTACCCCAAACGGACAGCTCATTTCGGACGGGAGATACCGTCGTGTCCTACCTCCTTAAAAAGTCAGTCTAGGATGGGTGACTACCCCCTTCGTTATCTCGGAAGGGTCCAATTTTCTCTGTTGTTATGACTGTCAAAAGCTTCTTTAATATTTCTTAAACATTACCCTCGCTGGCGCAGTCGGATAAAAAGATGATCGTGCAGATCAGTAATGGGAATATTGAACAATGAACTTGATAAACGGATATACCTTACATAGTTTAATATGTAAGGCATATTCGTATACAGCGTACAATTTGCGGCAGACTCTTGGCGTTTTTTTTATGTCGGACTCGTTAATATAACTTCACCTCGCCTGATGGTAAGCTAAATGTTTAAGCATATGTGCGTTGTGTTCATGAATAGTTTTCTTTCTTTTCTTTCTATTAGTTCTAAATGAGAACTATTGAAAATGTGGAGCAGGTATCTCTTTTTTGATTAACAGATGATTTTCTGGCCTAGATTTTCCTCTCGAGTTTGGGAGGTAAGACGGCAGTTACTTTCATAAAAGCTTAGTAAGCAATAAGTGAATAAAACTTACCTGTAGCTAAAATAAAGGTTGCTAGAAAGCTAAAACTAATTTATTACTTTTAATCTGACAATCTAACATATTTAAATACATTGACATTATCAGACTGTATATTAGCTAATTGAGATTGCGTTCAAAATTACTTCTGGCCTGCTTATATTTTGAAATAGTTAAAAATATAGTTTATTATATAGTATCCGGCATTTGGTTGTCGAGGAGAGGAGAGATAGATTGGCTAAGATCGCCTTCGGCCACGTTTACACGGCGACAATTTTCCCGTATACCGTATACGCGATTTTATCGAATAGAGTAGTGACAACAGAATATATTATGAAAACTTAAAAATTGTTCACACGGCGTTCATACGGGAAAATCCCGTGTTCTAGAAATATATTTTAACGTATACCGTGCGAAGTTGTCACTGGAACGCCGCGTCTCGAAACGATTTTATCGAATACGACACGCAGTGGCGCTTATGTTCATGTTGTCTCGTTCACACGACTCGCCCGAAATCTCGCTTCGAGAATCGGCGAAAATCGAATCGAATGGTTGCCGTGTGAACAATTGCATCGTATACGGTAAAACCGTATACGTGAAAACGTGTGTGCCGTGTGAACGTGGCCTTCCAGTCCAACTAATCACGGCCGAACTTCGATAATTGTCCGTGAAACGACTGCCATCTGACCTCCACAATGCACTGGCGATATCCAAGTTGTATGGATAGACCAGATGTTGGACTTTTTTGGGCTCTGAAACTACTGCCACAGAATTTATTATGGCAACCGTGACCTACGGTTTAACGTGCTCTCAGAGGCATAAAAGCTGTTTACTCTATATATTTTACAAATTAATAGCCCAATCTGTAGAGAGCTAACCGATTTAACCGAACACTTTCCCAACATGCCAAACGAAGCGTATAATTTGCCAACAAACTATTCGCTAATACAGAACGCTACCTTATCCTAATCTAGGTAACACTGTCAATCTCTGGCCTAACATCATTGTATAAACTCACCTTTGCTACAGTATCAATATTATTAGTCAAGTTAGTTGCTTCATCAACATCATTGTTAAAGCTAGACTGTGTAATATCAACAGCATCTGTTATGTTTTCTATACTCTCATCTCTGTCTATCTTAGCATAACTTTCATCTCTAATTATATCTCTATCTTCTTCTGTTTTATCATCTCTGTTTTGATTCACTTTAGCATCGAATTCTTTCTTTATTAAACTATCTATATGTCTAATAAATGCTTCGTTTGTTGATTTAGCATTATCTACTTCTGTATCTCTAATTTCATCTTCTAGCGGTACAGCAGTTGTAGTTCTAAAATCTTCTTCTTCCGAATGCTGTGTTGTATCTTCTATGATTTCTTCACTGTCTTCTAGATTCTTTATTTCTTCAGATAAGTCTTCTGAGTATGTTGAGATAAGGAGACTGGTGATAAGTAAAATTTGGAATGTTTTGGAAACCATTTTGAGATCTAGCACATTTTTTCGTGCTTCTTGTGTATTGAGATCTGCAAAGAAAAAAAATCTCGTCAAAAATAATAGTAGTATCGGACTGCAACGTATGGAAATTACTACCCCCATGTTTTAATCGTTTAAATTTGTTTTTAACCGACTTCGTAAAAGGAGGTTCTGATTTCGAATGTTTGTATAATTTTTTATGTTTTCGGATATAACTCGGTCTTAAATTGATGATTTTGTATTTTTTTTTTGTTAGACAGACATTTATTCCGAAATGATACCATTTTAATTTCGTTAAGATCTGATGACAAGTTTCGGAGACAGACTACGGAACTCTTCAATAAATGCCAGTAAATCATCCGCGATTGCTGCTATCGTATATTTAGGCATTGTTTATGTAATTTCATAACATAACATCACGCCAGTACGCGCTGAATGGACTCGCAGACGTATGCGGTATATTCAATTCTATGTCCGTCATTTATGCACCGATATGCTTTTGAAATCAGTTTTAATTTTTAAGGTTTCTTTTGACTTGGCTTTTGCGGGAGCTACTGCTGCCCGACCTCCCAACCGCAAGAACCTGCGCCAGATACCATATAATAGTTACAAAAAAGCATAATGTCTGGTCAATAATACTAAAGAAGCCCAATGTTTTTAATAGCGAATTTCGTTATAATAAATTATTACAAATTAATGTAAATTTAAAACTAATTTATTTACATTTAAATTCATTTTTTGTCCTTGCCATAATTGTCTAGGCTATATATAGCAACACTTTCTTAGTAAACATTATTTTTATGTATACATACACATTATACATAGAAATACCCAGACCAATGCAAATAGTCATATATTCATACATACAAATATTTGCACTGAGCGGGATTCGAACCCGCTCTCCCTGTCGTAGCAGTCGAAGGCACTACCGCTACGCCACAGAGGCTAAGTTAGGACGATTAGGGCGATAAACACACGGAGGCGCGTGGCGGTCAAAATGTCCGCGATGCACTCTTATTATTACTGTCATTAGATCGCATTTAGCCCGCGTATGTCTGACAAGCGACATGAACTATTGCGCGGACAAATACAACCTTATAGTAGTACGAATAAGAGTGCGTCGCGGACATTTTGACCGCCTCGCCCCGCCGTCTGTTTATCGCCTAATAATATAATTGAGGGTGAATTTATTAAGTTAAAATGTTTTGTAGCTGGGGCTTTCCATATAGTAATGATGTCGACTTAACATGCAGTACAGATTACCTTGTTGTTCTTGAGTTACTAGAATACCATGAGTCAGTTATTCATTATTTAGGTGTATATTAAAAAGCTTACAGGTATAAAAAACAAGAAAATTAATTTCGACACGCTATGTTATAAAAAGATTTTATTTTATTTTTATTTTTTTTATATTCAGTCCGTCTATTGACTTAACCCCGCTGATATTTTATTTCTATTGAAATTCTATTGAATTGAAAATATATGAAAGATATTTTATTACTAGCTGTTGCCCGCGGCTCCGCCCGCGTGGACATCGATTTTCGCGTTTTTTTTACTATATCGCCGGTTCTAATTAGCCGATTGTCAAATATGCGTAAAATTTTAAGTCTAACCAATTCGGTACGTCACGATGGACGTAAAAAGGTTTTTTTTTATTAGATAGGTCTTGTTCAGACTAAAAATTATACAGTATGTTTGGTTGTAATTGGTTAAGTAGAACCGGAGATATGACCAAAAACGACCTAACAACGAAGCGCGGGTCAAGCCACGGGTATCAGCTATCAGCAGCACGGGTAGCCCAGAACTATGAACTATAATCATACCAAGTTTGATCCAAATCCCTCCAGTAGTTTTTGATCCAACCGCGCACAAATTCCGGTGCGGACAGACAAACAGACAATAATTCTAAAAATCTTTGTTTTGGCATTTATTACATTCATAAAGTCCCCTAATTGTACCTAATACTGTAACCGCCGTAGCCTAGTGATTTGGGTAATGGACTGCTGAGACGAGGTCTCGGGTTCGATCCCAGGTTCACCATGGCACACACCAATGACTTTTCGATGCTTTTCGAAGTTATGTGTGTATTTATCGCAGGTTTATTAGTGCCTCGGAGAGCACGTTAAGCCGTCGGTCCCGGTTACCATACAAACATCTATGGCAGTCGTTACGGGTAGTTGGAGCCCACAAAAGTCCAACCAGTCTAACTTGGAACTTCGATATCGCCATTGGTCATAATGACCATTGGTTGTGGAGGTCAGATGGCAGTCGCTCCACGGAAAATATCGAAGTTCAGCCGCATCACAGTTAGACTGGAAAGCCGACCCCAACTGAGTTGGGAAAAAGGTTCAGAGAATGATGACTGTAACTGCCTACTAATATACAAATATTTGCATAAAGCCTCATCACATAATTGTTAATTACGACAATTATTGCTGTGTAGTTGTACAACAGTTCTGTTGCTATTGCTAATTTCATACTAATAGTGCTAATAGGAAAGTGTAAGTGATGTTCATAGCTCGTTGGATTGAGCAAACTGCTGTACAAATTATTACAAGGCTTTTATAGATATTTAAATACTAGGCCCCACCCGCACGGACTTCGGTTTTCGCGTTTTTAAACGCTTTTCTAAACGCTTTTTAAACGCTTTTAAGTTGACCTGTTTGTTTGGGTTAAATCTAGTAATTGTAAATTGACTCCCTTCCTGTGGACGGATTGTTCTGATATCTGGTAACAATACAAGTTAACCTATTCTGTATCATTGTAAATCCAAGATAGCCGCCACTAGGAAATGGTGGCTCACGTATTTTTCCACAAATACCGCAATATGGATATCAAATGAAAGGGCTTGACTAGTTGAATATAGGTCCCTGTGAAAAAAAAAATTGGTTGTCTGTAAAGTCGGTTTACGGACGATAGATTTACGTGATAACTTCATAATCATTATTTTATGTAATACTAGCGACCCGCCCCGGCTTCGCACGGGTGCAATGCTGATACTAAATTAAATACACTACAGAAGCGGAACCTTACTATTTCACGCGAGAAGAGAGATACATGTGTCACAAGCCAACGCTTTGACTCTGGCCTCACTGCTTGGGCCTCTCTATCGCTTGTTGCGCGCTCTCGCTTGCACGCACAGGCTCAGGTGGAACGTTACTATGGAACGTTACTATTTTTCATGAGTGTTGCTGGTATTATCAATTTATAAGACGTTATCACGTCAAAAAGAATATCCAATATTACTTTTAGTGCATAATAGCGTTTAACTTAAAAAAAATTACTTAATTTTTTGACAACATCTTCGGTTCTCCTCAACCGATTGTGATCAAATATGCGCAAGATTATAAGCCTGATCACAACATTTCAAACAAAAAAAAACCGTTCAGTAGTTTTACGTCCATCGCGAACAAACAGACAAACTGACAAAATTAAATAAAACTTAAACAAAACATAATTATGGAAAATGTCGTTTCCTGTACGAACCCTTTATCACGGGAAATGCGTTTTCCTCAATACGCAATTAGTGTACGATTATTATCGGCTTCTATGATGGCTCTAAGAAACGTAATTAGTACATAATTACTCTTAAGCACGCCTTGAACAGATCCTGGACCTCGATTCTGTTAAAACAAGACACTGTCATGCCACTGACACTCCAAAATATTACCATTTAATTGTGAACTTTACTTTTATCAGTTTAAAGTCTAAAATTAAATGATATTTTGTAGAGCGAATCAAAAAGTTTGAATTCTTTTCATTTGATTTTAGACTTTAACTGTATAGCGGTGAAGTCTACAATTAAATAGAGAGTGTCAGTGGCAAGTGGTTTGCCTTTAGCAGAATCGAAGCCCAGAACGCGATCAAATGAGTTAAAACGCAAGTTTAAAGAAGGCTGTTGTCTCTGCCATCATCATCATAACCTTAGAACCTGGGTACGATCATCTACACTTTCCAAACGACCTTGACAGGAGGTAGGACACGACGGTATCTCCCGTCCGAATTGAGCAGTCCGACTGGGGTAGTACCTCCGCCCTACAGAACACCGCCACATAATAACCAGCGTGTTGTGTTCTCCAATGTAAGTAGGGTAGCCAGAGCTCAACTCTACCTAGCCCCCTTTCCCCCTTCAGGGTATTGCACACGTCCATATGCCACGGTTACCGCTTTCCATCAGGGGGGCCGTGTGCTTGTTTGCCACCTAAGTAGTATAAAAAAAAAGATTTTATTTTTAACTGCTTAGGTCACACGGCCACCTGATGGGCCGTGTGGATTAAAGAATGGATTTTTAAATTACTCTTCTCTAGTTTTTAAACAAGTTTTTAGCCCAACTTCCTCTTGATATTATATGCCGTATCTATTTAAATTAGAACAATAATATTAAAACGTTTAGTTATTCGCACCGGAGTAACAAAGGGGAGTGCAAAAAATATATCGAACCACATTTCTATGACATTGTGAGGCTGACCTCTGTAAGTACAACACGCAACCGGTTGCATGCCCGGTTTACGTAATAATCGCTCCACTTGTAGTTACCAATGATTTCTATGCGTCACTAGCTTAGTAGTTAAGTATTCGGTCTTACGATCGACAGGTTCCGAGTTCGAATGTGTTCTGTAGGGCGGAGGTACTACCCCAGTCGGATGGCTCAGTTTGGACGGGAGATACCGTCGTGTCCTACCTCCGTGAAAAATGCTAAAAGAGCACATCCAGGACGGGACTTGAACCCGCGACAATGTATGTCTAACAAATACATAACCCTTCTTGGCAGTCGGGTAAAATTTTTTTTGCAAATCTGTCTATATGTAACAGAGATATGCCCGAACGTACATAATAAAAGACATTTGAATTAAGAACCTCCTCCATTTTCGAAATCGGTTAAAAAAGTAGTTATTGATTACATCACCCCGGTATTCCCTCGAGGCGTTGGCAGAAATGTATAATATTAACATTTGGATATCAACACTTAAATACTGTCGACCCGCACGTGGTTCAATGAGATTGAAGATATAGGCAGGTAAAAAGAGTTTTTAGTTCGACGGGTAGGGCGGGTTCCGTATAATGAGTTTGTTTATTTTCGTAGGCATATCTCTAAACAGGCGAGCAGAGGTGTTTAAGCTATAAAAAATTCAGTGATTTGTATATATTCTTACTACTATTTAAATGATAGCAACCCATTTATGTCCCACTGCTGGGCACGGCTCTCCTCTCCTCTAACGAGAGAGCTTAGCTTAGAGGGTTTAAACTTTAAGGCGTTAAACAGACGGAGGCGCGGGCCGGTCAAAATGACCACGACGCAGTCTTATTATTGCTAACATTAGATCGCATTTAGCCCGCGTATGTCTGACAAGCGACATGAGTTATTGCGCGGACAAATGCAACCTTATAATCGTACAAATAAGAGTGCGTCGCGGTTATTTTGACCGCCCCTCCCGCCCCGCCGTCGGTTTATCGCCTAATCCACACACACTGCCTAATGCGGGTTGGTGGATCGGACATGTCCTTAAAATTCTTCTAGGACATGTGGGTTTCCTCATAATGTTTTTCTTTCACTGTCAGCAGATGGTAAATCATGTGATTAGCACTTGTCAGACCGAAAACTGCACCCGGCTTCCTCGGGTATTTAGAGGGTTCAGAGTATTTAAGGTTTTCTGATTATGGGGTGTGGGCAACGGAGGCGAGCAGTGCCACACAGCGCAAAAGGTTGCCCGATTAGGCATATTCCTCGTACCCCAGCTGATCCAGGACTCTCAAGATATGGGAACGACGGTGTCCCATTTTGCCCCAGTAAAAGGGGGAGAAGCATACACCAACGCAAGTATTGCATAACGTAGATCGGAATTCCAATTTAACAACATAATACTTGTAACGGATATAAATTAAAACGCTCAAGCGAATGAACCGTCACAAATAAGTGTGAAAACCGTTTCATTCACATGCAAATGTTAGAAGTAATGTTTGAACTTGAACTTGGAAAAGGTATATTTATATGTACTTTTTGATAAACAGACTTTAAAAGCAAAAGAAAGAGAAAGGTAGAGCAACTCTCCCTTCTTTTTTCCGTGCGTAAATCCCGACGGATACCCCCCTACCCCCGCTGGGGAGCAGGGACGGTTATGTTGGAGTAGTTGGAGTCATAACAGACTGACACAGTGTCTCGTCACATCGACCTGCATGATATCCCAGAGACCCCGGTCAGACCGAGCCCTCCGTATTGTACCAGAAAACACATTACCCTCGCTGGCGCAGTCGGGTAAAAAATAGCGAATCCGGGTTCCATAACATACCTAATACAACTTGGATTACAAACTCTATAACGATAAGGGTAGCAATCTTCCGTTTTGACACGTAACAAACGGGTCCCTAAATATTTGGGTACCCAAAAAACAAGATCCAACATTCTGACATAATGAGCCGTGAGTCAGCGCCTTGAGGGCACATAACTAGTCGAAGAGCCGGCGGAGATCGACCTTCACCCTTCTGATAACCAGATGGGATATATTTAAAAAAAAAATTTTGTTCGTCTTTAACATGACTAAGACGACTATCAAAAAATTGGTTGTCTGTAAAGTCGGTTTACGGACGATAGATTTACGTGATAACGTCATAATCATTATTTTATGTAATACTAGCGACCCGCCCCGGCTTCGCACGGGTGCAATGCTGATACTAAATTAAATACACTACAGAAGCGGAACCTTACTATTTCACGCGAGAAGAGAGATACATGTGTCACAAGCCAACGCTTTGACTCTGGCCTCACTGCTTGGGCCTCTCTATCGCTTGTTGCGCGCTCTCGCTTGCACGCACAGGCTCAGGTGGAACGTTACTATGGAACGTTACTATTTTTCATGAGTGTTGCTGGTATTATCAATTTATAAGACGTTATCACGTCAAAAGTGTTCATTATTGTTATAATAATTGACGAGATATTTTTATTATGTTTGTTTGTTTTGTTAAGTATCCGATATTTCGACCCTATGGTATCCTGTCAATTATTATAATAATAATTTAAATGACTATCAATCTAAGGTCCTAAAAAGTGTTCATGACTATTTCATGAATGGTTTTCGCAGGCAAACGTACACCATTTTTTTGAAAATATTATTTCAGGATGTCAATGTTAAAAGTTGTCTAAAAACCTTTACAGGTTTGTCTAGACAACTGAAGTTACAAACCTCCGACACTGGGTCAGTAAATTGACAACTCAAAATTATTTTTGTGATTAAATTATCTTTCTCATGATACTTTTTTCGATTGGTTATTAGATCGATGTGGATACCTATACAAATACCTGATTACCAGGCAGGTATTAACAAAAATAATTAGCCAAGCCTATTTAGACTTATGAGTTTCAATGAAAAACTATCAGTTGGAATTCAAAAATCCGGTGATAAAAAGCCATGAAAATTTTTGATAGGCAGGTTAACAGAAGAAAAAAAAATATCCTATCTGGTTGTTGAGTGAAGGTCGGTCTTCAACAGCTCTTAGCCTAAACCACATGAGAGCTCACCACACCAAGAAATATTTGGTTAACAACTTTACAATAACATTAGACTGATTACATCATGGCCGTATGTACTGTAAGTGTTTTTGTACCATTGAAGTAGTTAAATATCATACGTGGAAAGTAATTACTGAAGCGTTTGATTACTTGTGCAACGTTGAGTGTATCATATACGCGTTGCGAATGTACGCAAAAAGTTGTATATGCAAAAAGAGTGCCGCAAGGGACCATATTGGGTCCATTGCTGAAAGTTCAGTAGTGTAAGGAATTTGGTTAGATTTTTTTGAATGTGGAATGGAATGAACACTTGTTATCGCCATATTTAGACCGTTGATATCATGTCCGTCCGATTCCATCATCAGACCAGCTTCATAGTACCATATTATCGCTTTATCCCCGAAGATACACAAGTATACCAAATTGGGCTTCCAAGATTTGTCTTATACTAACACTCTATTCTAACAAACAACAGAGCAAGTTTTTTTATAGTACTTAGACAGACAAGCACACGGCCCATCTGATAGGAAGCTATCACCATACCCTATGGACGTGTGCAACACCAGGGGCGTCACACTCGCGCTGCCGACCTGCCACAAACATTTTAATTTCCTTCTTGAAGAACCCCATATTGTAGACGCTAGGGAAAACCTCAGATCATTCCACAGCCCGCGCGTGCGCGGAATGAAATTCCTCTCATACCTCACAGTGCGCTCCGTTGTCGAATGCAACGTGTGTGAATTACCTGGCTGTGGCGAGCGGTTATTTAAGAAATATTTGGTTAACAACTTTACAATAACATTAGACTGATTACATCATGGCCGTATGTACTGTAAGTGTTTTTGTACCATTGAAGTAGTTAAATATCATACGTGGAAAGTAATTACTGAAGCGTTTGATTACTTGTGCAACGTTGAGTGTATCATATACGCGTTGCGAATGTACGCAAAAAGTTGTATATGCAAAAAGAGTGCCGCAAGGGACCATATTGGGTCCATTGCTGAAAGTTCAGTAGTGTAAGGAATTTGGTTAGATTTTTTTGAATGTGGAATGGAATGAACACTTGTTATCGCCATATTTAGACCGTTGATATCATGTCCGTCCGATTCCATCATCAGACCAGCTTCATAGTACCATATTATCGCTTTATCCCCGAAGATACACAAGTATACCAAATTGGGCTTCCAAGATTTGTCTTATACTAACACTCTATTCTAACAAACAACAGAGCAAGTTTTTTTATAGTACTTAGACAGACAAGCACACGGCCCATCTGATAGGAAGCTATCACCATACCCTATGGACGTGTGCAACACCAGGGGCGTCACACTCGCGCTGCCGACCTGCCACAAACATTTTAATTTCCTTCTTGAAGAACCCCATATTGTAGACGCTAGGGAAAACCTCAGATCATTCCACAGCCCGCGCGTGCGCGGAATGAAATTCCTCTCATACCTCACAGTGCGCTCCGTTGTCGAATGCAACGTGTGTGAATTACCTGGCTGTGGCGAGCGGTTATTTAAAGCTTATAATAAATAGACTCGTTTATATGTTTGTTTATTCAGCATAAATACATACTAATTTGATCACGTGTGTGGTTCACTTAACATAGCTCGTCTATGCGAGCGATGTTTTAACATAATGCTGTTATTATTAGTGAGAGATACTTTGCAATTCGTCGCCATCCTAGTGATTCCAATTAATCCCACCTTCTCCTTTCCTATATATAACTACACGTGCCAGGCTGAGGTATCACCCTCACACAGTACAAACAATCTCATCAAAACCAAGTGGTTCGGTGCCTCTTTTATTTCCCGCACCATAAAGACTTTGAATTCTTTACCAGCGCATGTTTCCTTGCTCCTATAGTCCCGGGTCCTTTAATCGGGGCGTGAAAAAGCATTTTGATGAGGCCGTCTAGCTGAGGGCCGCCACTGTAGCACTGTCGTTGTATGTAGTGGTGACCCCCGATCCTGAGACCTTTAGCTTATCCATCAGGCGAGGTGTGCAATATAAAAAAAGATCATCCCGTTTACCTCATCCCCGACTAAAACCTCACGATGTCTCGGGTCCTCAAACGCCGGGAGTCATTGCCCCTCAGGAATATTTTTAGTCAAAAAATTCCCTTAAGACCCTTTTAATATCAGTAATTTATTAAATGGCCGTGTTTACCGTAAAATTGTGGAGATACGAACATACACTTAAATAAGATGTACGGTCGCACTCAAAAGTTGCTGTATACTTAGAAATTTACAAAAACATCTTAACATTGAAATCCTATCCTACTAATATTATAAACTAGCTTATTTTGACTATATCTGGCGTGGACGTCTGTTTTCGCGTTTTTTTACTAGTATCTCCGGTTCTACTCAACCGATTGTGATCAAACATGCGTACGATTTTAAATCCTGACCACGACCTTTCAAACAAAAAAACTGTATCAAAATCCGATCAGTAGTTTTTGCGTCCATCACGAACAAAATGACGAGAATTAAAAAAAAATGTATTTTTAAACAGAATCGTAAATTAACTCAAGTATTTTTTTTAATATCTCCAATATACAGACAGCCACTTTACAATTTTGTAACACTAGCTAAGAGCCTCAATTTTCTTGGGACCTTCCCAGTGAGAAGTCAGCGGTTGAAGAGGTAAAGATGCTAACAATACAGTTTCCAGGCCTCGATGGGAACTCCATTGACTCTGCCAGCTTTCCAAATTTTTTTTTAAACCACTTAGGTGGCAGACAAGCACACAATTAGCTACTATTACAAAATTGTAAAGTAGCTGTGTCCGTACATTGGAGATATTTACAAAAAAAAAATTGGTTGTCTGTAAAGTCGGTTTACGGACGATAGATTTACGTGATAACGTCATAATCATTATTTTATGTAATACTAGCGACCCGCCCCGGCTTCGCACGGGTGCAATGCTGATACTAAATTAAATACACTACAGAAGCGGAACCTTACTATTTCACGCGAGAAGAGAGATACATGTGTCACAAGCCAACGCTTTGACTCTGGCCTCACTGCTTGGGCCTCTCTATCGCTTGTTGCGCGCTCTCGCTTGCACGCACAGGCTCAGGTGGAACGTTACTATGGAACGTTACTATTTTTCATGAGTGTTGCTGGTATTATCAATTTATAAGACGTTATCACGTCAAAAATAATTTGAAATGTTGCAAGTTATTACGATGCTGACTGTACTTTACAGTTCATTCACTTAAAGAATAAGGCGTAGGGCTATTGCAACCACTTTCCCTTATAAAAATAACATGTTCTTATCGTTATTTTTTGTTGCAAGTATCGATGCGATTCGAGTACGTTAATAAATTCGAGATTTCAACGCCTTTATATTTTAAGAAGTGAAATTTCTGGGTTCGATCCCAGGTTCACCATAGCACACACCAATGACTTTTCGATGCTTTTCGAAGTTATGTGTGTATTTATCGCAGGTTTATTAGTGCCTCGGAGAGCACGTTAAGCCGTCGGTCCCGGTTGCCATACAAACATCTATGGCAGTCGTTACGGGTAGTTGGAGCCCTCAAAAGTCCAACCAGTCTAACTTGGAACTTCGATATCGCCATTGGTTGTGGAGGTCAGATGGCAGTCGCTCCACGGAAAATATCGAAGTTCAGCCGCATCACATTTGGACTGGAAAGCCGACCCCAACTGAGTTGGGAAAAGGTTCAGAGAATGACATCCGATAGATAGATAAAGGTTTGTTTGTCGATCTTGTCTGCTTGTAATTGACGTTTGGACCTCGCAGATCTAGGTGTGTGAGGCCAAACCGCACAATAAACAAACAATGCTATAGTTAAAAGTTCAAAGGCGTATATTGTTTACGCAGCAGGGAAGTGCCAATATCATTATTATGCATATTGCGTGCCTACTTAGTGACGTCAGCGCCGGCCGCTCCATCAATCTCAAATAAACTGTTCATGGAATGATTTTATATTAAAACATGACAAGCACACGGCCCACCTTTTTTTTTCCGTACGGAAATCCTCATGGATTACCACCCCGCGGCCAGCGGGGCAGGTTATGTCGGACTCTTACCGACTATAAACGCACGCCGTGTAGGGTCTTCTGACACCAGGGTGTAAGGTGGCCCAAAGAGCATTTTCCTCGCACCCCGGAGCACACGGCACACCTGATAGGAAGCGGTCACCTGGGCCTATGGACGTGTGCAACATCAGGGGTGTCTCACACGCGCTGCCCTACACTTAAGGGAAGGGGGTCTAGCTTGGCTACCCTACTTACCTTGAGGAACACAACACGCTGGTTATTATGTGGCGGTGTTCTGTAGGGCGAAGGTACTACCTCAGTCGGACTGCTCAGTTCGGATTGGAGATACCGTCGTCGTCGTCTACGTGTCCTAATTATCTACAAGTGACTAAGGTATTCTGCCGGTCCTAAGTCCACACAAGTAGGTAGTGTGCGCGTCAGCTGATCAATGTTATCGCCCGTGAATTACGTGAACGAAGTCCTAATATTCAATGCACTGGTGAATTTGTGATGGCTATAAGTAGCTCAAGCCCCCCTGTGAAGGATGCTCAAATACGAATCAATACTTTGTATATTATAGTGTAACATTTGTTCCCGGAACATAGCATAAACCCACGCCTATATCTCCGAAGGGGTAGGCAGAGGTGCTAGCACCCACATTTCGCCAGTCTATGTTTAGGTCCCAATGTAATAGGTGGCGAGCCTATTGCCATTAACCGGGCACTTATAAACCCGCGATAAATACACACATAACTTCGAAAAGCATCGAAAAGTCATTGGTGTGTGCCATGGTGAACCTGGGATCGAACCCGAGACCTCGTCTCAGCAGTCCATTACCCAGACCACTAGGCTACCGCGGTCACTAGGTTCCCGGAACAGTTTTTAGTTAAACGTAACCACAGCCTTGAGAACGTATTGGTATTCTATAGACGGACAGATAAACGTACACATCTTCGTAGATATAAATCTTATTGTATTTTTTATGTGGTACGTAAAGAGCGTATCCTTATTTTGTTTTCGGTTTAACGGTTTTTTGTACAAGGTTTTTTCGTGGGAATATTTTACTTAAAGGATCCCACGTGGTGCACCTGGGCAACGGAGGCGAGCAGCGCCTCCCACTCGCCACGGGAGACGCTGCTGCCACAGGCAAATCCGTCCGAAGCAGGAGCCTTGTAGAGAGCTTCTCCGAGGCTCTCCACATGTCCCTCAGACTAGCAGAGAGCACAATAAGGAGCAAACGGGGCGCGAGCTGATTCGCCTCGTGCCGACGGTTGAGTGACAGGACAGCCGCCTGTTACTCTATGTAACCCCACCGTCGGCGAAGTGAGGATGCTTGCCCCACTCCCCGGGGGTCAAGGGAGCCATCTTAAAACCGTAGATGACCCAGAGTCAGCCTGGGGTGTGAGGGATATGCTTATTAGGTATCCTTACATCCAGGTAATTAAGACCCAAGACGGCGTGCGCCTTTAGTCGTTTCGATCCATGGGGATTTCCGCACGATTTCAAATGGGCCGTACGCTTGTCTGCCACCTAAATAGTGTAAAAAAACTTATTGAGTAGAACTGGTGATATGGGCAAAAGTTCGCTGGAGTGGACATTAACTAGTAGTGATAATAAACATTAATAAACATTGACGGTCTCTGTGGCGTAGCGGTAGTGCATTCGACTGCTACGACAGGGGGCGCGGGTTCGATTCCCGCTCAGTGCAAATATTTGTATGCATGAATGTCTATTTGCATTGGTCTAGGTGTTTCTATGTATAATATGTATTTATTTACAAAAAATGTTCATCCGTTTTCTAGAACCCATAACACAAGCTAGGTAAAACCATGCTTACTTTGGGTCTAGAGAGCGCTGTGTAGAATGTCATAGAATATTTATTTATTTACTAAACCGGTCCTTTCCATGAGAACTTGTCGGCGTGTTGGCGACATTTAAGCGAAATTCTCGGAAACATTTTGTTTGTATCGTATAGAATTCGGGGTAAGAGGGAGACAGACGCTTCGAGAATTTTATATGTTATCAATTTTATTAATACTCTTTCAAAAACAAGCTTTCCAGTAAGTACTTCTTCATCCTAGCGTTAATTCCCAGTCGCATCCAAAGCTTTCACCACAGAGTCTGGGGTCCGCTTTACCAGTCTTAACCGCGGATTTGACTAGACCTCGTTATTTTCCGTGAATTGACTGCCATCTGACCTTCACAACCCAATGGTGACATTAGGCGATATCGAAGCATTGCAGCTAGACCGTTGTTGTTGGACTTTTTAGGGCTCCAACTACCCATTTCCTTTTCAGTAAATACATAACCAGACAAATCAAATGAGCCCAAACATGACGGGTTTATCTTGTTTAGTTCACAAGTTCCTATCAACTACCGTCTCCATCTTCAAACCCTGGATATCATGTAGCATCAGAATATTAGCTACAAGAAAACAAATGAGCTTAAACTCGATTGGTTTATCTTGTTTACTTCAGGAGTTCCTATGGACACCTTCCGACTCCATCATCAGACCAGCTTCATAGTACCATATTATCGTATTGTCACCGTAGAACCACCCCCGCTGGTGAAGGAGATCGTATCCGTTTCCGTGGGGATTTCCGCACGAAAAAAGGGGTTGTTAATATTTTTTATGGATTTTTCCTGGCGAAGCCGGGATTTATAATTTTTCATTTAATTAATGAGTGTTTTTTTTTGTTTCAGGTAAGCAATTTGGATTAAGTATTAACGTTAACAGAGCTACGTTTGGGAAGCGGTAAGTGATTCGCTGTTGTTGCAATGGTTTATAAGATGAGGTAACCGCTTGCTGTTTGGGTACTGGGTACTGATTGTTTAATAATATAGACTACTCTGTTACCTGTAGCTCCGCCCGCGTGGATGTCCGTTGACACGCATGGGTATCCATCATCCCCCATAGGCCGAAATTGAAAAAATGCTATTTATTAATTCATTTATTCATTACGGAATCACTTCAGCATCGGAATTGCTTCAATAATACGTTCAGCTAAGCAGTGGAATGCCTTGCCAGTCAGTGTTTCCGGAAAGCACAGACTCTGGCAAGCCATTCCTGGGAGTCTTTTAAGCCAAAAGTGAATAGGTTGCTTCAGGGCAAGCGTACTCCATCGTCGACCACATCATCACTTACCATCAAGTGAGATTGTGGTCAAACGCGAGCCTATCGACTATAAAAAAAATATTAGCTCATGGACTTTGCTTGGAGAGGAGAATCAAACTTTGTATCTCACGATCAACTTTTTTATACAACTTAGGTAGCAGACAAGCACACGGCCTACCTGATGGAAAGCGGTCACCTTAGCCTATGGACGTGTGCAACTACAAATAACCACAAACAAATACAGAAAATTAATTTAAATCTAAAAGTAAATGAGATATATTCAAATGAGGTATGACGCAAACTTGCAGTTTATATATATTATAATTGAAAATTATGCCAAGGTTCGGTGATACGTGAGCGATTATGAGCTAAAAGCTTGTTATCAAACTCGTGCCTTGGAGAGCACGTATAGCCGCCGCACGCCGCGCGCCGGTCCCAGTTACCAGCTAGCCTACTAAATTAGATTTTTTTCAACAGTAGTGCGTACTAAGATTTTGAAAAGTTTAAAACGTGATTTCTATTACAAATACAAATATATATAGAGTTAAGCTCGATTTGTACATATTTTATTTCCCGTGTAATTATATTTGTCTCTTTTACACAATTAAGAATTAAAATTTCAAAATCCAATTTCAAAACACAATCAATGTTCTGAAAATCAATGACTTTTGTTGCGGAAATTTCGATGGATATAACCCCCTGCGGCAAGCCCGTTTTATCGGACTTGAACCGACTAAAACCGCACGCTATCTCCGGTCTTTGAGCGTACCCCAAAAGGTCAATGACCTCACGAAACTTAGCTAGGTTTTTTTTTGGCGGATCATTATGAAATACCATAATCGAATAGTTAATCCGTCGGTCCCAGTTGCCCAAAGATTCGGATGTACGTCTCAGTAACCCTCCTGTTTACGAAATAGTAGGTAATGTGTTAATAAGTTAGCTAAACGTGAAAGACGCACGCGCAAATCAATTGGTCATGTGGAGGAGTTATGAAGCAATTCGCTTGTTGATAACTAAATTTTGTAATTATATTGATGTTATCTGTACAAATTAACATGTCTTAACAGACATGGCCGCGTTTCTCCAATGCCTAATGCACTGAAATAACGATTGATCAGTCAATCAGACTTGGGTATCATCCTCCAAGCCTTTTCCCAACTCAGTGGCGGTCGTCTCCCAGTGTGACTACTGCCGGCCGAACTTCGCTATGTTCCGTGAAGCGACTGCCGCCTGACTGCACAACGCACTGGCGATATACTAGTTGTGTAGTTAGACCAGCTGCCGGACTGTTTAGGGCCCCAAACCCCCGTAAAGACAGCCGTACATGTTCGTATGGCAACTGGGACCGTCGTCGGCTTAACGTGCTCTCCGAGGCACAGAGGGGTATTGATGTTTTAAGAATGGTTGGGTGACCTCTGCAACGCACTGGTGATATACCTACAAGTTCTGTAGTTAGACAGTTGTCGGACTGTTTAGGGCTCCAAATACCCATAAAAACGCCGTAGACTGACTGGGACTGACTGCTTTACGTGTCCTCTGAGGCACGGAGGGGTTTCAATGTGTTAAGAATGATCACCCATTCTAAGATTAACCTGGGTTCCCACTTCGCCACGGGTCCTTCCCATAGTGCAATATAGATCACTTATCTCGAATTATCCAAGACATTACCTCCATATGAAAGTACACACCTTTTATTAAAGACGGGACTTACAGGGGGAATGCTCTGACCAACTGAGCTACCTGGACCCGTTCTAGATGCTCGAATTTCTCCAATATATTCTACGGTTTAGGGCGCCGGTGGATTATTTTTTAAAAAGTGCCAAAACAAAAAGAGATGATATCAAAATTTAAATTAAGTTTAGTTAACGTGAAAAAATTGAACGGTTCCACTAAGCCGATTGTGATCAAACCGCATCAAAATCAGTTCAGTAGTTTTTGCCTCTATCGCGCTGCAAGCTGTGTACTTGACGTATTAAATATCATCCTGTATATAATATATTCGTTTTGCTCTCTTTGCTAATGAGAAAAAAATTCTATAGATTCTGTTAACGGATGCGAGAGACTTATTTTAAAAACAAAACAATATTCAATAGGTAAGTGATGTTTGGTCTTGGCTTGCTTTTTGTTGGCCTAATATTCAGATTTAATTTATTTATTACTAGCTTCCGCCCGCGGCTTCGCCCGCGTGGAGGTCGGTATCGCCACCAAGTTTACTTATAGTGTGAAGCTAGCTTATAGCATGGTTTTTCAACATATTAACAACATTCAAATATGCGTCGTTAGATTACACGTTGTTACAGAATGCGTTGAAGAAATAAAGGTTCATTACTCGTTCCCCGTAGGTGATAGCGTGATAATATGTAGCCTATGTGTTGAGCCGACTTCTTAATAATATTCGTGTCAAATTTGAAGTAAATCTATGCAGTACTTTTTGGATTTATCCCGGACATACAGACAAGCAGACAAAAATTCTAAAAACTATATTTTTGTCTTTGGTATCGATTGTAGATCACACCCCAAGTATTATTTTCAAAAAATATTCAATGTACAGTTTTGACTTTCCTAATGTATACCTAGGTTAATAAAGTAGTTATTTCATTCCTAGTTGCTACCGAGGCTTTCACCTCTGAGGGTCCAGAAAGCTTCTCCAGTTTTTGTTTGTCAACAAATCGGGTAAATTCCATACGTTTTTGTACTTTAAGCGGGGCGTGAAAAAGTATTTGATGAGGCCGTCAAGTTGAGGACCACTATTATGACCCTGTCGGTGTATGTAATGGGGGGTGAGCTTGCGCGGCTTGCGCCAGAGTTTGTTCCATCAATCAGCAGTTGTACCGGCTTGCAGGTGCGATACTTGTTAATTTCTAGTTGAACATTATGTCAAATCTGACACCTGCGTAAGCACATATATTACTTGAAAAGAGATATAACATGTTTTCTTCGCGTATGATAGTGGATTGTGTATTTATACAAAGACAAATTCAAAAATATTTATTTTAATTGTCCAGTACATAATAAAAAAATACTCGAAATTTTTTTCGATTCCTAACCTATCGAATTGTTTTTTTTTTTTTTTTCAAAATGGTTCAGCGGTAGTGTATTCGACTGCTACGACATAGGGCACGGGTTCAATTTCGGTCAGTGCAAGTATTTTTATGCAACAATATGTCTATTTGGTCTAGATGCTTCTGTTTATTTCATGTATGTGTACAAAAAAAGTATATTATAAGTATGTTAATCCGCATTCTAGAACACAACACAAGCTAGGTAAACTATGCTTACTTTGGGTTTAAAGACTAGAATTTCGTAGAATATTTATTTATTGTTTAATTTATAACCTAAAACACATTATGGAAAACTTCCAACTTACACAGCTTAAAAAGCTTCCTCCAATTTTTTTAATTCCAACTTTTTTTTTCACGCACACACAGCACAAAACGCACTTTTATTTACTTTTACTTTAAATTTCGAATCACGACACAACACTTCGATATTTTTTATTAATTATTTATTTTATTTCTTCACACGTCCGACCGTCACGAGTATCGGAGACACACTGGCTGCGCGGACGCAGGTGTTTCGTATATCACGATCGGTAGTGGACGGTATCATGCAATATGTTGTAATTCTTGTTTAGTTTTCTTTATATGGGTATTCCGGTCCCAATTTAATATGGTGTTGTATTTAATGGGTTATTTTTTTGAAATATTTGAACAACTAAAGATAGTATTTATGACAGGTGTGACTAATGATTTAAAATAGTTTTTTTTGTTGATAATAGGCTTGTTGACCACAATCTCACCTGTTTGTGAGTGATGACGTGGTCGACGGTGGAGCATGCTTGTCTAGACGTGAAGACTCCCAGGTTATACCTTTCGGCAACACAGACTTAGGCATTCCAATTTTTAGCAGTGCTTATAATCGACGTACTGTCAAAAATTTTCGTGCGTATGAGTAGGATATCCACCATGTACCGGAGGCGCGTCGCCGTATGTCTGGTCGTTCGGTGATGGAAGTAGTATTTTCTGTCAGACTTGAACCGACTAAAATCGCATGCCGTATCGGGTCTTAATGCTGCGTGTAAAGTGACAGGTGGTGAAAGGACTGTCTCCAGTTTCGATATAACCCCCTCGGGTTTGGGAAGCACGGTGTTGCCATCTTGTCCCTTGAAAAGGGGGCAAGACGGGAATTACACTCAATAATTAGTAAATGCAAACCTTTAGTTCTAAGTACTGCAAACCTTTTATGTAAATATACACTCATGGCCTCATTATCTCAATTAGCCTTATCAAGATAAGACACTCCTGCGCATGCCCTACCCTACATCCTGTTCTGAAAGTGACAAACTTTCACTAGTCGTCATATTAAATACTAGCTGACCCACTCCGGCTTCGCCCGTGGCGTATTTCGAACCCCGCTGCACCCTTTTTAACTCACATAATATGCTCATAATTTATCAGTTTTCCTAAAATGTATGGGAATCTACTGGAATTGTTCACATTTATGATTATTGGTCCGCTCTCTTGGGCAGTAGCGTGATAATATTCAGCCTATGACATTCACGGATAATATGGCTTTCTATTGGTAAAAGAATTTTTAAAATCGGTTCAGTAGATCCCGAGATTACCCCTAACAATTTAACAAATATACAAACACAAACTTTACCTCTTTATAATATTAGTATAGACTAGCTGTGCCCGCGACTTCGCCCGCTAGTATAGAGCCCATTGTTTTTTTTAAAGATATATATTACTGCGAGATAATATGCACTAAAAGATTTAATGGAATAATTATTGTACTTGCTACTTTATTTGAGTTAATTTGATAACTAATTAACATTAGCAATATGGTATTTTGTGTATACAGATAATATTAAACAAATATTTGAATGTATCATTCAACAAAATCTGCATTATAAGCGTTTCAGTCGTTACAATAGCCGTCAGCTGTACAAATTAGTAGGTGTTTTATTATGATTCATATTTGATGTATAAGACAGTAGTTTTAATTATATTTCGGTTTTTTATACCATGTAGGTGGCAGACAAGAACACGGCCCACCTGATGGGAAGCGGTCACCGTGGCCTATGGACGTGTGCAACACTAAAGGTGTCATACCCGCGTTGCCCACCCTGAAGGAAAGGGGGGAGGGCTAGGAACGGGTTGGGAGGCTAGTAACGGGTTGGGAGGCTAGTAACGGGTTGGGAGGCTAGTAACGGGTTGGGAGGCTAGGAACGGGTGGGGAGGCTAGGAAGGGGTGGGGGTAGGAGGGGTACAGTGAGCTCTGGCTACCCTACTTACCGGTGGGAACACAACTCACGGTTATTATGGCCGCGGTCTTCTGTAGGACGGAGGTACTACCCCAGTCGGACAGCTCATTTCGGACGGTGGGATTTTGGGTAGTATTACCTCAGCCCAATATTGGGCAACGGCCACAGTGTTGTCCGTTCCCCCGCATAAGTCTTCGAGGCTATGGGTGGAAGGGCACAGTGGGCAAGAGAGCATGTGCGACGCGGAGTTCCGCAATCACAGACGTTCGAGACTTTTTTTTATATCGGACACGTCAACATGACTTCATCTCGCCTGATGGAAAGCTAAAGGCAAAGTCTCAGGATCGGTGGTCACCACTACATACACCGATAGTGCTACAGTAGTGGCCCTCAACTTGACGGCCTCATCAAATCAAAAAAATTCAGGCGCGGCGTCCATCCACAGACAAACAGAATAAAGACGGATTAGTCTATTGGTTGGTGGGTCGCGGATCGTGGGCTTTTGCGTCTGTTGGTGATGACATAATATATTGTTTTTGAATTGCTTTTTTTTTTTTTTTTTTTTAATCTGTGTACGCTTTGTGTTCATGAATAAAGTTAGTTTTCTTTCTTTCTTTCTTTCTTTCAAATGCTTTTTCACGCCCCGCTTAAAGTATAGGAGTAGATCCGGGACTATAGGAGGAAGAACACACATGCGCTGGTAAAGAATTTCAAGTCTTTATGGTGTGGCAAAAGAAAAGAGGCACCAAACCGCTTGGTTCTTGATGGAATTGTTTAAACAGTCAATATAGCCCCATTTTGTCATATTTTCTTTACAGTGGCAATTGATATTGGTGAATAATTTCTATCGATAGATTACCAAGACGGTTTTTCTTATTATAGGTTTCAATATATTGGTCAATTACTTACATAATAGATTATAATTACTGCATTTTTTAACTTATCTTGTCACGTTTTTTATTATTATCAGTATTTGTTATTGTTAGATATTTATCAGACATTCCATCTTTACGCAACGGTTTTACTAAGTCTTAAGTTTTTTTTTGACATAAATATTCAAATTATTGTAACACCAACAGCCTCAGCATGGCTCCTTTCTCTTCAACCAATGAAATCCCAATAAGAGTAGAGAGGTGACGTTTTGGTCACGTGACAATTTTTTCTGCGATTTTATTGGCCGAGAGAAAGGAAAAGATAATGCCTATAGTCGCCATGCAACCCGGCTGGATCCACATTCGAGAATCAGATACATTTTTTGATTTTTGACGATTGATGGATATATTGATGTTTGTTTCTCTTTCATGCGATATGGCCGAACGGATGTTGATGAGATTTAGTCCGAGGTAGATTATAGCCTAGAAAAGCATATTATGCTACTTACCATCCTGAGAATAGGATCCGATGGGAACAGTAGGTAACAATATTACACGCGAGTGAAGCCGCCGGCAACTGCTAGATACAATTTTTTTTTGTATAGACGGTGACAACATCCTTATAAGTTCAATACCCGGTCACGCACCTCAGGTTTTTTTTTAAGAATAACGGGGGTTAAAGTTTTATAAACTATCTGTGACTGCGAATTCTTCCGCTTGGACTTAGATCTCCCTGCAGTGTTTTACCTGGCGGCTACAATATGGGGTTCTTCAAGAAGGGCGTTAGAAGGTTTTTGCAGGGTCGGCAGCGCGAGTGTGACTCCCCTGGTGTTGCGCACGTCCATAGGCCACGGTGATCGCTTCCCATCAGGTGGGCCGTGTGCTTGTCTGCCACCTAAGTGGTATAAAAAAAAAGATCTGGGATTTTTTTGCGGAACCCTTATTCTATTTCTAAAATAAAAGTAGCGTAAGTTATTTATTATAACATCAGCTGTCTGCGAGTGGAGGTCCCATCAAAATTAGCCTAATCGTTCAAGAGATTAGTCAAGTCAAAAAAACATAACGATAGACAACCAAGTATACCAAGAATAAGGAAAGAAAACACGTATTATTACAAAACACAGCACACATACAATGATGATACATTCATGTTATGTATTTACTTAAACGCGGTTATTTTAATATTACAAACAGATACTCAAATTTTATTTATTTGTGTGGATAAATTATAAATTTATTATCAATTGTTTTGACTGTGAAAAAAAAACTTGTTTCCACATGTTACTATTGAAGGTTTCTGAACTCTGTTTTCATATAAATTATAATAACGGTCTTATAAAAAATATTATAATTTGAATAATATTAATATAGTAATCACACAATTGTAAAGTAGCTGTGTCTGTTTGTCTGTATTTTCGCGATGGACACAAAAACCACTGAACGGATTGATTGATGCGGTTTCGATGTTTAAAAGGTCTTAATCAGACTTGAAATCTTACGCATGTTTAATTACAATCGGTTGAGTAAAACCGGAGATAATTATAGTCCAAAAATGCGGAAACCGATGACCATGCAGGTGGAACCACGGGCGTAGACTAGTTTTAATAGAATAGAATAACTTTTATTTCAGATTTTTCCAATCTATTTAAAGTGTTAGTAGTATAATTATAATCTTAATTTACTATTAGTATCTTAGTAAGTATATTAGGTTTATCTAGTATATTAGGTAGTATAGTAAGTAAACTATGGCCCCCGATGCGGCTACCTTTGCTAGAGGTACAGATGGTTGTAACAGAAGCGGGGAGTCCCACCGAAAATCCTTAACCTTAACCACCGAAAGTCCCTTTAATATAAAGTCTCTTCTTGGCTCCTTTTCACATATCGCCATAAAATAATAAACTTAATATCTAAATCATATTATTGTATATTCGTAATTGATTAAATATTGTATTTAGTTTTCGTGTCGGTCTAAGCTTGAGGAATATTTCAATAGGTAATGTAAATCTTACTAAGTATGAAGAAAAAATCTTGGGTAATCTATAAGCATTTGATGAGGCCGACAAGCTGAGGGCCACCACTGCAGCACTATCGGCGTATTTTGTTTTTTTTATTGGCAAAAGGTTCGCGAGGTGAAGTCAGTTTGACGTATCCTATATAAAAAAATAACTTAAACAGTAATTCCTTCTTGCCGCCCTCTCTCTCGCCACCGTCCACTCGTACTACGTCTGTCCTCCCGCTCGCCCGCTATCGCCGTCTCGCTCTAAACCGGACCACGCCGCGTGTAAACACTAGCTTATGATCATAATGAGAACACAATGACAATTAGCACAAGTATTTGAACGGATTGATCCTGTTATAGCTCCTTGAGTACCCTTTGTTTATTGTTAACCGATTACGGAAAAAGAGGAAATTGTTTTTTTTTTAAATAACTTTTAAATGACCTGGATGACCCAGTTCTGCTCAGGATTTTGGATTCTTGTTGCTCTTTCTAAATTATATGTAGAAATAGCCTTATATATGTACAAAACTAGCTGCCCAAGACCCGGTTTCGCCTGGGAATAAATTTTTGATTGACCTATGACCCGATTGTCCATTTGTGAATGTAAACGGAAAGTTTTTATATTGGACTCCCATACAAACGTTCATCCCTTATTTTGACGCCTTATGAGTGAAATTTTAAAAAATCCTTCCTAGGGGTTGCCTACAACAAGCAGCAAAAGCATCTACACTGGTGATTTTAAGATTTTTAAGTATCCAGCGGTTTTGGTTTAGGCTCTGCATTGATGAATCAGTCAGCCAATCGGGAAAAAAGTCATGACATGTTTTTTTTTTCACAAAAGAAAAAAACATGCAGTAAAAGTAATATTTATTTTATTTATTTATCACTTTTTCAGTTTTGCATTTAAGTTTATTGTTTTTTTTTTATTCAAATTTTCTTTTAACTCAAGGTTAGCATTTAGTAACTATTTATTAATCTGTGACGTTAGTTAGAGTATCCTGAAGGTCACAAAAAACCTGAAAACCCCGTATCCACCACTTAACATAATAATAATAATAATAAACTCACGCCTATATCCCCGAAGGGGTAGGCAGAGGTGCTAGCACCCACATTTCACCAGTTTATGTTTAGGTCCCAATGTAATAGGTGGTGAGCCTATTGCCATTAACCGGGCACTTATAAACCTGCGATAAATACACACATAACTTCAAAAAGCATCAAAAAGTCATTGGTGTGTGCCATGGTGAACCTGGGATCGAACCTCGACCTCGTCTCAGCAGTCCATTACCCAAACCACTAGGCTACCTCTCATAGGTGATTGTACTTAAATACCGTCGGTATTATCATCTGCAGCTTCGCGTACAGTGGCAAGCCATAACACGCACTTGCTAAGTTAAAAAAGCTCATGTTGTTTGTCCCTTACATAACTACAATTGTTCTTGACCGAGCGAAGACCCATCATGTTCTCAATACACCCGCTAAGGCATCGAAAGCGCGATGTTACATAAGACAACCTTTTGAGAAAAGTGTTACGAGATGCGTGATGCTGCGTTGAAGAAAACAACTCACAACTTCACACAAATACCATCATTGTGGTGTAAGGTTACTTTAGGGAGACGACGGTATCTCCTGTCCGAACTGAGCAGTCCGACTGGGATAGTACCTCCGCCCTACAGAACATTTTATTTGCCGCACCATAAAGACTTGGAATTCTTTACCAGCGCATGTGTTTCCTTCCTCCTATAGTCCCGGAGCCTTTAAGCGGGGCGTGAAAAAGCATTTGATGAGGCCGTCAAGCTGAGGGCCGCCACTGTAGCACTGCCGGTGTATGTGGTGGTGGCCCCGGTCCTGAGACTTTGCCTTTAGCTTACCATCAGGCGAGGTAAAGTCATTTCGACGTGTCTTATATAAGAATAAAAAAAACACCGCCCCATAGTAACCATCGTGTTGTGTTCCCCAAGGTAAGTAGGGTAGCCAGAGCTCACTGTACCCCTCCTCCCTCCTACCCCTTACTAGCCACCCCCCCTTCTCTTTAGGGTAGGCAGCGCGTGTGTTACACCCTTGGTGTTGCACACGTTTGTAGGCCACGGTGACAGCTTCCCATTAGTTCGCGCCCTCTACTCAGAGGTATCGAGTTCGAATCCGGCCGGACAGTACCAATGTGAATTTCACTTTGTGTCATTTATATGTGCTAATCACATGATTTTGTAGTTTGATGATGATGATGAGTTGGTTGTGTGCCACGATGACCAGTTCCCATCAGGTGGGCCGTGTGTTATCTGCCAGATAGGTTGGAAAAACATCGTGAGGAAACCCACATGTCCTAGAAGAAATTCTAAGGACATGTCCGATCCACCAACCCGCATTAGGCGAGCGTGTGTGGATTAAGGTGTAAACCCTCTCAGCTCTCTCGTTAGAGGAGACCCGTGCCCAGCAGTGGGACATAAATGGGTTGCTATTATTATTGTTGTTTTTTAAAAGCACCAAACAGTTGTCAATTCGTCCTTAACACTGAGCAAGTGGTTATCCTTACAAAGGTTTTGCACAACTTTTTGTACAATAACATGCGTATACGCACGGTCAAGTACATAACGACTGGTTCAACTTGACTTATGAATGCGGTGATAGGTGATGGCCGGCGTGATTGATTGTCATACATTTATGTCATGAATCACATAATTTTTCATTCTAACACATGGTCATACATTGGAGAACCTTACCGGTATCCTTGAGCCCCAAGTCTATAGCGCACGTCATCTAACTTGGCAAGATTTTGGAGTAGTGCGGGCCCCACTACTCCAAAACTTCTCCAAGTTAGGTGCCGTGTACTAAACTTGTTTCTATGCGACGCATTTTGCCACAAACAAGTATAGTGTATGCCATCTAACTTGGCAAGGTTTTGGAGTAGTGGGGCCCACACTACTCCAAAATCTTGCCAAGTTAGATGCCGTGAACTATACGTCTTTGTAATCATATCAGGTACCCTACTAAAGTGATAACGTTTTTTGGGTTCCGTACCAGGCAGTTATATCGGACTTCAATAGACTAAAGCCGCACGCTGACTTAGGTCTTCAAACGCCAGATGGCTTGTGGTTTTAAAAAGGCTCTCATACCTTAAATATGATTGTTTGCCGTACGGAACCCTTTGTCCGTTGGTCCGACTCTCACTTAACTTTTTTTTCTTATACACGGTGTTATAAAATCTCGCCAGTATCGACAAAACAAATTATGTGAAAGTGTCCTAAGGTGAACGCCCTCTAACGTATTGCGTAGGTACTTATAGTCTTGTGTCACTTATTAGTACCACGTGCCATACACTTACATAGTAGGCATACGGTTAATAAGTACGTTTTGATGAAAAAAAAATATTCCGACTTCAAAAAGCATATCGGTGTATAAACGACGGTCGTAGAACTGAATCTAAGCGCACGACGTAACCAAACCACCCACGCAGGCCACGGGGGAGATATCCGTAGGGATTTCCGCAAAAAAAAAAACTTAAATAGAAAAACCGCATCAAAATCCGATCAGTAGTTTTTGCATTCATTACAAACAAATAGATAAACAGGCAAAAAAATATCTTTGTTTTCAAAACCGTTCATTTAACATTACCGATTTTTTTTAAATATTTCCAATACAGAGTACCTACAGAAGTACAGACACAGCTACTTTACAATTTAATAAAACTCTTAGATGGATCTTTTGAAGGAGGTACGACACGACGGTATCTCCCGTCCGGAATGAGCAGTCCGACTGGGGTAGTACCTCCGCCCTACAGAACACCGCCCCGTAATAACCATCGTGTTGTGTTCCCCAAATAAGTAGGGTAGCCAGAGCTCACTGTACCCCTCCTCCCCCCACCTCTTCCTAGCCCTCCCCCTTCCCTTCAGGGTAGGCAGCGCGGTGACACCTTTTGAGTTGCACACGTCCATAGGCCACGGTGACCGCTTCCCATCAGGTGGGCCGTGTGCTTGTCTACCATCTACGTGGTATAAAAAAATAGTTTAACTAATGTTGACATACTATAGATATTGAATGTGGGTGAACCCGCAGGGCGTAGCCAGTAAGTGACCCAATCGTTGACTAAGAGCTGCGCATGAGTTGTCAGGATGTGGCAAGGTGCAGTGCTGATAGTAGACCAGCACCCGTGTTACTCTGCTGTCAACTTTACTTGATTCACCGTGTGTGTTAGCGTTTGTAATACGTTTTTTGCGATTATGCCTAGATTTTACAAGCTTTTTAACCGACTTCAAAAAAGGAGGAGGTTCTCAATTCGTGCGCTATTTTTTTTTGTATGTATGTTACGCGATAGCGGTGCCAATTATGGATGGATTTTGAATTTTTTTTTTTGTTTGAAAGAGGCTACTTCTGAGGTGGCTCATATCCAGGGTATTAGGATCTGATGATGGGATCTTAGGAAAATCGAGGGGAAATCATCAGATTTATGGCAAAAATTCTGTTTTTGATGCCTTTGTACAATATTCCTATTTCTGTAAGTACACTAAAAAGTAAATAATATTAGTTTGTGAAGACTTAAGTTTAATTTCTCAATATAGATATAACTTTATTTCTCAAAATTATAGTTTTTACAGTCCAAAAAAAAAGTTTGTATCTTTTTTAAAAAAGTTTTCTATAGTTTGTGAAGTCGGTTTTTTAAACGTACTTAGTTATAATTATTTTTAACTAGTGGTACTCTGCGGCTTCGCCCGTGTCATACTTCGTCCCTGTGGCAGGATAAAAAATATTCTATGTCCGTCTCCTAGTTCTAAGCTACCTCCCCATCAATTTTGCTCCCATCAAATGCTATTTAATTGTAGACTTTACCGTTATACGGTTAAAGTCTAAAATCAAATGAAAATAATTCATTTAACTTTTTCTTTCGCTCTACAAAGTATCATTTGACTTTAGACTTCAACCTGATAACAATAAAGTCTACAATTAAATGGCATTTTTTAGAGTGTCAGTGGTTTGTCTTTAGCAGAATCGAGGCCCAGGTTATAGCTTTGTCACATTTGTCCGAACCTGCACCCTGCCTGCTACACGATGACCACTCCACCAATAAACATTCCTCACTTATCTGTCCACGCCCTTAGTACCCATCGCTTGTCAGTTTGCCCACGGCCTAATTACACAATACTTTGAGTTACGTTACTTAGAACTATTTGATATTTTTTTTACTATGTTCTAGGTATGTTTTGTGAGTCAGTTACCAATACTGCGGTAGCCTAGTGGTTTGGGTAATGAACTGCTGAGACGAAGTCTCGGGTTCGATCCCAGGTTCACCATGGCACACACCAATGACTTTTCGATGCTTTTCGAAGTTATGTGTGTATTTATCGCAGGTTTATTAGTGCCTCGGAGAGCACGTTAAGCCGTCGGTCCCGGTTGCCATACAAACATCTATGGCAGTCGTTACGGGTAGTTGGAGCCCACAAAAGTCCAACCAGTCTAACTTGGAACTTTGATATCGCCATTGGTCATAATGACCATTGGTTGTGGAGGTCAGATGGCAGTCGCTCCACGGAAAATATCGAACTTCAGCCGCATCACAGTTAGACTGGAAAACCAACCCCAACTGAGTTGGGAAAAAGGTTCAGAGAATGATGATGTTTTGAGCTACTCAGACACCTGCCGCCGGGGCAATCGAGGGTGTAAATTTAGGGATGACCCTATTGCTACCTACCTAAATTGTCCCCGGTTGCTAACACAGGTGGGAGGTTAAGAGGTTTTAATTTTACTCGGCGCATACGCAGTGGTTATGCAAGCGCGTTTGACCAAATATGGTGGTGTTTGCGTTCAAGATTACCTATATTAAGCAAGATTACTTGTACGACATACGCTGTGAATTTATTTATTTACTATGCAGGTTGACGAAGGCAAGATTATTTGTTGAGCATATAATATATCATGCTAGCCTACTAGCCAGTTCTGATTATGATCAAACATGCGTAAGATTTTAAGTCTGAACAAGACCTTTCAAACAAACAAAATCGCGTCAAAATCCGTCCAGCCCCCGTAGACAAGAGGCACAGCGTAAATAGCTATTGCGTTAATGGTTCTGAAATGCGGATAAATACTTAAATACATTTTCCTTTTGTGATCACATACATATCATCATTTAGACCAGCTGCAAATATTTATATCATTGCACACAAATATTTGAATTCGAGCGAGAATCGAACCTACGACCTCTGACTTAGCAGTAGAACTAGAACTTGAAATATAAAAATAACATATTTCTCTATTTTGTTACAGATCAAACGGGGACCCACTATCAAACCCTGGCGAACACCGACCATGAACATACAAACTTACCATCCGGTGACTCAAATTCAAACATTCTTCCCCCCCAACCACCTATATCCACCTTTTCCCATACATTAGACAGCCATTCAAGCCATCATTTTGACAATAAACCAGAATTGCCGACTACAACAGTATCGAAAGCCTCAACAAAATCTGAAGATGATTTTGATGTCAACGAGTATTTTGCGAGGTTACAAGGCACACGCTATGTTAGTGCTCCATTACATAGTCATACTGACCCAAACACTAATTTGACAGAAACTGAAGAGAATTTAGAAGAAATAAACCTTAACGACGATAAAGGTTCAGAGGTACAGCAGAGTTTAACGGCTGATATCGCACAAAATTTCTCACAGCTACCAAATGTTTTACCGCATGTCGCAAGCGCGGTATTCAGTTCATTCTCCAACATGTGGAATATGAAGAGTCGAGAACAGACTCCTGATGATAGAGCTCAGAGTTATCAAGATCTCCAGTTTCAAGGGAACCCTGCTCCGAACCAATTTCAAAGCGTTCAGGGGTCACAACAGTATCAAGAAGTACAATTTCAAGGAACTCCGGAAACGAATCCCTTTCAGAGTCAAGGGTTTGGTGGTAATGTTTCGACTGTGCCATTGATGAAGACTGAGGATGTGATGAAAGAAGTAGCTCCTCCTCCAAAGGAACCTCCAATATGTGGTAAGTGATGTTTTTTTTTTTTCTTTTTTCTTAAGAATTGTGGTAGGAGGTTTATGGAGGTAGAACACGACGGTATGTCCCGTCCGAATTCAGCACTCCGACTGGGGTAGTACCTCCGCGCTACAGAACACCGCCACATAATAACCAGCGTGTTGTGTTCCTCAAGGTAAGTAGGGTAGCCAGAGCTCACTTTATTGATTCTGTGATGTCAGTGGGTAGACCAAAGTCTCTTACGTTGTCATCACAGAAACTCTTCACCAATAGAAAGCCGCACTATTTGTGAGTGTTATAGACTGAATATCATCACGCTATTGCTAAAAGAGCAGAGCAGTACTCATAAATGTCAACAATTCCGATAGATTCCCATACATTATTATATTTAAAAGAAAGTCGTGTTATTTACAGTTTTTATAACTCAAGAACGGCTGATTCGATTTGGCTGCTAATTGGTAGGGAGGTTAGAACCAGGAGACGGATATAGGATACTTATATCCTTTCTTAGTGGAGAGTGGAGTGGAGTGGATAGTAGAGTGGAGTGGGGAGTGGAGAGTGTAGTGGAGTAGAGAGTCGAGTGGAGAGTCATTTTATTGGTATCGATACCGACTTCCAGTTGAAAGTCAGAAAGCTGAAATATCTCGGCCATATTATGAGAGGTTCCAGATACCAATTGTTGCATCTACGAGATGCAACAATTGGTACCTGAAATTCAGGGTAAGATACAGGGAAAGCACAGTGTTGGAAGAAGAAGAATACCCTGGCTGAAGAACCTACGCCAGTGGTACAACAAGAGCACCCGTTCTCTCTTCAGAGCTGCAGTATCAAAGGTCCAAGTTGCCTTAATGATCGCCGACCTTCTTTGAGAAGATGGCACCCCAAGAAGAGACCAACTTCCAAGCGGGCGAAAGCTAGTATAGGTTAAAGGGGTGCTCCGGGGGTTCGAATTTCACTACTTGCGTAACCGAGGAGGGCCAGCTATAATGTTTAAGTATAGTATAGCACATTATACAAGTATTTGGACAAATTATAGACGGCGGATGTTTTGTACCTACTGACCTTTGCATAAGGTCATGGCGTTTCATACACCGTGAGAAAATGTATAATGTTATGAAATGAGCAAGTTATATCTACTTAATACTTATAATTAAGTAACTTTGATTTTTTACACCTTTACATATGCGGTAACTAGGGTAGCCACCCAGCCAACGGTAGGAAACTCTCTCTAAAAATCTTTATCCTATTCCCCCCACACCTTCTCCAGGATTGGCACCGCGAGTGTGACGCTCCTAGTATTGCACACGTCCATAGATACCTTTGGGTGTACGCCACTACCGTCCGAAAGACCTGCCGTCTTGTATGGATCGTCATGTCTTGCCTTGAAAGCGACGAATGAAAAATAATTTCCTGCAGTGGAGATGCTAATGTTAAGATGGATGTGTGGTGTGACGAGAATGGACAGAATGAGGAATGAGTATATTAGATTTTTTTACAACTTCGTCTTGTCATGAGAGAACCTTTAGCTTACCATCTGGCGAGGTGAAGCCATATTGACGTGTCCAATATAAAATAAGAACTAATTTATGCTAATGTATTATTATTGCTAAACACCTATCTAGATTCTAGAACGTTTCATGAATATGAATGTGTGCAACTTGCATTACATTTCACTCAAATCCATACTAATATATACGAAAGTAACTCTGTCTGTCTGTCTGTTACGTTCTCACGTCTAAACCTCTGATCCGATTTCGATGAAATTTGATACAGATATGCGGGCGAGATGCGGGATACGGAAAAAGACGGACTACCTTTTGATGCGAAAAAATGCTTGTAGGGTTTGCAGAATGGAAGTTTGTATGAAAGCTCGTCATTTTACCATGAGACAATGAATTTAATTTAAGAAGCACCAAAATTACAGAATCGATTTTGATGAAATTTGATACCTACTGATTTGATGATGGGAAGATATCGCTATGAAACTTATGTGTACCTATGGGTTTTAGAAATGTCGACCAAGTGGGGGGAGGGGGTGAAATAGGCGATTATAGTTTGTATAGACGTCCACGCGCGATAACCGACATCCACGCGGGCGAAGCCGCGGGCAAAAGCTAGTAATTTATAATGGTAAGGAACTGCCTAACGTTTAATAACTCGTATGAAATTATAGGTTTCTGAACGCACTTGTGTTGTGCGTTTCCATTGGCTCACGTTAATACAATAGGGACAAAAATCTTGACAATGTACTCTAGATGCGCAGTACAAATTTTTAGATCTCTTGGCAGATGTAGGTACCGCCCTAGATATATAGTAAGTGCATAACCAGACAAATCAAATGAGCCCAAACATGACTGGTTTATCTCGTTTAGTTCACAAGTTCCTATCACCTGCCGTCTCCTTCTTCAGACCCTGGATATCACGTAGCATCAGAGTATTTGCCAATACAAAACAAATGAGTTCACACTCGATTGGTTTCTCTTGTTCCGTTCAGGCGTTCCTATAGACACCTTCCGAATCCATCATCAGACCAGTTTCATAGTACCATATTATCGTATTTTCACCGAAGATTCGCAAGTATACCAAATTTGAGTCAGTGCAGTGCAGAGGCAGTGGTTCTAATAGAGTTTCCAAGATTTGACCCATATTAACCAACAACAGAGCAAGTTGAATAAAAGCATTTAAATACTAAATGTGCCCGCGACTTTTTGTCAGTCTGTCGTCTTTCTGTCTGTTTGAATGAGATAATCTCTGGAATGGCTGGGCTGATTTTAATGGGTTATATATTACGACACGTGGATTTGAAAATTTGTTTGAAATGGAAACACACATCTGCCGGTGATTTTCAATATAATTGCCGGACCAGACAGCCAGGCGCACGCGCAGCTACCAACTAGTTTGGGCACTTACTTAGAAGCTGTGCGTTTCTCCTTCGATAATAATAATTATGACTTGCTGTGACGAGTGTCAACTAGACTATATCTATCTATACACTAGCCGTGTCTCGCATCTCTGCCTGTGGCCAATACTAAACATAAAATAACATTTCTTTTTTTCAAATTTTATATGTCGGTCCTTCTGTTTGTTTTTTCCAGCTATATCTGTGAACTGGCTGGATAGATTCTGTTGAGACTTTTATAGCAGATAGCTGATGTAACAAGGAGTAGCTTAGACAACTTTAATTTTGGAAATTATTTAGACTATTAATAGCCGATAAACAGATGTTGGGACAGGGCGGTCAAAATGACCGCGACGCACTCTTATTTGTACGATAATAAGGTTGCATTTGTCCGCGCAATAGCTCATGTCGCTTGTCAGACATACGCGGGTTAAATGCGATGTAATGACAGTAATAATAAGAGAGCGTCGCGGACATTTTGACCGCCTCCGTCTGCTTATCGCCTTAGGGATTCAAATTAATAAAATTCAAACCACGCGGACGATGTCGCTTCATGAAAGCTATACCTTATTAGAACGGTTAAAACTTTGATAATAAATAATCTATTCTTCCTTTGTTTCAGGTACTTCAAACTTCAGGCTATCAACAAAGAAAAAGTACGCTCAAATACCTGGTCTATCGACAAGAGAACCACAGCAGATAGCGTTCAATCCTCTCACTCAAAACGTGCCTTCATACTTCATTCCAACAGAAAACATTCACACAAATATCGAAGAAAACAAACCAATACCCACAATAGAACAGTCTAATATTATTCGAGAACAAACACCAAAAAATACTACCGAAACATATAATATATTTACTCCAATAGATGATACGATAGCTGGAGCAAGCGATTATCAACCTAATGTGTTTACAGCTACGGATAATAATCCAAAAATATTTGAAGAGTCTCCAACAATTAATTTACAGAACGAAATGCCTGCGATTCCTCCGCCACCAATGTTTTCTTCACAACGGAAAGAAAATCCTGCAGGAAAATCTGTATTACCTCCGTCGGTAGCTCGACGCCTTGGCTCCAATCATCCAGTTATCAAACAACAGATTATGCAACCATCTTCAACTGATAATATATTTGTACCAACATTTGATCCAACACCTGAATCTAACATACCTACAGTACCTACAAATACAAGTCAACCAATTTTGGCTCCAAGTTTACCTCCGCAACCACCTCAACCACCAATTGGATTTGGAACGGCTCCTCCTATAAATACTCCACTTTTATCTGCAGCTAAATTTCCTATACAATCAGAAGCAAATACTGCAAAGGGTGTAGCACCTATAGATAACAAAGCACCACATATATTTGATCCTACCAAGCAAACTCCATCAGCAGCCATATTTACGCCTGCTATTCCGGATTATACAATGAACGTTGGATCTGTGCCTTTGAGTTCAGATTCATTATCTTCTTCAGCAGGTCCGCCATTGCTTCCACCATCTTCAAATATATTTTCTTCACATCCAACCGTACCACCACCTATAGCAGCTTTGCCTATCGTTACAACAGCTTCATATCCAGTACAGAATCCAGTATTTTACACTCCACAAACTTCTACTATCACATATCCATCTAATGCAACTATCTTACAAGAAAATGTTCCATCAGAACCAATAAAATCATTAGTTGAACCCCCGAAAGCAAGTGGCGCATCGAACTTTAGGATGACGAAGAAAAGACCACAGTATTACTCAGGACCTATAGAAGGTTTTGGTTCTATAAGTAATAATATAAAACCTGTTATACCTACAGTAGACGCTGGTACATTCCAAGGAGCTCTGTTCACGCCTGAACAGCCACAAGTTGACACAAACGTACCATCATTTGATATTAGTCAGCAAACCGCAGCTGAAACTCCAAATACGCATTTTGATATTACCAATTCGGCTGCGACCTTGCCTGCGGCACCTTTTGTTAATCAAGAATCATCTTATCAAAACTATGGCGTACCTCAACCATATCAAGATTATGGGCAACAATATAACACATCATTTGATCTAAGGTCTGATACCAGTTATGAACCCCAAGAGGAAACTAAAGAATCCAAAGGATTCGGCATAATTGGGTCGCTAAAATCTAAACTAAGTAGTATTGATATAAATAAAATTCAAAGTAGTGTTACTACTTTCTTTGACCCTGGGTATAACGATATCAAAAAGGATGCTGCAGTTGCACAAGAAAACGTACCATATAATGCACCACAATACGCTCATATACAGAGTAACTTTGAAATATTCATGCCAAATACTGAGCAAACCATGCCAAATAGTTCCAGTGTGCTAGGTAATCAAAATACGTTTGGTCAAATGAACTATGACCCGTCAAGTCAATATACATATCATCAAAATTTAACGCACGGAGATAATAATTACTCTTATCAAACCTATCCTACCAGTTATTATTCAGCACCAGCCCAAAACCAACAGACCACAAGTAATATATACTCACAGGGAAATACAACACAAACAATTGATAATACAACTCTAAAACCTGAAGATAATGCAAGTATATTCAGCAATATTCAAGTAATAGATGTCAATAAGAGTATTGATAATTCTCAAATTGGAACGACTCCAATTACTCAAACAGTCAACGTACCTGCAGTTGAAAAATCATTTACTAAAGATTATTTTGATACTGAATCGAGTTTGCAACATCACTCTGAGAATAAGCATGAAGAAAATACCAATAATTTAAAATCTGAACCGACAGCTATTATAAAAAGCAATATTTTTGAATCTGTACAGGCAGAAGCAGCTCCTAATAAATTAGCTGATATGTTTCCAAGCGATGCTTCTACTGAATATAAAAACATCAGTTCGCCTGACGTTGATTCAAAAGAACACCTTGAAATGACTAGTACGCAATTTCAAAAGCCTAAAGTAGTTGAAGGTATTCAACATAAATATCCACAACCGATAGGTAGCGAAGCTAAAGCAATGTTCCATGATGATGGAAAATCTAATATTTTGGGATATGGTACACAGAATATATTTCCAGTCGTAGCACATGACAGCATAAAGAAAGATGTACTATCAGACAGTCTATTCCCGAGTTTAGTACACGACCTAAACGATAATAAAGAAGTTTCCGTGGCAGATAATTTATTACAATCTCTGTCAAAAGAACAAGTACCTATATTAAGCGTATCTTCGGTCCCATTATTCGGTCTTGCTGCAATATTGACTGAGAATGTAAAGAATCACACTGAACCTAACGATGCTGCAGGTATACCTTTATATGAAAGAGTGAAAAATAAGGACATAGAAGATAAAAATGCGAGCATAAGTTTCTTTGAAAACATAGGTGCTGCGATCCAGAAAGAGCATGATGATTTTAAAAATGACGGTATATTAGATGCAAAAAGAAATATCAATTTTATAGACATATGTTTAGAAGCAAAAACAGAAGATCACAATACTGAAATGTCAAGTGTGAGTTTTTTTACAATTGGTCAAAAAACTGAAGAATGTGATACTGCTACCAAAGGTAGTTTATTGTTAAATAGAGAGCAAAATTTATATGACAATGTTGATGCTGCATCAGAAACTGAAGATTTGGATATATGTGCTCGCAGTATTGCAAACGCAGTATTAGCTAATGAAGAAAACATAAATTATGCTGCTAATGAACCGGTCGATGTTGAAAACGTTTCAAATTTTAATATTTGTGAAACTTGTAGAGAAGTGAACAGACCGGACGATACAGATATCGAACAGGATGATGTAACTTCACAATTGATAGAAAATATAAATGCGCCTATACAGTTATCGAATCCTGTTGAAGCTCTTTTAACTGAAGAACAAAATAGTGCTGATAGAGAACAGTTTGATGTTAAGCAGTTTGAAGAAATATCTCATATTACTGAAGAAACCATAGAAACTTTACACGTACAATCAGCTACTGAACTTTTAGATGAAGATGATGTATCAAAATTAAGATACGGATGGGCACCTGCAGATAATACGATACAGCATTCTATGATGCACACAACAAATCTATCTAAACAGCATGATTACAGCTACAAAGTCGATCCTAATACAATTGGATTCCTTGGAGATACCCTGCTTAATGATAAGGTACCGACAAATGCTAGCGATGAATTAAAAGCTGAATTTATATACCAAGAAGACATATTACCGAGGCAAATGAGTATACCATCAGCACCGCCGGCAGAAGATGACTCTAAGTCTGATGAAGCTGGTATTTTAGACGTACATTCAATAGAACTAGATGCTAAAGAAGACTACGAGGAATTTGTTATAGAGCCTTCCGAAACAGATGATGATAAAATAGAATTTAAAGAGAGAGAGAAAACAGAAGAGAGTGAGCTCGATTCGTTCACAAATAGAGTGGAGAAGTTTAAGAAATTGGAAGAAGTACCTGATATCGCAGAACAGAAGGCAGTATTTGAGCAACACATGCAACCTATAAGTATGGCATCTTATTTCGATACGGGCAACTATGCAGCGGATACTCATTATAGAAACACTATGTGTTCTCCCAGTCAGATTAGTATACCACCGGGTTTCGAAGAGGAATTTAAGAAAAGACTTGCTTTGGCTAAAATGAATGAGCTAGCAAAAACGGTCCCCGACACGACCACTCAGACTAAGGCTACTGTGTCAGTAACCACGGCCCAAAGTACAATGCCATTTGGTTATACCACTGTAACAACTGCTTCAAACGTGATTCAAGAAAAAGCTGATACTAACACGCCACTTTTCGCCTCTGGGTTGTACGAAACGCTGGAATCTTCATCAATTATCAATTCTGAAGATACTATAATATCGTCAAGAGATTATGAACCTGTGAATATTTCGGAACAAGCGTCAAAAATTGCTGCCGAAGAAATAAAGACAGATAAAGAGAAATCTGATGGAGCAATTTTACCGGAGGCATCACCAATATTTGGATCAGGAGCTATCCAATCTGACGTCTCAGCCAAATTTGATTCTGGTGCTGTTAAAATGTTGAACACAGCATCATTTTTTGGTTCCGAAGGAGTCATTCCACAAACTACAAACATTTTTGAATCTAGTGATACCTTAGCACCTAAATCATCTTCCCTCTTCAATCCTACCTCCCAAACTTTACCACTTGAACCGACTGATACTAAATCTAGCAACAAAAACGAAGCTCCTATACTACCAGATCCAATAAATTTCTTTGCTGATACCAATACGAACGCACCTACCGAAAATATGAACCGATTAGCCAGTTACTTTAGTTCTCCACCCAAAACAGACCACGGAAAATCTTTTTTTGAGTTAAGCCAAAGTCAAAATCATTACAAACACGCAACTAGCATCGAAAAATATAACGATCTTATCAAAGATTTAACATCTGTTCAGAATATAGCTGTACCAACCGATCAAAATGTTAGACATGTGAATTATTTTACTGTAGAATACGATATTGTGTTGCCTGAATTTAATAAAGGAGATGCTACAATAGATAGTGATGATAAAGATTTGGAATCATTAAAACACTGTAGTTATTGCACTGCGCTTATGTATCAGAAACGATATAAAGTTAGAGCGTCCATGAATAACGGTACGGAAGAAGTAAAAGCTGAACGAAGTATGGAGACGCCAAATTCTTGTCCGACGAATTCTGTGACTGTTAATTTTGATGGCGTACAGTTCAATGAAGATACGAATGAAAGTGTTGCGCTGCAATCTGAGGTATATATACTTGTATTGATCTTAATTTACATATTTTTCTTTGGTAATTTATAGGATTTCTATAATAATTTCTATCTTAAGTGCTTGGGTAACGATCCCGAAAGCGAAAACAGGTGATAGCGCTAAATATGGAAAAAAGTTTGAGATTTTTTTATTGCTTTATTTTTTTTATTTGCGTTATTCACATTCCACCTAGTTAGCACAGCAAAATGAAAAGATAATTTCATTTTAAAAAATGCATACATACATACATATATTCACGCCTTTTCTCTCCGGGGTAGCCAGAGAAAACAGCCCGCCATCTGCTTCTGTCCTTACATACTGCCCGAACTCAACGGTTTCGAATGCTTTTGATAGAAAAAGTTCAATATCAGTCGTGGGATATACTACGGTTTTTATAAACCTAATTCAAAAAGACAAATATTTTAATTTGGCTCCTTTTTTTCATGGATAGGCTACGTTTCACCTCCATCTCACCTGGTGGTAAGTGACGATAATAGTCTACGATGAATCACGCTTACCTAGAAGGAACCTAATCACTTGTGACTTGAAGATAATTTTTCAACTGGCTTTGTTATATATTTTTTTAAATTTACAAAAATGGTAGTACTTCCTCCTCTTCAGCTAAACTCATTAGTGTGATGCTACCCATTCAAACTTAAGATCCCTCAATACTACAGCCGACTCTTGAGCCACTGACCTACCGATGTATATCCTCTTCCAGAGTCGCTCCAACCCAGAATACGCTGCAGTCAAACACCATTGGTTCTACCGAGTGGATGTTGAAGAGAAATCAATATGGCGGGGGTTCTCTGTGCTGGATTCCAGAGCTCTGGAAACCAAGTTTTTAAGTCGTAAGTATATTTTATAAACTAGGTTAGCTTAGCCGCGTGGTTTAAAATTGACAGGTGGAAGCTCTCCACGTGTCCCTCTGACCAGCAGAGGGCACAGTGGGGAGCAGGCGGGGACCGGCTGGTTCTATGAGCGTTGACGGAGGAGTCAAGACAGCCACCAGTCTATCTACACCCCACCATTTGCGCTGCGGTGCGATGCTCGCCCACCCCCTTTTTTGGGGTCGAGGATGCGATCTTAAAATCGTAGATAGCCAGACGTCAGCTGGAGTGTGAGGGCTATGCCTAATGGATAATCTTACACTCCAGTAATTAAGACCTGAAATGGCGTGTGATTTTAGACGGTTCGATCCCGACATAACCACCCCCAATGGCCGACGGGCGTGGTAACCGCAGGAGCCATCTCGAATCCAGAGATTGCCCGGGTCAAGCCAGGGTGCGAGGGAAATGCTATATGGGTCACCTTACACCCTGGCGTCAGAAGACCCTAGACGGTGTGTGGTTTTAGTCGGTAAGAGTCCGACATAACCTGCCAGAATAGCAGGCCGAAGGGGGTGGTATCCATGGTGATTTCCGCACATTAAAAAAGGGGATATCCGCAAAAAAGGGGGCTAATAGGTTGGTTTTTTTCAGCTGATTTAAACGAAGACACCCTGGTGCCTACAGACGGTGGGAGGTATGACGTCAACCTGATGGGGCGGCTGAGGATCCCCGTGTACTGGAGCGAGAAACCGACCAATGTTCGAAGGTAACTTGGATACTAACCAGTACTTTGATGAAAAAATATTACTGGAGGTAGGCCACGACGGTATCTCCCGTCCGAACTGAGCAGTCCGACTGGGGTAGTACCTCCGCCCTACAGAACAGCGCCACATAATAACCATTATTGTGTTCTTCAAGGTAAGTAGGATAGCCAGAGCTCACTGTATCCCTCCTCCCCCCTTCCCTTCCCCAACCTTGAGAGGAAATCCAGCTTAAAAGCCTCCTTCGTAAAGCAGCAGGTATACCGGTCTGGAGGTGAGGGGCTCTGCAGTGTTTTGTGGAGGATATACCGTTTTTCCGATTCTTTTTTTTTTACCACTTGGGTGGCAAACAAGCACACGACCCACCTGATGGGAAGCGGTCACCGTGGCCTATCGACGTATGCGACACCAGTGCCGTCACACTCGCGCTGCTGACCCTGGAGGGGGGGTGAGAGTTTCTGTGTTGATAACGCAGGAGACTGTGGTCGCTCCACTAACAGCACAGAAGCCCTCCAGAGAGCTCTGGCTACCCTACTTACCTTGGGGAACACAACACGCTGGTTATTATGGGGCGGTGTTCTGTAGCGCGGAGGTACTACCCCAGTCGGACTGCTCAGTTCGGACGGGAGATACCGTCGTGTCCTACCTCCATGACAACTTGGTGATGACATTCTTGTATACTTCCAGATGCAGTTGGTTCTACAAGGGTACCACAGACCCCAGATACGTACCATATACGGAAAGCGTTGCTCAGAAACTTGAGGTAAGCTTTTTTTTTTTTTTTTTTTTTATTTCGGTCACGTCAACATGACTTCACCTCGCCTGGTGGTAAGATGAGGCAAAGTCTCTGGAATGGGAGTCACCATTGCAAACATCGATAGTGCCACAACGATGGCTTTCAGCTCATCAAATGCTTTTTCACGCCCCGCTTAATGCCATCTTTCTCTTTATAATGGCATTATCGGGAGCGACTGCAGCTGTCTGACCTCTCAGCCTCTTATTTTTTTTATCGTGTGGAAATCCCATGGATACCACCACCGTCGGCTATCGGGGGTGGTTATGTCGGGATCCAACAGACTAAAATCGCACGCCGTTTCGGGCTACTTACCGGCTAATTACCGGGGTGTAAGGTTACCTAATAGGCATATCCGTCGCATCCCAGCTGACCCTGGGCCATCTACGGTTTTAAGATGGCCCTCTGGACCCCCAAAAAGGGCGAGCATCGCGCCACTTCACCGATGGTGGGGTTTTCCCTGGCGACTACAATATGGGGTTCTTCAAGAAGGGCATTAGAAGGTTTTTACAGGGTCGGCAGCGCGAGTGTGACGCCCCTGGTGTTGCACACGTCCATAGTCCACGGTAACTGGTTCCCGTCAGGTGGGCCGTGTGCTTGTCTGCCACCTAAGTGCTATAAAAAACCTCGAGAGCCTGTACCAGAGGGTTAATTCTCCTTCTCAAGGGCCGCCACTGTAGCACTATCGGTTTGTGTAGTGGTGACCCCCGGTTCCGAGACTTTAGCTTACCATCAGGCGAGGTGAAGTCATGTAGACGTGTCCAACATATTTTTTTGTCTTTCCAGGAGGAATACTGGCATGGTATCACCACGGGGGAGTGGCACAGACGTTTGGTACTACCCAATAATGAGGTGGTCGTGATGCATGGACCAACTGTGATGGTCCATTTTTTAAACAGCGATGCTTTTAGCTCACCGCCGGTAAGCGCTTACCCTGAGTTTTAATATGTATTGGAGAATTTCAAATAGGATGTGTACTTTCAAGATTTTTCTTTTCTTCTCTGTGTTATAGCCTGCACGGACGAGGAATTTTTGTCCGCGGTTTTTTTGTCCTCTAAAATAGATAGCTTACAATAAAATTGTGTCGAGTAAAGCAAACGAAGGATTAAAAATACCGGTAGTGCATGCGACAGCTACGCAGGGGGCGCGGGTTCGATTCCCGCTCAGTGCAAATATTTGTATGCATGAATATGTCTATTTGCATTTGCGATGTTGGAGGAGAGACGGGTAAAGTGAAACACGCTATCTGACTGTTAAATAAGAATAATATATTGTTGGTTAATACATGGGTAATATATAGTCTTAACTATAATGAGCCTAGGTGGGGAGGACCACACGTGTAAGGTGTCTTATGACGACCTGTTATAGGAGATGGTTGTTATTGATGTACATATGAGACCTTATCCCGTATTTGGGGTACTCTCCTAATATGGTACCCACAAGCTGATACCTGATACTTATAATCTAGTTACATTTACCTATACCTACTACATCTCCATCCCAGGGAGAAAAAAAAAATATGTGTTATACATATTTGTTTTTTCTTTAACAAAACTTAAGTTATCTATTCAATATATAATTTCGTCCTATTCTTATGAATAAGCTTTGCTTTCCCATTTTTCAGTATCTCAACATTCGGACTTAAATCTCTTAATACTACAAATGGACCTGAAAATACACTGGTCAACTTTTTCCTGTCTTCATTTTTAACCAATATTTTATCATTAGGTTTATATACTACTTGTCTATTTTTTAAATCGTACGTTATTTTTCTGTCATGCTTAGTTTTTAACAAATTTTCTCTCGCTTCTTTTTGCGAAGTCTGAAGCCTATACTTTAATTGTAGTGGATAACTGTCATGATTGTACAGTGGTTCGACATAAGATGACAAATTACTGGGAAGGTTGCATTTTTTCCCAAAAACTAACTCAAAGGGTGTGTATTTCGTACTTGTGTGAACTGATGTGTTATAAGCAAAACACCAATATGGAAGCCATTTACTCCAATGTTCCGCATTGTTATCTGTCTGTATACGTAGGAATACTCCCAAAACTTTGTGAGCATTCTCCAAAGCGCCAATACTCTGATGGTGGTAAGCTGTTGATGTGAGTTTTTCTATATGAAGTAACTTACATACCTCTTCGAAAGTTGTTGAAATGAATTCCGCTCCCCTGTCCGTAGCGATAACGTTGGGTAACCCGTAGCGCAGTACAAAATTACTTACAAATGCCTCCGCAACTTCATTAGAAGTTTTTTTTCTCAGTGGGTAAGCCTCTACGTATTTAGTGAGTTCACATTGTAAAGTTAGTATGTATGAAAAGTCATCGTCATCCCTGTCTATAGGTCCTACAATATCCATATATATTTTTTGAAATGCTGTTTCAGCGGTTGTAGTTATCGTCATTGGTTCTATGGTTTGGGAAGAGTGTTTCTCTTTCTGACATTTAGTGCACCTATTTACGTACTTTTTTATGTCTTCTTCTAAACCTATCCAAAAGTATCTTCTTTTAATATTATGATACATTTTCTTTATGCCTGCATGGCCACTCGTGGGTAAGATATGAAAATCGTTTAAAATAACTTTTTGCTCGTCTTTATCGTTAATTCTCATGACGTCATTCAGTATGCATAATCGTGGACCGGTCCACCCGTCAGTATTCTTTATTTCACTCGCTAGCTTTTCTACAAATATGTTATTATTTATATTCTTTATTATAATAACTTCATTTATTTCCCACTCTTTACATTTTACTCCTAGTTCTCGCACAAAGGCGCGTCGCGTCATTTGCGATGGAGAAAAGAGTTTAATATATATCGTTCTTCGTTCCTTTACGTATATCATTGTCTTAGATTCTTTATAATATATTTTATTATCTCTCTTTATTTTATTGAGCTCGCACTCTCCTATAAATGTAAGTTCTACAGATTCCTTCGTCCTTGTATTTATCTCTACAACCTGCGGTTGATCAGACCGACTGTGGTTAATAGTATTATTTTTATCATCAGTTTTACTGTCTTTATTTATTTGTCTCTCTTTCATTCCTCTTGTCGTCACGCGTATACATTCGCTTAGTTCCTTAAATTCTTCTGATGTTATTTTTATTCTAGATAACACATCTGCAGCTGTGTTTTCTACTCCTTTTACGTACTCGACAGTAAAGTTATACTCTTCTAACGCGAGTCTAAATTTAGTTAACCTGCTTGATGGGTCTTTCATGCTGAATAAATAAACTAATGGCCTATGGTCTGTTTTTATTTTAAAATGTCTACCATAAAGGTACGGCCTGAAATATTTTGTGGCCCATACAATAGCCAGCAATTCTTTCTCAATTGTTGCGTAATTACTTTCAGCTTTATTTAAACTCCTACTGGTATATGCTACTGGTCTACCATCACCGTTCGATAATACGGCACCCAAACCGTATCCTGATGCATCTGTATGCAGCACAAACTCGTTGTCTGGGTTAAAATTTGGGTATTGTAAAACTGGTGGTGATATCATGGCGTTTTTTAAATCCTCAAACGACTTCTGACAGTTACTGTCCCAATGGAATTTGGTATTCTTTTTACTTAGTTTATTTAAATAATATGCTTTATCTGCAAAGTTTGGAATAAATTTTCTGTAATAGTTTGCCATAGCTACGAAACTTTTTACCTCTTTTTCATTACTTGGGGTTGGATAATTTTTAATAGATTTAATTTTTTCTGGATCCGGTGAGATACCCTCTTTGGACACTACATGGCCTAGATATAATACTTCTTTCTTTAAGAAATTGCATTTTTGTGGGTTTAACTTGAGGTTTACTTGTTGGAGTCTTTGTAGTACATCTATAAGATTTTTGTTATGGACTTGTAAGTTTCTACCGAAAACAACAATGTCATCTAAATAGACAAAACACTTTTCGTAACTTAACCCGGACATAGCTAATGTTATCATTCTACTAAACGCACTCGGGCTAATTTTCAATCCCATGGGTAGTCGCGTCATCCGATATTGTCCAGAGCAGAACGCTGTATATTTCCTTGATTCTTCTTCTAGCTCTTGCTGGTAGTATCCAGAAAACAAATCTAAGTGTGTAAAATAGATGGATCCTGATAACGAGTCTAGTATTTCTGTTATATTTGGGAGTGGAAACTTGTCGTCTTGTATTCTGTCATTCAATTTTCTATAATCAATTACAAGTCTCCATTTTTTATTACCTGACGAATCAGCTTTCTTTGGCACTAGTAATATTGGACTAGACCACTCGCTTCGTGTTGGTTCTATTATTCCGTCTTGTAACATTTTATCTATTTGGTTATTCATTTCTTCCTTTTGTGCATGGGGTATTCTATAGTTTTTTACAAAACATGGATCTGCATTGGGTTTTAAGTGGATAGTTTGTTTGTATAGATTCGTTACAGTTAATCTATCTTCTGGTAATTGGAAAACATCAGCATATCTAGCACATATCTTTTCAATTTCTATTTTTTCTTCTTGATTTAGATGGTTTAAGTTTAATTGCGAGAACACACGTTTTACTCTACTGGCATCCTTAGTTGTTTTTTCGATGTTACAACAGTTGTAGTCTTCTAATTTATGTATTTCGGGTTCAAATTCCTTCAGTTGTATTTCTGTATTAGTTGTATTAAGAATAAGTAGTGGTATTTTACCATTAATTGGTTGTACTAAAGTCCCTGCGATTAAAACTCCTTCACAAATTTCTTGCGCATGAATTATTCCTTCCCCGGTTTGACTCGTTTCTACATAATGTATTGACTCAGTTCGTGGTGACAAAGTGATACACGATTTATGCCTACTGTCCTTATATTTTATAGTTGTTACTTTGCATCTCTCCGTTGAAAACGATACGGTCTTGTTATTATAATTCAATATAGCTTTATATTTATTAAGAAAATCGTCTCCCAAAATTCCAGTTGTTGAACAAGGTAATTTGTTAAATACGAAAAACGTATGTGTTATAGGGTCACTCCCTATTTCTAAATTTAACTTGACGTATCCCATAGCTTCGATACTACCTCCAATACCATTTATCATTATTTTTTTTTTTATTATTTCTATTCCCTGTTGTTTAATATATTCATTTTTTATCGCTGATATTGTAGCACCTGAGTCGATTAACCATGAACACATCCATTTGTCAGACTTTATTTGAATAGTTATTGAATTACCACTAGAAAATAAATTGTGGTTAGTCACGAAAAAACTCGTTGCTATTATCTTCGGTTTGTTCAGTTAATACATGGACATTTGGTTGTTCCTGCCGTCCTTTGTATCTTTGGTTGTTATTTTGAAATCTACCTGTTTGTCTTCCGCGGTAGTGTCCTCTTCCTCTCGGAGACCTGTTTTCTGACTGGTGTCCTCTTTGAGAGTTACGTACCTCGTAGTAATTTTGTCGACTACTATTTGGTCGGTTAGTCGCGTATGCGGTACTCTTGTATCCTCTTCTGTACCCTCGTCTCTGTTGATGTCCTCCGTGTGCACTATATTTTCCTCTGTTGACGTTGCTATACATACCTATAACTTCTGATCCTGGTGTTGTGCTTGTGGGCTGCTCATCTAACGCCGCTTGCACTGCATCTTTTAAAGAATCGAAGTTCCTTGCTGCCACGATTGTACTTAATCTACGATTTCGCAGACCATCAGCAAACCGTTTTATCGCCATCTTTTCATTTAAAGGTTTGAGTACTGTGTAACTATTGGTGTCACCCTTGGCTTGTGCTATAGTTAGGTTAACGAATAGTTTCGTTAATTCTTGGCCGTATTCCTCTATAGAAGTATCATTCTGGCGAATCTGCTGTAATTTAGTTTGTATGGTTGTAGCAGCTTCCTGTGCCAGTAATTTACATCTCATGTCGCTTATTAAATCTTGTATATTGTCATATTTTTCATTTAACCTTAATTTTGCTGTTTGTGACAGTCTACTCTTTAAAATGAACTGAATTAACTGCTCCTTGCAGCTACTAGATTGTAATGTCGAACTATAATATTCTATATTGTCTATTAACTGTTGTGTTACATTTCCACCATCGGTCATCACCGGTAACAGGTGTAAAGCCGTTTTTAAATCAAAAGAACCCATGTTTTTTGTTTCACTTGGCTTTTGTTCTTTACACAATACTTCAATTTCCCCAAACAACTCTGTAAACTTTATGCTCAATGTACTAATTGTCGTTGCTTCTTCTTGCAAGTTCCCTTTTACTACTTGGTCACTGACAATTTGTATCGTTTTTTGAAAATCTACTTGTATAGCCTTAGCTTCATCTAATTTTTTTTTTAATATTTCCCCTTTTCGTCTACTTGGGCCTAGTTTTATTAAATATGTTCTTATTTCTGTAAGGGATTTATTTAAATTTTCTATTATATCTGTCATTTATTATTTGCGTTTGTCTAGCTATTAACTATGATTATAATGTTTTAAACCGATAAACTTATTACATATTAATAAAAACCTTATAATTATAATATTCACCCGCTTGGTTTGTCCCGTTTGCCTCGTACGATGATATCACTTGCACTACACTACACTGCACTGTGTCTCTTTTTAGACTGCATTCCTACCACTCTGGATAAGTGGTGTCACGTTCCCATACGATGCTCCATATCCAACAGGTGAGTCCTTTGTATATCAGCAGTATTTTCGCTACTCCAACTGTTCCATCCCTGAAGTCAACATCAAGCGTATTCTCCAACATGCAACGCTTTGTGTTAGTGATCCTCTCTGGAGAAAGTGGGTGTCCTTTCGGTCCTTCTACAAATGAAACAATGCCGGTTCTCCCTTGTATTCTATATATCCTAGTTGATTGACATGTAACGGAGTTCGCTTCACAGAAAATCGACATCCTCTGCCTCACAGTTTCTAAATAAGTACGCATTTTATACTTGCACTCCCCTGGTTTTGATGACCTCGCCTTGGGCTCGTCGTTCGATCTTTTTATTCAGACAGATGTTCAAATATCGTAGGGCTAACACGGCTATTATCAATAGTCCGACTACGACGAAAATGCTAAAATACAGGTTAATGTTTGAAATACCCTGCGCGATAATAGTATGCTGTTCAATCTGGTTAGTCTTTCCAATTTGCGTATAAATTTCTTCGCGTTTGATTCCCGGTGGCGCCTGTGTCGTACTGACTTGGTGTCCCATGTCGAATTTTATGAATTTTATACAAAGTATTCGCCTTTGTTTATCTAATAACATGAGATCGGGATCTCAGGTTGATACCCTATATGGGCGGTATCGGTACCGACGCCATATATGCCGCTGGCAGGGTCGCCATGCGATGTTGGAGGAGAGACGGGTAAAGTGAAACACGCTATCTGACTGTTAAATAAGAATAATATATTGTTGGTTAATACATGGGTAATATATAGTCTTAACTATAATGAGCCTAGGTGGGGAGGACCACACGTGTAAGGTGTCTTATGACGACCTGTTATAGGAGATGGTTGTTATTGATGTACATATGAGACCTTATCCCGTATTTGGGGTACTCTCCTAATATGGTACCCACAAGCTGATACCTGATACTTATAATCTAGTTACATTTACCTATACCTACTACACATTGGTCTGGGTGTTTCTATGTATAATATGTATGTATTCACAAAAGTATATAAGTATGTTTATCAGCATTCTAGAACCCATGACACAAGCTAGTTAAACTAAGCTTACTTTGGGTCTAGGGTGCGCTGTGTAAAATGTCGTAGAATATTTATTTATTATTTATTTTAACTTTCAATTGTAAGCGATGTATTTTAGAGGACGAAAATGTCCGCGGACAAAAATCCCTCGTCTGTGCAAGCTGTTAATATAATTAGACGACCTCTGGCGCTGCGGTAGAACTTTCATCAGAGGTTGCGGGTTCGATTCCCGCTCAGTGCAAATATTTGTATACGTAAATATCTCCATGTAGCATCGCCGTGGGACACCCCATATATCCTACCCATTCTTTATCCTTTTTTTATCGTTCGGAAATCCCCATGGATACCACCCCGGTGGCCATCGGGGGTGGTTATGTCGAGATCGAACCGACCAAAACCGCACGCCGTCTCGGGTCTTAATTACCCTGGGCCATCTACGGTTTTAAGATGGCCCCCCTCCTTCCCCCGAAAGAGGGGGGGACCTATTCCTTATCCTAAACTATTCTAACCCATCCTAACCCAATACAGCCCGGGAATCCCTTCTCCCAGCTGTTCTCGTTTGGTAAACGGGTCTATCGGAACCCCCCCAAGATAAGGGTCTCAAGAGACCAGCCCCCGAAGATTGACCATTTGATATTTATGGTCCACGGCGCGGGCGAATATCGGATACAGAAGGAAAAGGATGTTAGTTTATCTTTCAATATTATTGTCAATTAGATTGAGGGAAAAAATGATTGATTGAATGATAAGTAAGTGAGTGAATGAGAGAATGAATTGATAAATGGGGATTCAATTTTTGAATGAGTGAATGAATTGATGAATAAGTGAATCTATTGACAAATGAGTGAATTAGTGAACGAATTGATGAATAAGGGCATGACTTGATGAAAATTGAATAAAAAAAATATTATATAAATATATTACACTAGCTGTCTCGGCGAACTTCGTACCGCCATATTTTCCACCCGCGTGCAATTCCGTTCCCATTCCTGTTCCCGTTCCCATTCCCATTACTATTCCCATTCCTACTACTACCTACTACTACTAAATACTAATCCCGTAACGTAAACATAAACTTCTCTCACATAATAGAAAAAGTTTGTATGAGAAAAAGAAAAGTTACTTTCTGAAATTTTCTGTACAACTGTTTTATTATTTTTTTTCGTAAGAACCTTCTCCCGATAATAACAAACACAACAAAAAAAGAATTAGTGAAATCGGTAGAGCCGTTGGTGAGTTATGCGCTTACCAACACATTTTGCGATTCATTTTTATATTATAGATAATAATTATACATAATCCGTTAGTGTGCCTCATAAAATAAATAAATATTGAACGAATTGATAAATGACCGAATGAATTGATGAATGAGTGAATTAATTGTTGAAGGAGCGAATGAAAGATGTTTCAGAGAATAAATTGATGAATGAGTGAGCGAATGAATTGATGAATGAGCGAATGAACCAATGAATGAGTGAATAAATCGCTGAATGAGAGAATGAATGAAGTTAGAAAAATGGGTTAATGTAACTTTCGCGTTAGTAATAATTCCGGCATGTTTAATTTTAATATAGTACCTATATCTGATGGATCCTTGGATAAAGTACTTATCTTATCTTATCTCATTGAATTTATGAGTTAAGATGTTTATATCCTTTTTTTTACTTTTTTTTGTTGAAAGGTTTAATCCATAAAATTGACCCTATCGATTGATGACATAAAACTATAGGATGTCATATTTCCGGATTTTAGCCCTTTTTATACTACTGAGGTGGCAAACAAGCACACAGCCCACCTGATGGGAAGCGCTGTAATGGCCTATGGACGTGTGCAACATCAGGATCGTTACACTCGCCCTGCCGACCCTGGAGATTGGGATTTGGCAGATGTGGCGGGGGGGGGGGGGGGGGGGGGTGAGTTCTGACTGATCAATCACGTGGCTCGGGTGCTTGTCTGCCACCTAAGTGTTATAAATTATTGTGAGTACCTATGATTCACAATGATGAATATCTTGTTTGTATCAATAAAGTCTATTTATCTATCTATAAATAAGCACATGTCCCGTCCGATCTTACAGCAGTGTACATCACGTCCGCGCGTCGTCCGGCGGGGGTGCGACGACTCGGAGATCGAGGACGCGGAACCGTCCAGCATGGACCACCTGTTACTGCTGTGTCATGGGGTCGGATCCGCCTGCGATATGCGCTTCAGATCCGTTGAGGAAGTCGGTAAGTCGGAAATCGGTATCACTTAATCAAAAGCGGCGATAGCTTAGTGGTTAAGGAGACAGGTTCAAATCTTGGCTTACCATGTCTGCTCAGTTAACCCTGGGCCATCTACGGTTTTAAGATGACCAGCTTGCCTCCCACCTGCTCCTCACTGCGCCCATGTGGTGCATCCGGGCCATGAAGGTGCAGCGCCTCCCACTTGCCACGGGAGACACTACTGCCTACGGCAAATCCAGCCGAGGCGGCAATGGCCCTCTAGAGGGCTAGTCTGAGGTTCTCCACGTGTCCCTCTGACTAGCAGAGGGCACAGCGAGGAGGGGGCGGTTTTAGTCGGTTTGATTCCGACATAACCACCCCCAAAGGCCGACGGGGGTGGTATCCATGGTGATTTCCGCACGATAAAAAAAGGATATGGAGAGCATGGAGCAGCCCTCTAGAGGGCCACTCCCGCCTTAGTCGGCATTAATCACAGGCAGCAGCGTCTCCCGTGGCGAGTGGAAGGCGCTGGATACACCCCCTGAATAATTTAACAGTCGCCATTAATAATGTTAATAAATACTACTTTTATTTTCAGTGGAGGATTTCAGATCAACAAGTTTACAACTGGTGCAGTCTCATTACAAGAATTCCTACGACCAAGGCATTGTAAACAGGGTTGAAGTAAGTCAGCCATACATACATACACATCACGCCTTTTTCCCATTGGGGTAGGCAGAGACAACATCTTTCCATTTACACTTTCTTTAATTTGTTTTGACTCTTTCATAAGTCAGTCATTTCTATACAATCCAACCTAGCGTTAATCCCAGTCGCATCTAAAGCTTTTACCTCGGAGTCTGGGGTCCGCTTTACCAGTCTTAACTGCGGATTTGGCTGGACCTCGATATTGTCCGTGAAGCGACTGCCATCTGACCTTCACAACCCAATGGTGACATTAGGCGATATCGAAGCATTGCAGTTAGACCGTCATTTCTATACAAATAAATAAATTAAAAAAAAATCACTCTATACCGGCGGGCATGCATGAAAGGTTTAATGACAGTAGAGGAAGCGCGTGAAGTATGTAAGGACAGAGGCAGATGGCGGGCTGTTGTCTCTGCCTACCCCGGAGGGACAAAGGCGTGAGCATATGTATGTATGTACATTTGTTACAAGTTTTGTCGGTCTGTCTATCAGTCTGTTTGTGGCGACTAATTTCTGAAACGGCCAGACCAATTAGCCGACTCTTCACTGGCAAATAGCTGATGTTTATAAATAAAGTTGATGATCGCAACCAAAAACTACTAAACAGATTATGATGATGTTTTTTTTATTCGAAAGGTTTTGTTCAGATTCAAAATCTGCCGTATGTTTGATTAGTTATGAGAAGCAAAAGAGACTAGAAAGCGTATGCTAGGATCTTAGCAAGTGGAAGAACCGTGTGTTAGGTCGCTAACTCCCCCCCTCCCCAGATCCTGCCGATCTCTTGACACGCGGCACTGTAAAAAACTGCTGAACAGATTTTGATGCAGTTTTTTCCTATTCGAAAGGTCAACACTAAAATCTGCCGTATGTTTGATTAATTATGAGAAGCAAAAGAGACCAGAAAGCGTATGCCAAGATCTTAGCAAGTGGAAGAACCGTGTGTTAGACCGCTAACCCCCCAGATCCTGCCCATCTCGTGGCACGCGGCGCTGCACTCGGGCGAGGCGGGCGTGGACCGGCGCCTGGCGCAGATCACGCTGGACAGCATCCCGCGCCTGCGCAACTTCACCAACGACACCGTGCTCGACGTGCTGTTCTACACCAGCCCCGTCTTCTGCCAGGTAACCCACCTTCCACCGTCTCCTAGCTAGGGGGCAGACTCTCCTGCGTTGTCGGTACACAAACTCTCTAACCACCCCCAATGAGCAGCCCTCTGCAGGGCCATTCCCGCCTTAGCTGGCTCCTGCCGCAGATTCGATTTTGCTACCTTACTAAATTTAATTTTTTCTTTCACAGACAATACTCAACACTGTATGCAAGGAACTGAACAGGATCTACCAGCTGTTCAAGTTGAGGAACCCCTCCTTCAAAGGGAGGGTTTCCCTCGGAGGGCATTCTCTAGGCAGCGTCATACTGTATGACCTGCTATGTCATCAGAATAAGGTACAGATACCGGCACGTAAATTGGCCAGACGCGTCATATGCGCAAAGGTCGATTTTTAGGTCCCCTTTGAGGTATGAGCGGGTCGCGGGAGACGCGGTTGCGCCTATTGGTCTCCGAGAGACGTCTTGTAGCGAATCAACGTTCCGTTCGTTCGTACTTTGAATCATTTGATTGGCTCAAAGTGCACGATGCGCGAACTTACCCCAAACCTGGCCAAGCTACGTGTGTATGTATAAGTTTAACACATTGTAAGGTTACGCGGTACTATACTTCATTTTTTCATACTACGTAGGTTGCAGACAAGCACACGGCCCTCCTGATGGCAAACGACACCGAAGTCTATGTCAAGTCAAAATCAAATTTGTTTTTTTTTTGTTGGTAATAGGCTCGCGCTTGACCACAATCTCACCTGTTGGTAAGTGATGATGTGGTCGACGGTGGAGCACGCTTTCCTAAAAGTAACCTATTCACATTTATTCTGCATAGACCATTGTTTGCGGAACTTACAAAACGTCAAAGTCAAAGTTATTTAAAACTAGAAGCAAATAGATTACCGATTCGAATCGCGATCAGCGCGAAAGGAGTATGCCTAGATCTTAGCACGTGGAACAATGTTGTCTCTGCCTACCCCAATGGGAAAAGGCGTGATTTGTGTGTATGTATGTATTATTTCGTCCACCCGCCCAATGCAGCGATGGACCTTATAGAAAGTGCGCACTGTAAGGTTTGAAAGAAATTTCATTCCACTAACGCTTAGGCTGTGGAATGATCTCCCTGCCGTGGTTTTCCCTAGCGACTACAATATGGGGTTCTTCAAGAAGGGCATTAGAAGGTTTTTGCGGGGTCGGCAGCGCGAGTGTGATGCCCCTGGTGTTGCACGCGTCCCTAGGCCACGGTGACCGCTTCCCATCAGGTGGGCCGTGTGCTTGTCTGCCACCTAAGTGTTATAAAAAAAAATCTTCGCCTAAAATATGAACCGTCCCATTCAGGATAGCAACCGAGATAACCAGTCAGAGAAGCAGTTCGTACCCACCCCGGGAGGCACCGGGCGGCCCTTCGTCGCGTACCCTCAACTGGAATTCGAACCTGCAGCCCTATATGCCCTTGGGAGCCCTATCGGTAAGTCACATTTCTCTGAACCTTTTTCCCAACTCAGTTGGGGTCGGCTTTCCAGTCTAACTGTGATGCGGCTGAACTTCGATATTTTCCGTGGAGCGACTGCCATCTGACCTCCACAACCAATGGTCATTATGACCAATGGCGATATCGAAGTTCCAAGTTAGACTGGTTGGACTTTTGTGGGCTCCAACTACCCGTAACGACTGTCATAGATGTTTGTATGGCAACCGGGACCGACGGCTTAACGTGCTCTCCGAGGCACTAATAAACCTGCGATAAACACATAACTTCGAAAGCATCGAAAAGTCATTGGTGTGTGCTATGGTGAACCTGGGATCGAACCCGAGACCTCGTCTCAGCAGTCCATTACTCAAACCACTAGGCTACCGCGGTTATATAGGGCTTCGTGAGATACAATAGCTAAAACAATTTTGCCTGTCTTTCTGCCTGTTTGAATTAACTAATCTCCAAAACGGCTGGACCGATCATAGTGTTGAAGTTTTTTTGTTATTTTTCAGCAATATTCGAATGCATCCGCGGTATAGAGTCTTTAGGAGTTGAGTTTTCGCTCCCAACGTGCAAGAACTTCTTCAACATATTCCACCCATACGACCCCATAGCTTATAGGTAAGCAATTACCGTTCATCGTCAGCCCGATTTTGATGGAAATTTTAGATAAATTTCCATCAAAATCGGGCAATCCAAAAAAAAAAAATTATTCAAATCAATCAACCAATCTATCAAAAAAGTCAAAGATAAATGCATCATTTGATTTTCAACAATTCTTTTTTTTTTATATTCAGTCCGTCAATTGACTTAACCCCGCTGGATGGTAAGAAGCAAGGGTAAAGTCCAGAGGGTACGGGCCGCCATTCCACACACCATTCGTCCCAAAACGGCGGTCCCTACCTTGACGGCCTAGACAGGTGCCTTTTCACGCCCCGCTTAAAGAACCCGGGATTGTAGGAAAAAGGATCTAGCCAAGAATAGCCAGGATCTAGCCAATAATATTAATCTTAGCCAATAATATTAATCTTAACCAAGAATAGTAATCCTAGCCAAGGATAGTAACCCTAGCCAAGAATAGTAATTCTAGCCAAGAATAATAATCCTAGCCAAGCATAGTAATCCTAGCCTAGTTAGTTGACCAAGTACATTATTGTTTTCAGAATCGAACCCCTTATCAACTCGCGGCTAAAGGAACTAAAGCCGTATTTGATCCCACATCACAAAGGAAGAAAGAGAATGCATTTGGGTAAGACAAAATTAAATCTATACTAATATTATAAAGAAGTAAAGTTTGTGTGTATGTATATTTATTAAATTGTAAAGGGTAATCACGAGATCTACTGAACCGATTTTAAAAATTCTTTTACCAATCGAAAGCCACATTATTGCTGAGTGTCATAGGCTAAATATCATCACGCTACTGCCCAAGGGAGCGGAGCAATAATCATGAATGTGAGCAAATCCGGTAGATTCCCATACATTTAAGGGAAACTGATAAATTATGGGCATATTTATATGGGTTAAAAAGAGTGCATCATGGTTCGAAATACGCCACGAGTGAAGCCGGAGAGGGCTAGCTAGTGATATTATAAAGCTGTTTGTTTGTTTGGTTGAACGCGCCAATCTCAGTAACTAGGTACTGGTCCGAATTGAAAAAATATTTTTGAGTTGAATATCTCATTTATCAAGGCTATAAGGCTATATATCATCACGCTACTGCCCTTAAGAGCAGAGTAGTAATCGTATACGTCAACGAATCGGGGAAATTGCCATACATTATTGCAAAACTAAGAAATTACGGGCATTTATGGGTTAAAGAAGTGCCAGCCACGGGCGAAGCCGCGGGGCACAGCTAGTTACTTAATAATTATGCATGCAATTGGTTAAGTAGATAGATAGATAGATAGATAGATAGATAGATAGATACTCTTTATTGCACACACCATCAGGATACAAAATAAGCGTATACTTACATAAAAAAATATTGTACATAGGGCAGGTCAGTTACCTATAACTGACCGCGGTCATCATAACATAACATAAACTCACGCCTATATCCCCGAAGGGGTAGGCAGAGGTGCTAGCACCCACATTTCGCCTTCATCATCATCATCATCAGCATTAAAAAAAATTACCAAAAATATCCCCCGTTTTGAAGTCGGTTAAAAAACCTTGTAACTGTCTGCCAGAACTCAAAGACACGATGGCCCGCGTGGGCGCAGACCTCAAGCAGAAGGTGGTGGAGTCCCTCCGGAACACGTGGAACAAGTGGAAGGCTGTTCCAGCTGATGCAGCCCTGGAGCGGGTAAGTTTTACGAGCTTTTATTTAACTTGTTCTGTTGTTTATTGCAACCCAAAATGTGTTTTTTACGCGTTACGCGTTGCCTTGCGTCCGTTTTTTTCTACACTAAGATGGCAGACCTGATGGAAAGCGGTCACCGTGGCCTATGGACGTGTGCAACACCAGGGAATATCACACTCGCGCTGCCCACCCTAACGGGGGCAGGGGCTAGGAACGGGTGAGTTAAGGGAGCTAGGAAGGGGTACAGTGAGCTCTGGCTACCACTTACCTTGGGGAACACAACACGCTGGTTATTATGGGGCGGTGTTCTGTAGGGCGGAGGTACTACCCCAGTCGGACTGCTCAGTTCGGACGGGAGATACCGTCGTGTCCTACCTCCTTTCAGAAGTAGGCTTTATTCGTTCATAGGTAAAGTATAATCCAGGTTGGAGTATACTTTACCCTCCGGGGTGCGAGGGAAATGCTTTGTGGGCCACCTTACACACTGCCGTCAGAAGACCCTAGACGGCGTGTGGTTTTAGTCGGTAAGATTCCGACATAACCTTCCTCGCTGCCGCGGGGTGGTTATCCATGAGGATTTCCGCACGAAATAAAAGGGTTAGCATTAAAAATCTTCTTTTCTGGATATTTCAGGTCGTGGAAGAAGAATTGGATAAAGAACAGTTGTACGATGAAAGCAGAGAGAACTTGGCGAAAGAGAGGGAGTTGGTAAGAAAAGAGATGGATTTACTGACTGGTTAGGGTCCAAATACTTCCCGGGGTCTAAGGGAAAGGTGTGGGCCTGAACCTCCACGCGGTACGTTAGGCCTCTGAATCTCTTTTTTATATTGAACATGTCAAAATGACTTCACCTTGCCTGATAGTAAGCTAAAGGTGAAGTCTCAGGATCGGGGGTCACCACTACATACACCGATAGTGCTACAGTGGCGGCCCTCAGCTTGACGGCCTCATCAAATGCTTTTTCACGTCCGCTTAAAGGCCCCGGGACTGTAGGAGGAAACACATGCGCTGGTAAAGAATTACAATTCTTCGGCTGGTTCTCTTCTGTGTGGGGGGTGACAGGACGGCCGCCTATCACCTCCCTACATTCTACCATCGGCGAGGCGGTGCAATGCTCTCCTACCCCTTTTCGAAGGGTCGAGGGGGGGCATCTTAAAACCGTAGATGGCCTGGGGTCAGCTGGGGTGCGAGGGATATGCCTATTGAGTAACCTTACACCCGAGACGGTTGATGATTTAAGTCGGTTCGATCTCGAGATGGCCGACGTGGGGGTGTGGGGGGGGCGGAGGTTTGTATCCGCAGGGACTTCCGCACAATAAACATAACATAACTAACATAAACTCACGCCTATATCCCCGAAGGGGTAGGCAGAGGTGCTAGCACCCACATTTCGCCAGTTTATGTTTAGGTCCCAATGTAATAGGTGGCGAGCCTATTGCCATTAACCGGCCACTAATAAACCTGCGATAAATACACACATAACTTCGAAAAGCATCGAAAAGTCATTGGTGTGTGCCATGGTAACCAGGGATCGAACCGGAGACGTCGTCTTAGCAGTCCATTACCCAGACCACGATACCACGCACCATAAAAAGTCTAGTCAAAATATTTCAATGGTCGTTTCTATTTCTCCAGTCGACTCCTGAGATGCTGGGCCACCTGAACGCAGGTCGGAGGGTGGACTACGTGCTGCAGGAGGCGCCTCTCGAGATGATCAACGAGTACCTCTTCGCTATGAGCAGCCATGTCGGATACTGGTGAGTGACGCGGAGGGAAGTGCCTGAATTTAAAAAACGGACGTAGGACACGGCGGTATCTCCCGTCCGAACTGAGCAGTCGGACTGGGGTAGTACCTCCGCGCTACAGAACACCACGTAATAACCATCGTGTTGTGTTCCTCAAGGTAAGTAGGGTAGCCAGAGCTTACTGTACCCCTCCTCCTCCCACCCCCTCCTAGCCCTCTACCCTTTCCTTCAGGGCAGGCAGCGCGTGTGGACACCCTTGCACACGTCGGTAGGCCACGGTGACCGCTTTCCATCAGGTGGGCCGTGTACTTGTCTGCCACCTACGTAGTATAAAAAAATGTGAATATTGTCAATTTTACTGTCAATATCCGCAGGGAGTCTGAAGACACGATGCTGCTGATGCTGCGCGAGATCTACTCGTCGATGGGCGTGCAGCCGGACTCCACCGTCCCGCAGCAGAGCATGACGGTCCAGCGGACCAGGAGACTTGTGAGTACATACATATTGACAACTAGCTTATGCCCGCGGTTCTGCCTGCGTGGACGTCCGTTTTCGTCTGTATCTCCGTTTCTACTCAACCGATTGTGATCAAACATGCGTACGATTTTAAATCTGAACAAGACCTATCAAACAAAAAGACCGGTCAAGTGTGAGTCGGACTCGCCCATGAAGGGTTCCGTAGCAGCAAGTAACTATATACGAGCCCATATAGGCTTGTGATAGCTAAACAAGCTAATATATAATACCAGTTTCACAACAAATATTTAAACCAAAAATATTGTCAATTAATTGCTGTTTATGACGTATTAAAAAAAAACTACCTAGTACATCTGGTTCAAACCAATTTTCGCTGGTAGTTTGCATGGCAATGTACGTTATATATTTTTTTTAGATTTATCATTCTCTTATTTAAGAAGTTAGAGGGGGGGGGGGGGGGGGACACACACATTTTTCCACTTTGGAAGTGTCTCTCGCGCAAACTGTTCTGTTTAGAAAAAAATGATGTTACAAACCTCAATAGCATTTTTGAAGACCTATCTATAAATACCCCACACGTATGGGTTTGATGAAAAAATAAAAAAAAAGTTTCAGTTCTTAGTATGGGAACCCCCAAAATTGTATGCTTTTTTTGTGTGAAATTCTTAATGCGGTTCACAGAATACATCTACTCACCAAGTTTCAACAGCATAGGCCTTATAGTTTTGGAGAAAAGTGGGTGTGACATACGGACGGACAGACGGACAGACAGACAGACAGACAGACAGACATAACGAATCTATAAGGGTTCCGAACCCTAAAAACACTTCGAAATCCGTACAGTGCTTTTTGAGTTTTTGTCAAAAAATATATACGTGTTCAATATCGCTCATATAAGTGTGGAACCACACTTCGCTATTCGCCTTTATTCACGTGTATTATAAATCGAATTGGAGAGGGCTTATTCGTGTATATTTGCTTTATTCGCACGAATATTCGCCGTAGTCACTCTTCTATGACGAATAATTGTGGAGCGTTTAGTCATCTATAAGGATTTCCTCGAATACAATGTTACAGGCTAATAGCGAAGCGTGGTTCCACCATTACATAACACATTTTTTTTTAATTTATTTATTTCTTGTTTCAGGAAAGGTCATCATATACAGGTAAGCTAAAAATAATATAATTATTACTTTTAATCAATTGGAGTAATCTGATATTCCATCACCTTCTGTAGTCAAAATATTTGAGTTTAGACTCATCTGTTTTGTCTTGGCAAATATTCTGACGATACGTGATATCCAGGGTTTGAAGATGGAGACGGTAAGTGGTGATAGGAACTTGTGAACTAAACAAGATAAACCCGTCATGTTTGGGCTCATTTGATTTGTGTGGTTATGTACTTACTGGAGAGCTTGTTTTTAAAAAGGTTTCTTTTAATAATTTATTCACAAAATTCCCACTGCGGGGCACGGGTCTCCTCTCCTCTAACGAGAGAGCTGAGAGGGTTTAGACATTAATCCACACACGCTGACCTAATGTGGGTTGGTGGATCGGACATGTCCTTAGAAGTTCTTCAAGGACATGTGGGTTTCCTCACGATGTTTTTCCTTCACCGTCAACAGATGGTAAATCATGTGATTAGCACATATAAATTCCACAAAGTGAAATTCTGGTACTGTCCGGCCGGATTCGAACTCGATACCTCTGAGAAGAGGCTGCGTCCTTATCCATTCAGCTACCATCGCATCGATTCACAAATAATGAACTTAATTTCAATTTCAGATTGTCCATCAACAAGCGGCGGTGGACCTTGACCGAGCATAGACAAATATAGTTTAATTGTTTATATATATATAGTTAAAATAGTTAAAAATTATACATTATGTTACATACCTTATAATATTATTTAACCAGTAACAGAACGCAGACTCAATTAGAATAATCCGTAGGCCACGGTGACCGCTTCCCATCAGGTGGGCCGTGTGCTTGACTGCCACCTAAGTGGTATATATAAAAAAGAAGTACTAGCTAAACCCCGTGGTTTTAATTGTACTTTTCGAATGATCTCCCTGATATGGTTTTCCCTAGCGTCTACTCTACAATTTCGGGTTCTTCAAGCATTAGAAGGTTTTTACAGGGGTGGCAGCGCGTGTGTGACGCCCACAGTGTTGCACACGTCCATAGGCCACAGTGACCGCTTCCCATCAGGTGGGACGTGTGCTTGTCTGCTACTCAGTAGTACCTATCTTCTTTTTATAAATAATGGATGAATTATGCAGAGCTCAATTTCGTATTTTTTTTCTGTTTTGTCTGTATTCTGTTACCGGTTATATAATTATATAAAAATTTAGCGAAATTTAGAAACTATTTTTTCAAATGATGGTGATATAGAGCGATATAGCGGCTGTTTAGTTTCAAAACCTAGCATCTGACATAATTATTGTACATATTCTATGTATATATTTACAAAAAAAAAGTACATATGTTTATCCGCATTCTAGATCGCATAAAAAAGCTAGTTAAACTATGATTACTTTGGGTCTAGAGAGCGCTGTATGATCCCTGATAAAATTAACGAGCTATCGCAAAAAATCCAGATCAAAAGCACTCTATACCGGTGAGCTTGCATGAAAGGTTTAATGACAGTAGATGAAGCGCGTGAAGTATGTCAGGACAGAGGCAGATGGCGGTCTGTTGTCTCTGCCTACCCCGGAGGGAAAAAAGGCGTGAGCATATGTATGTTTAGTCAATATATTTTTCATTTATGCACTTGTAGGTGTACAATAATCTTTATTTCTATTGTATTCTATTTTGAAATAAAAAAAAACGATTAAGTTTTCATTTTTTGAGCTTATAGACTACCCTCCACGTGCTAAACTAGCTAAAACTATAACTATATGATATCACTAGCTATCACTCCCAAGAATGTACTATTACTTACATACATACATACATACATACATACATACATACATACATACATACATATGCTCACGCCTTCTTCCCTCCGGGGTAGGCAGAGAAAACAGACCACCATCTGTCTCTGTCCTTACACACTTCACGCGCTTTCTCTACTGTCATTAAACATTTCAAGCAAGCCCGCCGGTTTCGAACGCCTTTGACCTGGCCTTTTTTAATATATTTAGTCCGCCGGATTGACTGCACCCCACCTGATGGTAAGCTGATGCAAGCTCGCCGGTTTCGATTAAATTTACTAAATACTTTTATGCTGATACTAAGTTTTGATATTACACAGTCGGTAGAAATAGTAGAGGTTGTGTATTTGATATATGAAACTTAATAAGGGATGACTTGTTGAGTTTAAAATAATATACTAAGGCGATAAGCCGACGGTGGGGCGGGGCGGTCAAAATGACCGCGACTGACTCTTATTCGTACGAGTATAAGGTTGCATTTGTCCGCGCAATAGCTTATGTCGCTTGTCAGACATACGCGGGCTAAATGTGATCTAATGTTAGTAATAATAAGAGTGCGTCGCGGACATTTTGACCGCCCTGCGCTTCCGTCTGCTAATCGCCTTATGGTGTGACACTGTGTTAGGTAAATACCCACATATTGAAAAGACCATAAAGGGGAATGACCCCATTATAAGTTTACTATGATTTTATATGACCATATTATAATCTATTGCGCTACATAGACCATTGTGGTCTAGACGCAGTGTATAATATCGTAGAATATTTATTTATATTAAAACTAGCTGTTGCCCGCGGCTCCGCCTGCGTGGATGTCGAAATCCGTTTCAAAAACTATCCTATCTCTCAAGTTGGATCGAACTGCACATGGTGTGCGAATTTTATTATAATCGGTTAAGTGGTTTAGGAGTCCATTGAGGACAAACATTGTGACACGAGATTTATATATATTAAGATAATAGAAATAACCAGAGATGCGTATATCACTGTCACTTAATCGGGCATTTATTCAATCTGCCCGAAGATTGCCGGGCGTAAACCATAATACATATGTATGGGTTTGTAATTATATTTACTGTTATAGATGTTCTATTTCACGAAGACGGTTTAGCTGTCATTGTAGTAAAACATAATACACACATTGCTTTTAAAAATGAATTACTTGCAATGCAATTATTGTTCTACTAACCGCTACATGAATTTCTTGTGACGTGACATGAACTTTCGCACACACATGCACGCGTATTTACAAGACACAGGTACTACTATTTAATTGTTCACCCGCCGCCGTGAGATTGAATATCTATAGCATAGTTTGAGAATTGATTCCAAAAATTGTATCTCATAAAGTATAACAGCATGGGTTGTATATTTAAACTTAAAATCTTAAAAAAAAAACCACATCAAAGTAGTCAAAATTTTAAAAAAAACTAAAATTCTTATGAAAAATCGTTAAAAAAATTCTTCAATGAATATTTTTAAAAATTATCAGAAGGGCATTAGAAGGTTTTTACAGGGTCGGCAGCGCGAGTGTGACGCCCCTGGTGTTGCACACGGTCAAGGGCATGGTGACCGCTTCGCATCAGGTGGGCCGTGTGCTTGTGTGTATTTTCTTGCAAAAAATATTAGCCTATGTCACTTAGGGTATTGTAAGATTAATACAAAACTATTAATACATCATTGTACAATGCTTGTATGGTCGGCGTTAAAAGTAAATAATGATTGCACAGATTTGATAATATTATAGAGGTTATCTATTTAGTAATTTCTTGTTAAAGGAGATGTTTCATTTTGGGCCCCCTAACTGTACACAATACAGAAAAAGAGAGAAATAATACCGGTTATTGGTAAAAATACAAAAAAAAAATCAACTTTTTGCAAATTTAACATTTTGCTATTTCAATTGGGTCAAAATGTTACTTTAAGTCATTAATTAATGGGAGTACTGCCCCCTTGTCATTTAATTTATATATCATTTCGATTTCATTATTATTATTTTTAGAATTAAGTACCTACCTAGAGATTTGGTAGTCATAGAAAAAGCACAACATTAGTTTCTATGGCGTGTATAGAAAATATTTATACCCACCAGGATGTGGGGTTTCTCCACTATCCCTCTGGTTAGCAGAGGGACAACCGGAGAGACTAAAGTAACCCTCATTGACGATAATTTCTTCTAGACCGTATATTAATGGTTTTTTTGTGTTCTTTGTTATTTATGACATAAATAATATCATTAATTCTTTTGATATTTTTCGGAAAATATTTTCTTTTATGAATTTAAATCAGAAAAAGTCAACAGCTAGAGTTTGTATGAATTTTCGATAGATGGCTCCAACATCGCACTAAGATGTCAGCCCTACAGTCCCGGGTCCTTTAAGCGGGTCGTGAAAAAGCATTTGATGATGCCGTCAAGCTGAGGTCCACCATTATAGCACTATTGGTGTATGTAATGGTGACCCCCAGTCCTGAAACTTTAGCTTATCATCAGGCGAGGTGAAGTCATGTTGACGTGTCCAGTATAAAAAAGGTACCCGAGAATTTCTTCAGCTGTCCAGGATAGATTTAGGTAGCTCAATTGGTTCATACAAGATGTTTAGTTTTTCGGATGTAAATTCATAGAAAATATAATAAAAAATATAGCATAAAATTATTTTATTTCTCTTTTAATGTACTACTGTTGTTATAAATACATAATGTATATTTTTTTCAGGTTACTATTTAGCTTTAAGTTCTGAAATTCCAACCGAAAGAAGTGTTTATTTTTTTAAATAATATTGTTCTGCAAAATGTCACCATATTATTTTTAAATTAGTAATCAGTAATCATGTAACTGTTAACATTGATATAAAATTTATATTTTACTAGATTTGTGATTTTATTTTTAAACATTCCATCCATCTATCCATTCATCCAGTCAGAGGCCTGACTCGTAAAATTACGTTTTTTGAAAATATATTTTAGAAACTTTCGACTTGTAAAATTCAGTTTCCAAAATCTGATTAAAAATGAATCAAACTATGTGTGATTTTGAAGGTTTGATAGCCTCACGAAATTGGAGAGAAGATTTTATTTCGATAATATAATTACAACAAAAGAAAAAACATATTTTTTAAATAACTAATTTTGACAAACCATACCAAATAAGAGTGTTTTTTTTTTCATATTTATATTTCATAATCTAAATTGATATTGTTGTGGCGAATATCGCAATTGGTCATAATGACCATTGGTTGTGGAGGTCAGATGGCAGTCACTCCACGGAAAATATTGAAGTTCAGCCGCATCACAGTTAGACTGGAAAGCCGACCCCAACTGAGTTGGGAAAAGGTTCAGAGAATAATGATTGTTGTGGCGGGTATCGATTCAATTGTTCAGCTGGGTACATCTTGGCCAACTTGGGGGGTACTTGTAGCAACTGGTATGCGGGTAGATCGAAAATCACTTGAAAAAACGGCTGTGAGTTTGCGAGCGGCGCACGCCAGTCTATGAACGCAGCACAGTCGCGCTTAGAACTTCATATGGTTTAGAAGTCTCTTAGCTGCTCACCGCTTTCGAAACACTACTACAGCGTTTCGCCTCGGGTCCACTGCGGATCTCCGAGACACCGCATACGAGACGACATCGGCTGGTTGCCACCAGCAGAACCAGAGAAGCAGCCGAATAGCAGCGTTGGGTGAGTGATATACTCGTTTTACTTGGTAGTGGCATGACCCCTCGCTAAAGACATGTTAGATTGACCGCCCTTCACGGTATCAATCGTAATTATTGTTCTCAACGCAGGAGAGCACGGCTATTTACACGCCTGCTTCTCCAGACAGCGTTTTGAAAACGTGGCGTTACTGAATCTGGTGCCTGCGGCGATCGGACGGAATAAAAGTTTTTAGAGATTTCTATCAAATTGAATTGAAATTACAAAATTCAATATAATTTGAAAACGCTTAGTAATGAATGCCATGTAAAACGTAAACTTTAATATAATAGTATGTTTTGAAAACTCACGATTGGATTTTTGTAATTACATTTTGAAAGGAATAGAAATTGCAACGCAGTGGTCGGTTAGTCTTCGTACGAGTGAGACGTATTATAGTCATTTATTGTCTTTTATTTACCTACGTGTGAGCGGCGTTATCGGTTGCGGAAAAAAAAAAAAAAAGGTTGTTTACCTGCTCGGGAGTCGGGCGGGTCGACGTAATACGATTATGAACTTTAATTACTATGGACGTGAGTGAGATTTTCAGTGATTTAGACGAAGATGACCATTGTAATAATGGTAACAATATCATAGAAGGCGTTTCAGTGCAACAGAATTTAATAGAAAACACAAGTTATTTGCATAAGGAGGCGAGAAAAAGTAAGACTATGGATGCGAATGTTGAAAAATCGAAAAGAATGAGAGATGAGAATGAAGAGGAGTGGACATTAGTTGCAGGAAGGAGTAAGAAACAAAAAGATTTGGATATAATACAAATATATATTACTAGTAATGAGAAATTGCCGAAGCAGTTCACATTAGCGCGGTGGTTTAAGGAATGGGATATAAGGGATATTTCGAGGGTAAAATTCATTTCACTATATAAAGTGCGTATTGATTTTATAAGTGAAATTAGCGCAGAAAAGTTGGAAGGGTGTCAGAAAGTTGCAGAATTAGGTTGGCGTATCCACAGGGCCATGGAAAGGAATTATTCATATGGTGTGATCAGAGATGTTGATATTGACATGTCGGAGGAAACTATTTTAAGTAATTTAAATTGTCCGGAACCAGCTGAGCTGATATCGGTGAAACGTCTGCAACGAAAGGACTTTGAGGCAAGCAATTGGTGCCCTAGTGAGACGGTTCGGCTATGCTTTAAAGGTGCATTTATACCGCCCTATGTATACACGCACGATTTACGTGTTAAAGTAGACCAGTACGTGTTTCCGGTCACACAGTGTTCTCGCTGTTGGAAATTCGGTCATATGCTGAAAACTTGTTCAAGCTCAAGAATAATATGCCCTAAATGTGGACAAAATCACGAGAATTGTGACCCAAGAATATTGAAGTGCGTCAACTGCGGTGGAAACCACATTTCTTTATCTAAATCGTGCCCAAATTATTTAAAAGAAAAACGACTACGGGAACTCATGGCGGAGTTTAATTGCACTTATCGCAAAGCTTTGACAATGTACGTCCCCATAAACAAAAGTAATTGCGACTCAACCCCAATCGAAATGTCATGTGATGAAGTACTTGACACACCACTCCAAGGTTCAGAAATACCCAAAAAACAAGTCAATGGGACAATGACGTTTGCTACGGTAACCAGGATGAAATCTACGGGTGATTCCCAAAAAAAGTCACGTAAACGACAATCCCAACAGGAAAGCCAGTTAGAAGACGTTTGGTTGCGAAAGGAGACTGAAACGGTGGATGCTAGTACCAGAGTTCGACAGTCTACTGAACCCACATCGAGGAAAAAAGATATGAAATTTAGCGAATTATTAATAAGGCTACAGGAAGTCATATTTCTGAGAGATAGTACGATATATAATAAGTTGAAGGAAGCGGTGAGAATTTGCACAGAATGGTTCATTTCAGTTATGATTGATGACATTTCAGAGTGGCCTTTACTTAATGTGATACTTAGTTATCTTTCAAATACTAATGGATAATACACCAAAAATTGTTAAATTAAATATAATACAATGGAATGCGCAGAGTATTAGACCGAAACAGGTGCTGTTTGAAAGCATTTTAGCACAAGAAAAGGTTCACATTGCAGTGTTGAGTGAGACCTGGCTAGAACCAGGCAGCCAATTTAGGATAAGCAATTACAACATTCATCGTAAGGACAGAGACGATGCATATGGTGGGGTGGCAATTCTCACGCATAGATCAGTTAGGTCCGTAGCTTGTAATTATGCTATAAATAATACAGGAATAGAGGTTTTACATGTCAGATTATTTAACTGTGACCAGATCGAAAATATTGTAGCCATTTACTGTGCACCGGTGGTAGCTACTAGCCAATTCGATTGGGAACAATTACTTTCTGGGTTGAAGGAAAAAACCTTATTTCTGGGGGACTTTAATGGTCACCATACCAATTGGTCAAATAGATTAGACAGAAGGGGTAATCAAATCTTTGATGCACTATTAGGTAATCATTTTGTTTCACTAAATAACGGCGATCATACCCGTATTAAATTAGTTAATGGCAGACTTCAACAATCATCGCCTGATATCTCTTTAGCCTCTTCAGACATAACCTTAGGTATAAATTGGCGAGTATTATCAGAGATGTTGGGCAGTGATCACTATATGATCAAAATAAGCACTGACTTTACCTCTAATATGTCTTCTATAAGAAGACGTAACTTTAAAAAATCAGACTGGAAGTCTTATTCAGAATCATTACATTGCCTTTATGAAACTTTTATTCTACCTGAGGATTTACAAGAAGGATACGACAATTTTGTTAGGAATATCAATATGGCGGCGGATTTACACATACCATGGATAAAAATATGCCAAGATCCGAATAATAGATTTTCACCCAAACCATATTGGAATACAACGCTTTCTAAAGTTGTCGCCGAGCGCCGTTTAGCACTCACAAGGTTCCGCCGCAACCCTACTCCTCTAAATTTAGACGTTTTGAAAAACAAAATACATGAATCCCAACGCATGATACGATCGGCAAAGCAAAATTCGTGGCAATTATTTTGTTCCTCTCTTGATCAATCAACCAGCCATGGGGAACTATGGCGAAAGATGAGGTGGATTAAGGGGTATCGGACGCAGTCGCATGTTGACTTAGGTAAAGCCAGCAAAGCACTACACAGTCTAGCACCAGACTACGTTCAATGTGCCCCACCTATATTCACATCCAGTAATAGTAAGATGGAGGAACAAATTACAATTCAAGAGCTCGAAAATTGTATAAAAGCTAAGGATACATCACCCGGCAGCGATAATATCTCATATAGCATGATAAAACACCTTCCGTTAAATGGAAAAAACGTACTTTTAGAACTCTTAAATAAATTTTACAACTCTTCGTTTTCACCATGGCAGTGGCGCGAAATTTTAGTGATTCTTATTCCTAAACCCGGTCGTGACCCAGGGTTAGTTTCTTCACTGCGACCAATCTCTATGATATCATGTTTAGCAAAAATATTTCATAACATTCTATTCAATAGACTAGAGTGGCATATAGAAAAAAATGAGATATTATCGCAAAGTACAGCAGGGTTTAGGAAATGCCGATCTACAATAAACAACCTGGTTAATTTAACTGGCAGAATCCAATCAGGTTTTGCCAAAAAACAAATTACGGTGTGTTGCTTTATTGATTTGGATAATGCATATAACAATGTTGATTTACAGACTTTGTTGTTGATAATGGACCGTATAGGGGTGGGTGTAAAGATATGCTCGTATTTATGGGGTTTTCTAAAAGAGAGAAACTTGAGAATTACCGTCAATGATTCGTGCATATCAAGGACAACTTATCGTGGGCTTGCGCAAGGGGATCCTCTATCACCTATATTGTTTAATATTGCCACAATAGATATCTGTAATTTCATTCAAAATGTTTTCATCGAACAGTTTGCGGATGATTTTGTGTTATATGTTACATGCGATAGTGTGATAGAGGCTAAACACAAGTTACAACAAGCTTTGGATTTATTTAACAACCTAATCACTAAAGTTGGTCTCTCAATTTCGCCTGAGAAAAGTAAAGTATGCGTTTTCAGAGTCGGATATAATAGAAATACTACGCTTATAGATTTAAAAATTAATAATAATTCATTGGAAATAGTTAATAACGTTAAATATTTGGGCGTTTGGTTGGATAAATCACTGAGGTGGTTCAAACATACCAATGAGATTAAAGAAAAGTGCTTAAGATTCCTAAATGTTTTAAAAATTTTAGCAGGTCCTGGATGGGGTGTGCACCCCTCTTCACTGCGACGGCTTTACATGGCCATTATACGCAGTAGAATAGACTACGCAAGCTGTCTTTACGACAACAGCTGCCAAACTAACCTAGACAAATTAAAAATAATTCAAAACCAAAGTATGAGAGTGATAGGCGGATTCATAAAGAGTACACCCATCCACGTGATGGAGTGTGAACTTCATCTGCCGCCATTACATGTGCGCAGATACTACTTGGCGAGTAAATTCTGGCTGAAACTTAAATCATTCGCTAGTGGTGAAACTAGTAGCATTATAATCAACCTAAGTAGTCTTTGTCAGAGTTCATATTGGAGGCGAAAAAAGAAGCCACTTTTAGTTGTAATCTACGAAAGCTTTAAAAACATCCCTATGCAGTTCAGCGATCAGCTAGAAAGATTTACACTCGAAACCTGGATGAGCAATGTGAACCTTTCTAGTGTAATAAGATGCCAAATTCCCAATATTTTAGAACCAAAAAAGTCCTATAATAGTTTTGTGTTGCGCGATATATGTATTAGATCTTTTAGTAAGGAGTACATCGGTTTCTATAGAATATATACAGATGGATCAAAGGATCAAGATATGGCGGGTGCTTCATTCTTTGATCCGCAAATTGATAGTGCTGTTAAATTTAAAATAAATCATAAACTTTCCATTATGTATATTGAACTTATCGCCATAGCTGAAGCTATTTCGTATGCTGAGTCTGTCGATTTTAATAAATTTGTAATCTTCACAGACGCCAAAAGCGCACTCCAACATGTTTCTAGATGTAGTTTAAATTTTCATGGGAATCCGATTGCTTATAGTATTGTAAATTCAATAATTAGTCTAAAAAACCGTAACAAAAATATAGTTTTGCAATGGTTACCTGCTCATATCGGTATTGAAGAAAACGAAAAGGTTGACACTCTGGCAAAAGAAGCAGGTACGGATGGTATTACTGTTTCGTACCTACCTTATGTAACAGATATCCTGTGTAAAGTTAAGTATAAATGTCTCGAACTCTGGAAGGAATACTTCGATGAAAGGTCGCTGACGAAGGGCATCTGGTACAAGACAATGCAGCCAAATATATCCCAGGGTCCCTGGTTTCACGGAGCCGATATGAGCAGGCAGGAGATTGTAACCAGCTTCAGACTCAGATCTGGACACATTCCATTAAATAAGTTCGCGGCCTTAATGGGCAAAGTTCAGACACAAAATTGTACCGAGTGCAATGTGCCGGAGGACGTATACCATATTTTAGTGGAATGTGTTCGGAATGAGGCTGAGAGGAGTAGAATCAAGTATCAACACGATATAGATGTGCATTATTTAGGTACATGTAATAGTATTCTTGCTTTTCCCGCCAGCCGGGAGGCAAGAATACTTTACAGCTTAGTTAACATAGGTATTAAGCGTAGATTGTAAGTTATAGATAAGCTTAGCCCCTATGAGGGTGACATACTCACTTTGTGAACAAACCCTCTTCAAAATAAAGATTAAAAAAAAAAAAAAAAAAAAAAAAAAAAGAAATTGCAAAATCGTTAAATGTTGAGCAGGTATTTATTGTAATACTTCCTGCGGGGATACAGGTGGACAGACGGCCGACTCACCCGCGATGCTTGCGGGGCCGCTTCGTCCATTACTTATTTAGAATTTGTCCAACATGAACCGAAAACCAATCACAATTAGAACTACAACATAAGTGTATTGAATTATTATAATTCCAACATCTAGGACTGCTGTCAATACTGTAAATATTGAGTCTATAATGCTTCGTTTAAAACGGTCGTAATATAGACTCTCAGTTTCAATTTCATTGACAACAGTTTGTCTATAAAACGTATCCATTTTTTCTTTCACAGTTACTAGACGAAATTTTCAACGTCACAATTTTTCGTTCAGAATTTTCAAAGTCAAAGTTTTTTCGTTCAGAAACTCGAGTGTTTTGTATAAATGGCGCTATTTTTATTTTACCTGTTCAGTGTCTTTATATTCTTGTAAAATGTATGATAAATTAACTAGTATAACTCTTGTAGGCATCACATATGAGAATCCACAATATGCAGTAACAGTGGCGTAACTATACCATCTGGGGCCCGTGGCAAATTCTGTGGATGGGGCCCTTTTTTTTTTTTTTCGTGCTGAAATCCTCATGATACCTCCTCCGCAGGCCCTATCAGTAAAATTTGTCACGTTGTACTCAGTTTAATTTTAATATTTATGTAACCAAAACCAATGTCAAAATAATTACAAAAAGAATACGCAGTAAGTACCTAGAGCCCTTTTTTACATACATAGGTACATATATACATACAAATCACGCCTGTTTCCCATTGGTGTAGGCAGAGACAACATCTTTCCACTTGCTACGATCTTAGCATACCCCTTTCGCTTCTTCAACTTTCATATTTTTTTTCATACACGCACGTCGGTTGCGGGTACCTACTCTTGACCTAGGCCTTTCTCCAAAACGTCTTGGATCTGATTAAAATATGTACGCCTAGGTCGGCCTTTATCGGGTTGCCAATTCACCCTCACCTCATATAGGTATCTGTTTTGTCAATCTTCTTTCATCCATCCTCTCTACATGTCCAAACCATCTAAGTATCCCTTTCTCTATCTTGGTCACTACATCTTCAACTATACCGCAACGTTCCCTTATCACACTGTTCCTCATTCGGTCCATCAGCTTTACTCCAGCTATCCTTCTTAGACTTCTCATTTCTACAGCATTCAATCTACTTTCATGCTTCTTCTGCCACACCCAACATTCACTACCATACATACCCATACATCGATGTGGGAACGAGAACTCCTCTATGTACAGCAAGTCGTGCCTCTTTAGACATTTTCTGTTCTGACTGCTCATAAAATTATGCAGCGCGCCATTCACTTGATTACCTGCCAAAACTCTTCGCTCAGTTTTTTCCCTTTGTTTATTGTGCGGAAATGGATACCACGGAGATGGTTATGTCGGGATCGAACGCTGTCTCGAGTCTTAATTACCAGGATGTAGGGTTGCCTAATAGGCATATCCCTCGCACCCTAGCTGACCCTTTCTCGCGCCGAGGCGCTGCTCGCCTACGTTGCCCGGGTGCACCACGTGCCCTCATAAAAAAATTTAAATCCGGATGCCCGGGATTCCTCTTTTTTTTCCGTGCGGAAATCCTCATGGATACCCACCCCGCGGCCAGCGGGGCAGGTTATGTCGGACTCTTACCGACTAAAACTGCACGCCGTCTAGGGTCTTCTGACGCCAGGGTGTAAGGTGGCCCAAAGAGCATTTCCCTCGCACCCTGGCTTGACCCGGGCCATCTCCGGATTCGAGATGCCCCCCTCGGGTTTGGGAACTACGTGGTTCCAGTCAAGCCCCGGGAATAGGGGGGCGCTTTCGCGCACCGCCGCCTCGGCCAGCGCTCATGGAGGACGGAGTTCGTTAGACCTCCGACGCCTTCGGCGTCCGCACCCGCCGCCGTCCGGGCGAGCTCTGTGCAGCCTCTCCCAAACCTTTTCCGCCGCCTCGAGCATCACTTGCACGCAGAAGGAGGCGGCGGTCGACCACGCGTCCGCACTCGGCACCATCGCTGCGAACAGCACCGGCAGTGTGAGGACTCCCACCCCGAGGGCTGCCAGGAGGGCCTGTCTCGGCACCTCTCACGCCGGACACTCGGCCAGCGTGTGCAACCCTGAGTCCTCGCCCGCATCGCAGTGATGGCACTCGGGCGTTGGCTCCTTCCGAATCAGACACAAGTGATCCCCGAAGCACCCCTTACCAGAGATCACCTGCGTCAGCTGGTACGAGAGGCCCCCGTGAGGCCTCTCCAGCCAGTCCTCCATGACGGATCTTACCGCCGCTACAACGGCGTGCCCCGCGCTTGGTTGCCCAAGTCGGTCCTTCCACTCCAAGTCGGTCCTTGTCCTTCCACTCCATGCCCGGTATTCCCCTAACATAGTGTTTGCTAGCTCGCCTGCGCTACCCACGGCAACGTACTGCGATAAAATATTTGTAGAAACCTATGGATGCGTTCTAAAATGAATATAAATGTGCTATTTACAGGTATTTTGGTTGACGGTTTTTGACGGTCATAAGTGAAATTACGCGTCACTGGTGGTAATATGTAGGTACAAATGTACATCTCTAAAAATGAATCAACATCTTTTTGTTGAGGTTGGTTGAAATGCTTAACCATTAACTTGAAATTGTATGGTCTTTAGTTGTCTCACTTTAGATTTTAAACAGTTCCTCGATTCTGTTAAAACAAGCTACTGTCATAAACTACTGACACTACAACAAATGCCATTAAATTTTGGTCTTTATTGTTATCAGGTTAAAGTTTAAAATTACTTAAATGATATTTTGTAGAGCGAATCGAAAAGTTTAATAAACTCTTTTCATTTGATTTTAGACTTTAACTGTATAACGGTAGTCTACAATTGAATAGTATCAGTGACATGACAGTGGTTTGCCTTTAGCACAATCTAGGCCCAGAAATTATAAATATATACTTTTCAAATAAAATAAAATACTCAAGTACAATGCTAAAAAATATTTTTACGCTCGCGGCCTCTTGGGCCGGGGCCCCCTTGGGTCGGGGGCCCGTGGCATTTTGCCACCCCTGCCACCCTATTGTTACGCCACTGTGCAGTAAATAACATAAGCAGAGAGACACAAAAATGGATGGTCAATTTGAATATTGTCTGATTCACTTTGTTCAAAGAATCAGGTTTGTAGTCAGTCTTATTGAATACCACACTGCCGTGTTTCGGAATTGAGCTTCTGTAGTTTTTTTTCGGCGGGAACTGGTTTAATTTCTTCTCAGGAACGATTTGTATTTGGTTCGGTTGATACTTCGTGATAAAAGCGCCGTCGATATCCAACTTGTACCAAGACTTGTGCCTTTCAGTTTTGTGAGATTTGTATCCGTTTTCAACCCAATCCATTTGTTGCAAATGTTGAGAAATTAAAACGGAAAATTTTTAACTCTAGATTTCAAGATTTTACAACAGATTTTTGACATGACAGAAGTGAAGATTTGACAGACCCGTGACAGACCATAGGCGCTACCATAAACGAGGGTTTCTTCTTGGAGTAGCATAATAGATACTAATGCCCGCGGTTTCACCCGAGCAAAGGTCAGTTTTTTTATACCACTTATGTGGCTGACAAGCACACGACCCACCTGATGGAAAGCGGTCACACTCGCGCTTTCGATCTCTCGAATCCGGAGATGGCCGAGGTCAAGCCGGGGTGCGAGGGAAATGCTCTATGGGCCACCTTACACCCTGACGTCAGAAGACCCAAGACGGCGTGCGGTTTTAGTCGGTTAGAATCCGACATAACCTAACCCGCTCTGCCGCGCTAACGTTAAGAGCAGTAAGCCGTATTTTTTCAAAAATGAGTTAAGTACCATTCCTGAATCGCCATGTAATGCTCTATAATCTGATCTTACTCCCGTTTCTCTAGCTTCAATAGAACCTGAGATATAATTAAGCATAACAGCAACAAGTCAATGAAATTATTTTTTTTTCTTAGCACAAAAGGAGGAAGTATACTTACATCGTGGTAATTAGTATACCTCTGACATCTTTATTCTATTTTGCTAATAATAAAAACCGTACGTATACATACTGCTGTGTAAATGAGCTTAATCAAAAACTTTTGACAATTGGATACTTACAATGTCAGCAGTAATCACACTTTCTGCTTTTTTGTCAATCATATTTTGCAAGCTTATCTACCTTATCGCTAAGTATATAAGCAACAGTCCGACGTACTGCTATTACCATAAGCATATTCATACTAGTTTTTCACGATCTCACTAATAATATGAGCAGCAAGTATCTAGTGTAATTACGGTTACAAGCAAAGATAGTTAATTATTTCATTAATTGACATTACCATAATACTAAGAACTGATTCTGCTGCGCTCATATCAATAAATATCTACGGTAAGTTAAGCTCAATATTCATTTTTACAAAGAAAATAGACGTTCGGGGGTGGTCTGGGTTAGAGGGGAATGGCGCTCGCGCACGTACCGCTTTAAAGCTAGTCAGTGCGGTGAAACCTAGTGAGGGTGAGTTTGATCTTTGTAATTATATTTTCTTTTATTTATTACTCTTCGCTATTATTTTAAAACAAGTAGTACCTTATAAACATACCACTAACTAACTCAGACAGTTTCACGTCATTTCAAACAGAAATAATAAATAAATAGAATCAGGTATAAAATATAGTGAGTTAAATACAAAACACCAAAATAAAAATACATACATATACAAATTACGCCTTTTTCCTATTGGGGTAGGCAGAGACAACAGCTTTCCACTTGCTACGATCTTGGCATACTCCTTTCGCTTCTTCAACTTTCATAGCTGTTTTGCCAGTTGCGAGTACTCTTAACCCGACCTTTCTCCAAAATGTCCTGGATCTGATTAATATGTACGCCTAGGTCGGCCTCTACCGGGTTGCCCATTCACCCTTAGCACTTAGCATCCCTTTCTCTTAGTCACTACATCTTGAACCATACTGCAATGTTCCCTTATCACACTGTTCCTCACTCGGTTCATCAACTTTACTCTAGCTATGCTTCTCTCTAGCTATGCTTCACTTCTCATTTCTACAGCATTCAATCTATTTTCATACTTTTTCTGCCACATCCAACATTCACTACGATACATAAGTGAGGGAACGAGAACTCCTCCATGTACAGCCAGACGTGCCTATTTAGACACGTTTTGACTGCTCATAAAATTTTGCAGCGCCCCATTCACTTGATTACCTGCCAAAACTCTTCGCTCAAAATCGCAGTTATGTTTTCCATCTCTCGTAAATTTTAGTTAGTATACAAGTATATAAACTTGTTCCACTTTTTCTCCCTCAATCAAAATTGTGCAATTGGTCATGCTTTCTTCTCTTTCGAAAACCATTACTTTCGTCTTACTTACATGCACTTTCATTCCTTTGCTTTTAAGGGCACCATGCAATATGTTAACCATCGCCTGCAGCTCCTGCTCCGACGATGCCAATATTACTAAACTTGATCATCGGCGTACAGGAGGCATTTGACGGTTAAGTCATTCATTCTTAATTCATACGCACTCTCTTGCAGTTCTTTCAAGCAATCATCTATGAATAAGTTGAACAGCCTTGGCGAAGCTACACATCCCTGTCGAACACCTTTTTCGATGTTCAACCAGTCTGTGCAGGCTCCGTTTATCCTGCACAAGCACTGGAACCCTCATAGAGAGATCTCAGTGCTCGTATCAAGCTGCTGCTCACCTCCTTCATAGAGAATGTTGACCACAATTCATTCCTTACCACTCTGTCATAGCCCTTTTGCAAGTCTACGAATATGCAGTAGACCTTTTGCCTCTAAGCCAAGAATTTTTGGCTATGCTTCGTAAGGAAAAGACCTGATCCATACATCCTCTTCCTTTCCTAAATCCTGCTTACACATCCCACACCTTTTCTTCAGTTTTATTCATCACTCTTAAATAAAAATGCCTGAGAAATATACGGTATTCATTTTAATTACTTATATTTTCAGAGTCTTGTAGAAAAAAACCTATACGTAATTTACTATATTTTAAGGTATATATAGATTCCTAACTATACGATCTTCCAAATGATATATTATTTTTAATACTATTTCCCTAACATCTCAGTTTTTTTTAACCATTAAGTGACACATCATTTCATACAAATTACTAGTATCGTATGTATGGAATGCTTAGCATTAAAGCAGTGACTAAGGTACTTAATACCGTTATTCTAAGCAATCAGTACATATAGCTTAAACTCATACTAAACATAACAGGAGTTTTCGTCAATTAAATATAGTAAAACAAATAAATAGCAATTAATAAGTATATATCATGAAAGAACTCCACTTAACCTACATATTGAAAAAATCAAACCTACCAAAAGTTATAACCTAAGGGAGTAGTAAGCAAAAATTCAATCGGCAACTTTGAACGCGATTATCTCAAAAACGTATTTTTCGACTTACTGCTCTTTAAATTAGCGCGGCAGCGCTGGTCGCGGCGTGGGTATATCCATGAAAATTTCCGCACGAAAAAAAAGGGCGACCGCTTACCATCAAGTGGGCCTTGTCTGCCATCTCAGTAGTATAAAAAAGTTTTATATACGAAGCTAGTCTGAAATAAAACCACTGAGCAATAGCAAACTAAAAAGTGTTTATTAAAGTTATTGCAAAAAAAAAACATTGTATTATTTGAGACAAACCGAGTGTAGTTCTAAAGTTAACTTAAAATAATGTAGGGTAGTTGAATATAATAGAATCGATACTACGCGTCAAATACTCGCTGGTTTTATAGTCGTTTTGGACCGAAATAATTTGGACACAGTTTCGATAACAGGATCGATTGGAGCCAGTAATTTAAAAATCAAAAACCTTTATTTTTTTATAAAAATGTCGAACACTGACCAATCACAACGCATTCTCGAAATATGCCTGCGAGCGCACATTTGGTCATTAAAAATTGACAGTGAATTTTTATAGAAGCTCTAATAATATTTTTAAAGTCCTGAGACTTTACGTTTAGCTTACCATCAGGCGAGGTGAAGTCATTTTGACGTATCCTTTGTAAAAAAAATACTTATTAAAAGTAATTTTGATATTCAACTACCCGATTTTTTAAACTTAATTCTGTATATTATGTGCGTTATAGGTGAAAATAATATAGAGACGGGCTATATGGGACCTCGGCAAGATCTCCAGAACCCAAGACAACCTCTCCTGCAAGCCTCATCTACACAGCGCTCTCTAGACTCAAAGTAAGCATAGTTCAACTTGTGTTATGGGTTCTCGAATGCGGATTAACATGGTTATATACTTTTTTTTTATCTATACATATAATAAATCTCTAGCTGATCGGTGTCTGTACATGGAAGATATATGAGAAAAAAATGATTAGGGGACTTTATGAATGTAATAGATGCCAAAACAATGATTTTTAGATTTTTTTCTGTTTGTCCGCAAATTTTTGTTCACGCTAAAATCAAAAACTACTGGAGGGATTTTGATCAAACTTGGTACGATTATAGTACATAGTTCTGCGGATTTTAATGCGGTTTTTTTTATTAGAAAGGTCTTGGTTAGACTCAAAATCTTACGCATATTTGATCACATTGGCTCATTAGAACATGCGATATAGTAAAAAATGCGAAAATCGACGTCCACGCGGGCGGAGCCGCGGGCAACACAGCTAGTTGTAAATACATAGTATACGCCCGAGCGTCGTCCGTCAATCAGTGTACTGGTTTGCAGGCAAGTTGGCTTGGGTCCATAGGTCTTGGTAAGGCCCCATACATATTTATCCGACTGCGCGTACATAAGAGTAATGAGTTTCAGTCTATGTCGTGATCACAACCTATATATAACTTCATTCTTAAACGCCTAACTACCAAGGTTTCCCATGACCTTCAAGGTTAATTCATACAGTTTAATAAAATGTCGCCTTCCTTTGATTTTACGCAGTCGGTTAAAAAGATAAAGAGGCTGTTTCACTGACCGACTTGCCATCTTTCCCAACCGACCACCTGAATTGTCCAACTGGTTGGTCAGTTAGGAATAAATTTTCCTAACCACCCACCTTTTGCATCAGGTGAGTCAGTTAGTAACAAAATATACTAACCAATTACATTTACATTTAAATGTAATTGCACAAGGTGGGTGGTACCAACCAGGTAGTCAATTCAGGTGGTCGGTTGGGAACGGGGGCAAATCGGTCAGTGAAACGGCCCCTTTAAACATCGACCAACACATCGGCCAGTGAACAGCCCGCAGAAATAGTTGCCCAGGAAAAACTTAATGAAAATATTACATTTCTTAAACTTATAAAACGTATAAAATTATAGTATACACTAAACAAACAAATTTTTGATGAATACTACAAATTATCGGTCAACTATTCAATACATTCTCTGAACCTTTTTCCCAACTCGGTTGGGGTCGGCTTTCCAGTCTAACTGTGATGCGGCTGAACTTCGATATTTTCCGTGGAGCGACTGCCATCTGACCTCCACAACCAATGGTCATTATCACCAATGGCGATATCAAAGTTCCAAGTTAACTATTCAATGAAAATTGCAATTGGTAAGCTAATGATTTTGGATCGAAAAATTAAACATTCAGAACGGGATTTGAACCCACAACCGCGAAATGTCAAATGGCGTAAGTAACCTCTCCCCTTTTCCCTTCAGGGTAGGCAGCGCGTGTGTGACACCCTTAGCGTTGCACATGTCCATAGGCCACGGTGACAGCTTCCCATCCTGTGGGCCGTGTGCTTATCTGCCACCTATGTAGTATAAAAAAATAGCCGATAATTGTAGTAGCACTTAAACAGAAATGCAGACAACCAATATTATTCGATAGTATATATAGATTTCTTGACGCTCACCTATGTATCAATACAGCGACGTTTAGAAAGAAAAAGTACTTAAACGCCAAGTTGGTTGACAAAATTACTTAAGCGACTATAGACTCGTGAAAAGATGTAAGCGACAATCCTAATAATATTGTAAATGCGAAAGATTGGATTGGATTGGATATTTGTTACAAAATTAAGCTTTGAGCTTAATTTTGTTGAAGGGATCCGGCTGAAATTTTGCTAAAGCAACAGCTAGTATTAAATGCAGCAGCTGTTGCCCACGGCACTGCCCGCGTGCCCGCAACCCACGAGATGTTTTATAATAAAGAATATTAATTATTATGTTATATTTAATAAGGAATAAAATTACTAATATTCCCCCTAACCCCCTCCGGCTGAGCTAAATTATTTATGCCAATACTAACGTAAACATGGTTTACGTCGTTAGCTTAGTGGCTTAGTACGGTCGACTCCTTAACCAATAAGCTGCGACGCTACATCCAGGAATAAAATGTGTTATTCTAGACTGAGCCGTTGTCTCATCTTGACTAACAAACATCCAAAATCTTTACAATTTTTCACATTTATTATATAAGCAGGACGATATTATTAGAACATAATTGCTAATGTCGCTAAAACCATTTATATTTCAGCAGTCGCTTACACCACACCATTTTCGAATCGAACTCAAACGTCGCTTACGCATTTCCGTACCCGATCACGTCGCTTACGTACTCCTAACCTCTCAAACGCTAGTCTTATGGCACTTAAGTCAAAACTACTCGAATACGAGGGACGCGCTCGCGTACGACACAGAAGAATCTTGCATGTTCACGCACTGTGAGGACTGCGCGTACTTCAGGAATTTCATGGTCATACGCGGAGAGCTTGAGTGGGTACTGAGTTTGGATATCGCCTGAAAAATAGTAAAATTAATAAGTATTTATATAAATAAATATCTAGGAAGTAAGAGCTTGTGTAATGGGTTCTAGAACTTCACCTCGCCTGATGGTAAGCTAAAGGTAAAGTCTCAGGAAGGGGGTCTCCATTACATACACACCGACAGTGACATAATGGTTGCTCTCAACTTGACGGCCTCATGAAAGAAGAGGTGATTGTCGTCGCAGCACTGCGTGACAAAGCGCAGATATTGGTTTAGACTACGCCAATACCTACTGGTCCCACAAGTGCTGCGACAACCATCACCTCCAGCCCGGCTATGCACCTGCTGAACCCTGAACGCAATTCAACCGAGGTTGGATTACTATGGAGGGTTTTTCGCACAAGTGCACGGTGCAATTTGTGCCGGGTTTGAGGTGATTCTGAACACAAAACTATTTTTTGGCAGTCTTGTCTGTTTGTTCTTGATTGACCCTAAAGTTACTGCACAGATTTTGATGCGGTTTTTTTGGTTTGACAAATTGATCCAGAATTCCAAAAAAATATATTATTATGTACTTAACTAAAAATAAATTCTTCTTGAATGAAATTTTTAAGCAATTGCATGCTAACTATTTCCAATGATTTTCTGATCGTTGGTCTCAGTTGGTCAGAGCATTCCCCCTATAAGGGATTGGTCACGGGTTCAAGTCCCATCCTGGATGATCTTTTTTTCCGATCAGAAAATCATTGGAAATAAATTCTTCTTCGTCGCCTAACATAAAATATAATTTCTTACCTGCAATAATACTCCAATAGGATGTCTACCACATATCGTGTTGCCATATTTATTTAAATAATCCGTGAACGCGCGAGGGTCCATCTTTTCAATGATATCCATACCCTGGAACAAAATCATACATAATATATATGATCACGCCTTGTTCCCTCCGGGGTAGGCAGAGACAACAGCCCGCCATCTGCTTCTGTCCTACATAAGAAACAAAATCATGATCATATTTTTTTTTGAAGCCCTTGCTTTTGAATGCTATGGTTTTCCTTGGCGTCTACAATATGGGGTTCTTCAAGAAGGTCATTAGAAGGTTTGCGGCAGGAGGGTGTGCTTGTTTGTCGCTTAAGTGGTATGAAAAACACACAATACTTTTGATACTAATGTCAAAAGTGGAGGTAGGACACGACGGTATCTCCCGTCCGAACTGAGCAGTCCGACTGGGGTAGTACCTCCGCCCTACAGAACACCGCCCCATAATAACCAACGTGTTGTGTTCCCAAGGTAAGTAGGATAGCCAGCTCACACCCCTCCCCCCCCCCCCTCATCACCCAATCCCCTCCTCCAACCCCTCCCCCAAACTTCCCAACCCTCCCAGTTTCGGTAGCGCGAGTGTAACGCCACTGGTTGCACACGGTGACCACTTCCCATCAGGTGGGCAGTGTGCTTGTCTGCCACCCAAGTAGTAGAGAAGAATGGTATATATTTTTTTATACTACGTAGTAGGTAGGAAGCGGTCACCGTGGCCTATGGACATGTGCAACACTAAGGGTGACACACACGCGCTGCCTACTCTGAAGGGAAAGGGCGGGGTAGGAAAGGGTGGGGGGAGGAGGAGTACAGTGAGCTCTGGCTACCCTACTTACCTTGGAGAACACACCACGCAGGTTATTATGGCGCGGTGTTCTGTAGGGCGGAGGTACTACCCCAGTCGGACGGGAGATACCGTCGTGTCCTACCTCCTAAACATAGATATAATAGGATCCATGGGGACGAAGTATGTCACGGGCCAAGCCGCGGGGGTTAACTAGTTAACTATAGATTCCTCACCTGCTTATCCAACCACTCGATACTCTGATGGATAGGACCCCTAGAAGCGTCCTTCCAGGTGTAGCGGAACCTGGAACCCCAGTGGCAGAAGTCTGAGGAGATCACGAACAGGTTTTGGGGGTCTGCCAGGTAGGGGGCCAGGATAGCTCCGTATTTAGCCTCCTTCTCCGGCGATAGGGACCCCACGAGGATGGGGATTATTGTGAAGGCCGATTTGAATCTGGAAATAAATATTAAATACTCAACGACATTATTTTTATTATTAGCATAGTTTCAGTAGATTGTGTTATGGGTTCTAGAATGTGGCTAAGCATGCTATAGTTTTTTTTTTTGTAAACACATACATAATGATACATAGGAGTAAATACATTCATGCATACAAATATTTGCACTGAGCGGGAATCGAACCCGCGAACACTATCGTAACAGTCGAATGTAATCCTACGCTTAAAAGGCCACTATAAATATTGTAACGAAACACAGGATTACGTCGGGATCGAACCGACTAAAACCGCACGCCGTCTCGGGTCTTAATTACCGGGGTGTAAGGTTACCTAATAGGCATATCCCTCGCACCCCAGTTGACCCCGGGCCATCTACGGTTTTAAAATGGCCCCCTCGACCCACCAAAAGGAGGGTTGGGGCGAGCATCGCGCCACTTCGCTAACGGTGGGGTGTAGGGTGACAGGCGGCCGTCCTGTCACCCAACCGTCGGCACGCGTACAATCAGCTCGCCCCCCGCTCGCTCCCCACTGTGCCATCTGCTAGTCAGAGGGACACGTGGAGAGCCTCGGAGCAGCCCTCTAGAGGGCCACTCCCACCCTTGCCGGATTGGCCGCAGGCAGCAGCGTCTCCCGTGGCGAGTGGGAGGCGCTGCTCGCCTCCGTTGCCCGGGTACACCACGTAGAGCTTCCGGCCCGCACCCGTTGGCACTGAACCTGAAGGTGTTAGGAACGCGAAGGTATAAAAAAAACTTACTCTTCCATAACTTTAGCTATATAAGGCAAATGCATCTCTATAGAGTGTTCATCCTCGTCTGTCTGCACGTCCATCCACTCGAACTGGCGACTGGCTTCCAGCTCCGCGTAAACTAGACAAAAAAAACGTTTAAAAAGTACCTCGGAAAGCACGTTAGGCCGGCGCGGCGGTCCGGGGGGGAGGGGTGTTGAACACAACACGCTGGTTATTATGGGGCGGTGTTCTGTAGGGCGGAGGTACTACCCCAGTCGGACTGCTCAGTTCGGACGGGAGATACCGTCGTGTCCTACCTAATGGTGTTTTTTTTTTTATTTAAAAACAAGTATACAAAAATAGGTATTCACATAAAAATGCCACATACTGGGTAGTATGTTCGCGCTAAGTTTGCCGCTGTCAAATGACGTCAGTACCTATAGCGTTTTCTCATTGGAACTAAAACTTGAGTGAGTGAGACAACTCTCAACGCTTGACAGTTGACAGCGGCAAACTTATTGCGAACGGGTAGTAAACTCATTGGAGTTTTACCGTGCATGAGTGTCATCAGTGGTTTATATAATAACAATAATTCCATAATACTACACAAATTATCAAATAAAAGGAAGAGGTAGAATGCAAAAAATGAGCAAGCGCATCGTCGGCGGCCACAACAACACCGCGCCGCGCTCGGCGATATGCATGAATGCATGATGAACTTACTTTGTTTATCAATAGTGAGATCGTACAACGGGGTCTGGTATTTATCCATGGAGGAGAGGGCGCAGCCTCCTAACCGCACGTGGTGAGAGGGGCCCAGGATGAATATGCGCTTACTGAAAATGAAGACTTGCATCAGTGATAGGAAAGGGGCAAGGTTGCAAATTTTCCCCTAAGTTCTAAATAGCATCCAAAAATCAAGGTTCTGTAATTTTTTCACAAATATAACATTTCTCTCTGATCTAATTCCATTTTCTTAAGCCCCACACCACTCTGAAACACCTCCTCCTCCCTCCACCCACTTCAACTCTCACCACCTTCCCTTTTAGCGCTTTTCGAATCTGACCCCCATGTATATGTTGCAGTCAAAACTCTTCACCAAGAAATGAAATAAAAAAGGGGGTTACTCTAAGTCGGGGTGTTAAAAACAACGGTAAAAGTACTTTTGTCTGGTTAAAAAATTAGACTGCAAGCTTACGGTTAAAAGTACTTTTGACTGATTTTGCTAGTTAAAAGTACTTTTGACTGGTTAAGAGTTTTGTCTGCAACATATAATTACATTATTCTTTACAAAAATAATATACATTTTTCTTGTTTTGTTTTCTAAAGCCCCACGCCAGGTCGAATCTTACCCCTCCCCCTTTCCGAATCTAACCTCCGATAGACGTTAACCTTATCTAAAACCCGCCCTCCTTCCTCCTCCCCCCAAATAAATTCTTTACTATACTCACACAACAACCGGACTGACTTGTCTGTACGCAAAAGCCGCACACGCTCCGCAGTAAGAATAACCTGCGTGCCTGCAAATAGAAAAACGGAATGAGGTTTTGGTCCCAATGGCGGCTATGAAAGAAGGTCCCTACGTACAAAACATAATTTTTTCAGTATAGCGTTTTAACGGTTTTAAAGAAGTGTTTCATAATGTCCTACATAATGTAAGGTCATGAAATTCTCAATTCTCTTCAGTATTTACCTATGGTGCGGTAAAGAAAAAAAAGAGGCACCTAACCGCTAGATTCCACCCCAGTCTTGCACGTCATTATCATCATTCTCTGAACCTTTTTCCCAACTCAGTTGGGGTCGGCTTTCCAGTCTAACTGTGATGCGGCTGAACTTCGATATTTTCCGTGGAGCGACTGCCATCTGACCTCCACAACCAATGGTCATTATGACCAATGGCGATATCGAAGTTCCAAGTTAGACTGGTTGGACTTTCGTGGGCTCCAACTACCCATAACAGTCTTGCACGTGTAGTTCTGTAAATTTAACTTTTTTATAGGTATTTGTGTTTCATTTTGTTAAGGAAGGAAGTGGATTTATGATATTTCTAACTCCTCCAATTTATTTCTGATTAATAAATTTTAACGCGGGTTCCAGACAGTTTAACGTTCACTGGGACTGCCCGAGTATCATAGCTCGTATGTTCGTATATCACTACTTTTGATCCTGGTGTGCCAAGAGTTACAGTAGGGGAAATGAGGGGGGGATTAGTCTTCTAAAAATAAGTACTTACGGGGCAATGATGGCTCTCGCAGGTCCATGGGTGAGATCTGCTTTCGACAGCCACAGGTCCAGCTGCCTGGATAATTCGTTACCTACACAAATAATGAATAGTATAAAAAAATTGCTGTGCCCGCGATTCTTTTTCCAAAATTAAAGAAGAAAGAAAATCCCATCCAAAACAAGCTTTTTTTATACTACGTAGGCGGCAGACAAGCACACGGCCCACTTGTTGAGAAGCTGTCACCGTGGCCCATGGAAGTGTGCAATACCAAGTGTATCACCCGTATCACACAAGCGCTGCCTAGTGCCTACCCTGAAGGGAAGGGGAGAGGGCTAGGAAGGGGTGGGGGGAAGAGGGGTACAGTGAGCTCTGGCTACCCTACTTACCTTGGGGAACACAACACGATGGTTATTATGGGGCGGTGTTCTGTAGGGCGGAGGTACTACCCCAGTCGGACTGCTCATTTCGGATTTTAGATACCGTCGTGTCTCACCTCCTTAAAATCCAAACCAGAGATTACCTCTTTCAAACAGACGAATTTTTTTTTAAATTGTTTTTTGTTATCCAATATCGTACATACACTGGTAGGTACGCATTGATTTAAAAAATGTTATTTGGGTTACCTACGTATAATTTAATGACTGAACCCAAAATTATTATTTTTTTATAGGACACGTCAAAATGACTTCACCTGGCCTGATAGTAATTAAATAGCTTTACTATCAGGCCAGGTGAAGTCATTTTGACGTAAAGGTAAAGTTTCAGGACCGGGTTCACCACTACATACCTACACCGATAGTGCTACAGTGGCGGCCCTCAGCTTGACGGTCTCATCAAATGCTTTTTCACGCCCCGCTTAAAGGTCCCGGGACTATAGGAGGAAGGAAACACGTGAGCTGGTAAAGAATTCCAAGTGTTTTTTCTATTATTTTCGTCTCTTTGTTTAGGATTTTGCTTACGTTTTTATTAGAAGGGTTGGTTTAAAATAAAACATTTTTATTTTGTACAACATTTATTTTCAGTAAATAACCTACAAGTAAACATATTAAAAAGTAAATATTAACAACTAAATATTTTTTATTCATTGAGGAAGTTAATCCATACATATATTTGTCAGACATTGTGACCAATTATAAAATTGTTTCGTAAGAAAAAAAGCGTAGGTATCTGCTGTAAACCACGACTTGAGTAGTTAGAAAAGGAAAACAAAACAGGAATGGAGTAGGGAAACAGGAAAGGGATAAGGAAATCAGGAAAGGGGTAGGGAATACAGAAGAGGCGTAGGGAAAACAGGCAGAGGGGTAGGCACAACAGGAAAAGGGTAAGGAAAACAGGAATGGATTATGGAGACAGGAAAGGGGTAGGGAAAACAGGTATGAGGTAAGGGAACCAAAAGGAAAAAATTGGCACCAAGAATCAAATTTGACATTTTTATGCTATCTTCGTATTATTATTTATCATGTGATCATCTTGTGTAAGCTAAAAGAAGAGTCTCAGGAATGAGGGTCACAACACAGCTCCACAGCCTCAACAAATGCTTTTCACATCCCGCTTAAATTGTGATGTTTAGGATTCCGAGATTTGGCCTTTCGATATAGGGCCTTTAGACATGATTATGATGCATGCTATTGACAAATGCATTCTATCAGCAGACACAGTAAAGATCCGCAGTTTGCTTTTGCTGATTGTATTAATTACATTCTATGCACATAATTAGGGTGTTAAAAATGTGTAAAGGCCCATAAGGTATGATGGCCAAATAAAACACTACAATATTATCATCATATGACCATTTATCTATCAATCATCATCATCGTCCAATTCAATCATACTAGCTATCTTTTTCGATGCCTCCTGTATCAACCGCTCACTGAATTTCGGGAACTTAGCTTCAAATTCCGACTTCAGACTTTCCAAATCAAATCTATTGCTATCCAAATCTTCAATATTTTCCTTTGAACGGTCATACTCGGCAAATTTATTTACATCTAGCTTACATTCTTTTTTTATAGTCGCTAGTCCGTCTATTGCATCGTTGACAGCGTCTAAAAGCTGTTTGTGACCGGAGGTTTTATTATAACCAAAATCAACGTTATGTAATTCTATTTTATCAATGATTGGTTGTTCTGCGTTTGACAGGTCTTGGAGTAATGTTTCCGCATTGGAATTATCTGTCATTTGATAGAATTGTTCACAGTCAGTGTTCTTGAGGTCACATAACCTGAAATAATTAAAAATTAGAGTAAAAAGTTGATGAACAATGAAGAAATAAATAGCTAAATATTTAAATCAAACTCCTACTAATACTTTTCAATTGGGAATTCATAAGTATGATGGTTTGATGTGTTTTTTTAATACCCTGTTACTAAATGCATGAAAAACTAACTTTAACTGACAAAATTGAAATGGGGAAAAAAGAATCACCAAAATCGTTTCATCCAGTTGAAAGTTCTGAAGTAACAAACAAAATTATACATTCCAATTATTGAGAACATCCTCCTTTATTAGTCGGTTAAAAAATTTCATTCCACATTAGGATGCTATACCTGAATAACTCAAGGATAATGTGTCATCCCTAGGCTACTTTTTATCTCGATATTCCTCCAGGATCATGATCAAGACGGATAATACCGCGGGGCGATGCTAGTTGACAATAAAAATACTCAGAAATGTCTCACCTCTTTTGTTCTACAACGAACGATATATCTTTTAACCGCCTATTAGTCTTGTCCAACTGATCCATTGTCCTCTTGAATCTTTCAGCCAACTGTGCCATTTGTAAATCCATTTGAGTTTCTTCCCTTTCGATTTTTTCTTCGACTAAGCATTCTTCTAACATAGCGCGCATAAAGCGTCCATATGCAATTTGGCGGTATTCGCCATCGAAATCCGGAAGCCCTTGTTCTTTATTCAAAATTGTGGTATCATGATCAACTTTCTTCGGACGACTAATTGGAGCCTTTTCTTTTGAAAGTAGTTTTGTCGACGAAGTAGCGACGCTTGTAGTTGATGGTCGTTTCGGTTTAACAGTTTTAGGCGCTGATTTCAGTCTATCAGCCATTATGATTTTATAACGTGAAATTATAATAAATACGAAATAAAATAATTGAGAATGAAAATGAGCTCTCGAGTTTCGACGTTTGTTATTTTGTTTTTAAATAGCTGTCATGGTAACCGAAACTTTTGATTTCGTTCGGAATTCATAAACTTACAAAGTCAATACAAAAATGAATTTTATTTCAAATTAAGCATAATTAATTAATTTTAATACTACTAATTATTCTGTTTATTATAAATAATAAAACACATATTAAATTGTTTAATTCAAAAGCATTGATGTTTGAAGAAATAAAATTGAATTCGTGTTACCGATTTCTGAACGAAGCGTCCATCAATGACTTTGATAGCACAGGTCAAATTTAATCAAATTGAATATTTAATTTCCTTAATGGAAAAAGCTTACATATTACAAATATAAATACTATTTAAAAATCTTTAATTTAATTAAAAATTATAATCATCAATCAATCACTTCGTAATCATTCGTAACATCGATTTTCGATTTGCGAATGAGAGTAGACAATCTTTGTGTTGTATTCCAGTTGAATACATTTTAATTTAACATTTTCTAATTCTAACACGAAATCTATCCATGAAGCGAGTTAAGATGAACAATTTTATTAATATACTTCAGGACAAAAGAAATTATAATTATGCATGCTTAGCGTAAACTTTAAAAGGTCAATAACCTTTTGACTTTTCAATACCCCTTGACACTTTCTTCTTTTCTAACCCGAGAAAGTTCATTGTTAAAAATCCCCCAATATTTTTTTACATACACAGATCAAAGATGTATTTAGGTTTTCAACAAAAACACAAAGAAAAACTTTTGATTTACTTACCATTTTCCGTATACCAGCTACCAGCGTGTGAAGCGTTGCGACAAGCCATTTTTCACACACTTGTTATTAAAAGTATTGAAACAACACTTAAGTATTGGACGATTACTTTGTTAATCACAAAAATAATATTTGACGTTGGATGTAAATACAATACAATACTTTTGACAATTCATTCCCATTTCCCATTCATTCCCATCCGTACCTACTTCCGTACAATTTAATTCTTTCTTGCTCGTTCATCAAATCAATGTGAGCGTTTGTAAGGATTCTTATTTACAAACAATTCAGACGAATACAATAATAACACTATTTATATTATAATGAATTTATAACAAAATAAGTAGAATTTAATGTGTTCAAATTAGAGTAAGTTACTCTATAGAAAAGCTTGCTTATCCATCTCCTATGGAAATTGTAATATTTATTTAAAAAATGTCTTTACTATATCAATCTATGAACTTCATTTGAAAATCCAATAATTATTGAATGAACTTTTGTCTGAAATCCATGTCTGAAATTCATTCAATGATCCCGTCATGTCATGTCATAGTATTAAATGTCAAATTGTATTGAGTTTGATATTCCGGCGTGCGAATATGCTGAAAAAGGGCAAATAAAATTGTTGTAAATTATTTATTTCATGTTTACATGTAATTTAGGCGTATAATAGAAAAAAAATCTAACATTCCTATACTAACGAAATTTACCAAAATGCTGTCTTCAATATGTGAGTACATAAAAATTACTACGAATTTAGTTTCGAAATTATTTATTTATGTTAATGTTAATTATCATAATTAGCACACACGTGCCTTCCTCTGATGTGTATTTTTATTTCCATAATTGCGGATTCATTAAGTAATATCGATTTTGATTTATGCATACAAGAAGTTACATAAAAATTTCGCAATTCGTTCAAAAATTAAACTGTAATCGGCTAAGGAAACCAATTAGAAATTATATCCTTCGAAGAGTTTTTGTGTTTTTTTTATTGCTAATAACCGCTAAACCAGACAATGCGGGTATTGAAAGGGGGTTGGAGGGATTCTGTGCTGTCTCCGGGGAGGCCAAGGTCTCCTACATTGTCAGCAAATAGCCTCTCTTAAAAACCCCGCCATGATTTCACTCATCCTCTGAGCCTTTATAGGGTTGCCTTTTCAGCCCAGCTACTAAGTTGTCAGACTTCTTAAGCATAGTTTACAAGAAGCCAGCGCTGGCTTGGTATTTGCCTTGTTTTTCAAGCCAAGCCAGCGCTGGCGAGAACAGAGCGTCTGTCTATTTTTCTAGCCAGTGTCCTCCGCCCGCATACCCCGCAACCACCGCACCAGCTTCGTGGTCACATGTAGACGTTTTTTTAACTTCTAACATGTGCACACCCGAAGAAAAATCCCTGAATGACTGGCCTCACTTAAACAACAAGAGCCATTCAATGTTGGCGTGTCTGCAGAACTTGCTTCATATAAACTGCTTTAGAGTCCCATCTACCCATAAGTATTTTTATGGCAATCAGGACCAATAGGCTATTTATTTGATGTTTTTATTCAAGGTCGCTCAAATTTACCAAAGGTGTCGAGGGTGGCCGCCTCGTTCAGCACAACACAGTCTACCTGGAAACCAAAGACAGCCATAATTATGCTTAACATGGGAGGACCAGAGACTATCAAAGAAGTAAGTGGAGTGTGTCCAAGTAGAATGAACATATAAAACTTACAGACAGAATTAGCTGAAGACGAGGCTGTGACAGCGACAGCTGACTAACAATAATATGGAGGTAGGACACGGCGGTATCTCCCGTCCGAACTGAGCAGTCCAACTGGGGTAGTACCTCCACCCTACAGAACACTGCCCCATAATAACCATCGTGTTGTGTTCCCCAAGGTAAGTAGGGTAGCCAGAGCTCACTGGAGGGATTCTGTGCTGTCAGCAGAGAGACCAAACTCCTGGGTTATCAGCATAGTTACAAAAAAAAATACAGAAAAAAAAAGTTTTTTTTCCTACATTAAAAGTTATTTTAACATCACAAACAGACAATTCTATTTTATTTACTTGTATAGATGGATTGTTATGTATTACATTGATTTTTTTTTAATAACCATTATCAGTAACATAGATAACCTTCTATGATAAGACTGGCACTTGCAGTAGATACTCATGTAGCCATTATATGCGTATTACAACAACAATTATGTGCTAAAGATGACAAGACATTTTACATACATATTTACACACCTAGCCTGACCTGGTATGTATAACTTATATACCTCACACAGTGGAACCATCATAAAGACTTGGAACTCTTTACCAGCGCATGTGTTTCCTTCCTCCTACAGTCCCGGGTCCTTTAAGCGGGCCGTGAAAAAGCGTTTGATGAGGCCGTCAAGCTGAGGGCCGCCACTGTAGCACTATTTTGGTGTATATAGTGTTGACCCCGGTAATGAGACTTTACCTTTATCTTACCATCAGGCGACTTGAAGTCATTTTGACGTGTCCTATATAAAATAATTACTACGTTTAAAGAACCGACTTCACAAACTAATATTTTTTACTTTTTAGTGTACAGAAATAGAAAAGTACCTATTTATGAGGTTTATTATTGTACAAAGGCATCAAAAATAGAATTTTTGCCGTAAATTTGATGATTTCCCCTCGATTTTCCCAAGATCCCAGGATCAGGTCCTGATACCCTGGATATGGGACCACCTCAGAAGTAGCCATACCTCTTTCAAATAAAAAAATTTCAAAATCTATCCATAATTGGCGCCGCTATCGCGTAACATACATACAAAAAAAAATTACGTATGAATTGAGAACCTCCTACTTTTTTTGAAGTCACCTCTCTGGTTTTTCCTGCAATTCCTGTTTAGAAAAAAGAAAAAATTTGTCTATGGATGTCTGCAGGATAGAAATAAACCCTCTTTTTGTCATTCCAGGTGGGAGGCTACCTCCTCCGTATAATGACAGACCGTGACATGATACAGCTGCCGGTTCAGAGCAAACTAGGACCCTGGATAGCATCCAGGAGAACGTCCGAGGTCGAGAAGAAATACGAGGAGATTGGAGGGGGGTCCCCCATCCTTAAGTGGACTAATAAACAAGGTATATAAGATTCAATGTAATTCCAATTCAATGAATTAGACTTCGGTTTTTTTTGTATTCAATAGGCTCGCGTTTGACCACTATCTCACCTGATGGTAAGTGACGATATATTCGACAATGGTTTTCGCGTTTTTGGGCTGTATCTCCGGTTCCAATTATATATTTGTGTTCAATACCGCTCAAACAATATAAACCCAAGAATTTTGTTTATGTAATAATCTCTAATCTTAATATATATAAATCTCGTGTCACAATGTTTGTCCTCAATGGACTCCTAAACCACTTAACCGATTATAATAAAATACGCACACCATGTGCAGTTCGATCCAACTTGAGAGATAGGATAGTTTTTGAAACGGATTTCGACATCCACGCGGGCGGAGCCGCGGGCAACAGCTAGTAGTATAGTATAAATGTTTTTAACCAACTTAAAAAAACGAGGTTCTTAATTCAGCTGTATTTTTTGTTTGTTAGAACTTCCGACTGGGTGAACCAATTGTGAAGATTTTATTTTATTTGATAGCTGGCGCTTGCCGTGTGCTACCATTTTAATTTGGTTCATTGAAATCGATTTTTTTTCTTTAAAAGTTTTCCAATATCAAACCACACATTTTAAAATCATATCTTAACTGCCTGCCCTTCGATTCGAACCTTGTACCTCTGGACCGTAATCACTTAGCAACCAATGCTTTTTGAACTTGCAGGAGAACTGCTGACTACCGCGCTGGACCAGATGATGCTGCCCATGTCTCCGTTCAAACACTATGTGGCATTCAGATATGTACCCCCGTATACACACGACACTTTCGAACAAATCGAAAAGTAAGTATATCTATTTTTTTATACCACTTAGGTGGCAGACAAGCACACAAGAACCTACGACCAGGGGAAAAACACTTACTGAGTTACTTGGACCCGACCTGGGTATTCGAATTTTTTTTTTTCATAACATATCAACATGACTTCACCCCGCCTGATAGTAAGCTAAAGATAAAGCCTCAGGACCGGGGGGTCACTTCAACATACACTGGTAGTGCTACAGTGGCGGCCCTCAGCTTGACGGCCTCATCAAATGGTTTTTTCATGCCCCGCTTAAAGGACCCGGGACTATAGGAGGAAGGAAACACATGCGCTGGTAAAGAATTTTTTTTTTTTTCCAGGGACGGCATCGAACGCGCAGTAATATTCTCACAGTACCCTCAATACAGCTGCGCCACTACCGGCTCGAGTTTGAACGCAATCGCTGATTTTTATAAAAATAGGTAAAATCAATAAATAAATAATTTTGTACGACATTCTACATAGCGCTCACTAGACCCAAAGTAAGTATAGATTAACTAACTTGTGTTATGGGTTCTAGGATGTAGATAAACATACTTTTTTTGTAAACACATACATATTGGTCTAGTGGTTTGGGTAATGGAGGTCTCGGGTTCGATCCCAGGTTCACCATGGCACACACCAATGACTTTTCGATGCTTAGGGTTGAAGAGGGGGATTGTGAGCTCTGGCTACACTACTTACCATGGGGAACACAACGTGCTGGTTTTATGGAACGGTGTTCTGTAGGGCGGAGGTACTACCCCAGTCGGACTGCTCAGTTCGGACGGGAGATACCGTCGTGTCCTACCTCCGTTTTTCACTTCAACTAATATCACTATGGTTTCCAGGAAAATCCCAAAGAACATCCAGTTCAGCATGATAGAGCGCTGGTCCACGCATCCGCTCCTGGCGAAGGTGTTCGCTGAGAGGATCGAGGAGAAACTGAAACTCTTCGACCCAGAGGTCCGGGACGACGTCCTTATACTCTTCACTGCGCACAGTCTACCTTTGAAAGTGAGTTTATCGGAAAGAAAGAAAGAAAGAAAGCATTTATTTAAGAACACACGATGTACAGGTTCCTACATAGGATAAAATAATAAATTAATAAATAAAAAATTTTAAAAAAATAATAAATAAATAATAATTTTCTTTTGGGTATGTTACCAGTCGACATCGATGGGGAGGAATTTTTTGACACCTAAACTTTTATTAAATTTGTACATACTTAATATTTTCTCATAATGTTAATAAATATATATATCATTACTAGCTGTTGCCCGCGGCTCCGCCCGCGTGGATGTCGAAATCCGTTTCAAAAACTATCCTATCTCTTAAGTTGGATAGAACTGCACATGGTGTGCGAATTTTATTATAATCGGTTAAGTGGTTTAGGAGTCCATTGAGGACAAACATTGTGACACGAGATTTATATATATTATAAGATGTAGATACATCCAATGCACATTGTTATAATACGTCTATTTAAAGGGGTTCTTAACATTTTGAGAAGGGTTATTTAGGGTTCTTGACATTTTGAAGAGGGTTCTTTAGGGTTCTTGACATTTTGAAGAGGGTTCTTTAGGGTTCTTGACATTTTGAGGAGGGTTCTTTAGGGTTCTTGTAATTTTGAGGAGGGTTCTTGACATTTTGAAAGGGGTTCTTTAGGTTCTTGACATTTGAGGAGGGTTCTTCAGGGTTATTGACATTTTGATGAGGGTTCTTCACGGTTCTTGACAAAAGGGTTCTTTATGGTTATTGACATTTTGAAGGGGTTTCTTAAGGGTTCTTGACATTTTTAGGAGTGCTCTTAGATTTTTGACATTGTGAAGAAGGTTGTGAAGGTAGGGTTCTTGATATTTTGTGAGGTTATTGAGGCTTCTTGAGATTTGCGTGCAAATTTTTTATAAGAGTTTTTCTCTCGGGTTATATCTAGTGACATTTTGGGGAGGGTTTTTCAAAATTCTTAAAATTTTGAAGGGGTTATTGAAGCATAATCACATTTATAGAGCGGGTTCTTGGGATACTTGAGATTTTTGTGGGGTCCTTTAGGGTTCTATGTTATTGTAATCACTTCTGTCAGAACTCCCAGAGTGCCAAATTTTTTTTTAAATTGCCTTTTTTTCCCAGGCTGTATCCCGCGGCGACACCTACCCCCACGAAGTGTCGGCCACAGTAGCGGGCACCATGCAGCAGCTCGGTACTAAGAACCCCCACCGCCTGGTCTGGCAGTCCAAGGTCGGACCCCTGCCCTGGTTACAACCATATACGGATGATGCTATCAAGGTATATCATTCTTACTAATTTAGATACATAGATGACTCGCACTCCATGTTAACCGCCAGGTTATTGCATTCTTCATTCATATTCGTAGGCCACGGCGACCGCTTTACATCAGGTGGGCCGTGAGCTTGTCTGCCACCTATGTAGTATATGAAAAATCTTTTTTTATTATCGGAAATTTCTCAAATACTATCCCCCCCCCCCCCCAGGTCCAACAGGGATGCTAGCGTCCTACTAAAAGGGAGGGGGGAGCGTATGAGAATCATGCCACTGCGCCGCGATGACCGGGGAGGGTGACAGGTGGTCGTCCTGTCAATCCCTTGAGTTCGGAAAACCAATCCACTCTACTCCCCACTGTGCCCTCTGCTACTCAGAGGGACTGCAGAATCCCTCTGAGCAGCCTAGATGCATGGGTTTTGCCCCAACCTTCTTCTTCAACCTAGCGTTAATCCCAGTCGCATCCAAAGCTTTCACCTCGGAGTCTGGGGTCCGCTTTACCAGTCTTGACTGCGGATTTGGCTGGACCTCGAAATTTTCCGTGAAGCGACTGCCATCTGACCTTCACAACCCAATGGTGACATTAGGCGATATCGAAACATTGCAGTTAGACCGTGTTGTTGTTGGACTTTTGAGGGCTCCAACTACCCGTAACGACTGCCATAGATGTTTGTATGGCAACCGGGACCGACGGCTTAACGTGCTCTCTGAGGCACGACCAGACCGATATTCATGCATACAAATATTTGCACTGAGCGGGGATCAAACCCGCGCCGCCTGCGTAGCGGCCGTGTTCACTACCTCTACGCCACAGAGCTGATTTTCACCCCTACCAATACTAAAAAAATTAATTGTCCCCAGGCATATGCAAAGCAAGGCAAGAAACATATCATATTGGTACCCATCGCGTTTGTTAACGAACATATTGAGACTTTGCACGAGCTGGACATTGAGTACTGCAATGAGGTCGCCAAGGAGGTACGTAAACTCCCCCCCCCCAACCTCCTCCAGGGTAGGCAGCAAAATCGGTTCACCCAGTCGAAAATTCTGAGGTAACAAACATAACTTTCAAGGAGGTAGGACACGACGGTATCTCCCGTCCGAACAAAGCAGTCCGACTGGGGTAATACCTCCGCCCTACAGAACACCGCGCCATAATAACCATCGTGTTGTGTTCCCTAAGGTAAGTAGGGGAGCCAGAGCTCACTGTACCCCTCCTCTCCCCACGCCTTCCCTCCAGGGTAGGCAGTGCGAGTGTGACACCCTTAGTGTTGCACACGTCCATAGGCCACGTTGATCGCTTCCCATCAGGTGGGCTGTGTCCTTGTCTGCCACCTAAGTTATCTGTCACAGAGATCATCCTATATTTTACGAACTATAGAAAACTTGTTTTTAAAAGTCTTCATAAAATGAATAACTCATACTAATTATTAAATATTATATAATAGTAAATAATAATATAATTACAGGCCGGTGTGTTACAAATAGAGAGGGCGGCGACCCCAAATGATCACCCCACGTTCATAGCGGCGTTAGCAGACGTCGTGGCCAACCATCTGAGGAGCAACCAGACCGTCTCCAAACAGTTTTTAACCAGGTACACACAAACATACATTTAAATACGTCGATAGCTTAGTGGTAGAGTTCGCTTTACGAATAGAGAGGTTCAATTTTCTGACTATATCTCCGGTTCTACTCAACCGATTGTGATCAAACATGCGTAAGATTTTAACACTGACCAAGAGCTTTCTAACAAATAAAACCGCATCAAAATCGGTTCAGTAGTTTTCGCGTCCATCGCAAACAGACAAGAATTCTTTTTACAATGATTTTCTGATCGGAAAAATGATCATCCAGGACGGGACTTGAACCCGCCACCAGTCCCTTACAGGGGGAATACTCTGACCCTACGGCCCTAAGCCGTAGAATGTATCGGAAAATTTCGAGCATCTAGAACGGGTCCAGGTAGCTCAGTTGGTCAGAGTATTCCCCCTGTAAGGGACTGGTCGCGGGTTCAAGTCCCGTCCTGGATGATCATTTTTCCGATCAGAAAATCATTGTAAATAGTTAGCATGCAATTGCTTAAAATTTCATTCAAAGAATTCTTTTCTTTGTCGTACCATTAAAACTTGGAACTCTTTACCAGCGCATGTTTCCTTCCTCCTACAGTCCCGGGACCTTTAAGCGGGGCTTGAAAAAGCATTTGATGAGGCCGTCAAGCTGAGGGCCGCCACTGTAGCACTATCAGTGTATGTAATGGTGACCACGGTCCTGAGACTTTACCTTTAGCTTACCATCAGGCGAGGTAAAGTCATTTTGTCGTGACCTATAAAAATAAATTTCTGTGTTCAATATCGTTCATAAATATCTCCAATGTATAGACAACTACTTTACAATTTTATAATAGTATAGATAAAGGTTGTTCAGACTTCTGCTGGGCACGGGTCTCCTCTCCTCTAACGAGAGAGCTGAGAGGGTTTACACCTTAATCCTCACACGCTGGCCTAATGCGGGTTGGTGGATCGTACATGTCCTTAGAATTTCTTCTATGACATGTGGGTTTCCTCACAATTTTTTTCCTTCACCGTCAGCAGATGGTAAATCATGTTACTTACTGATTACTTTAAATATAATTGAATTTATGTTTTCAGGTGTCCACACTGCGTCAGCCCAAGATGTCAATCGTCAAAGGAATTCTTTAGAAAGCTATGCGGGAACGAATATGTTACAGAACCAGTGGCTACCGTGTCCTCATAGACAGAAAGACAGCAAATACAGAGGGGAAGATTATTAGTGTAGTATGTGGTAGGACACGACGGTATCTTCCGTCCGAACTGAGCAGTCCGACTGGGGTAGTACCTCCGCGCTACAGAACACCGCTACATAATAACCAGCGTGTTGTGTTCCCCAAGGTAAGTAGTAGGGTAGCCAGAGCTCACAATCCCCCCCCCCCAACCAACCTTCGTCGCCCCTGGTGTTGCACACGTCCATAGGCCACGGTGACCACTTACCATCAGGTGGGCCGTGTGCTTGTCTGCCACCTTCCTTTCTGTATTTGCTATGTGAGAATAATAATCAAACCATGCATATGAGACTGCCTATTACAAATTTGCATTATACTGGAATATCATACAATATTCTAAACCATACTAGCTTATGTTATGGGTTCTAGAATGCGGATACTTCAATACCTTATCATCATACAATCTAGACCCAAAATAAGCATGGCTCTAGCTTGTATTATGGGTTCTAGAATGCTATCCGCATTTTGAATAAATAACTATCATCACGCCATACTACGTTATCTAAACCCAAAAAACCATAACTAGCTTTTGTTATGGGTTCTACAATGCGAATAAACATACGTATATTTTTTTTTTTGTAAATACATATATTATACATAAAACACCCAGAATAAAATATGTTCGTGCATGCAAAATATTAGTACTGGGTTACAAACGGTTGTTTTGCTCGCACGATCCACAGGAAAAAGTCCTTTATTCTATAGGTATGAAGGACCAATATCGTGTGCGTCGAATTTTTAAGTGGTCGCGTTACAGTTAAGCGATAAGCAGACGGAGGCACAGGGCGGTCAAAATGTCCGCGACGCACTCTTATTATTACTAACATTAGATCGCATTTAGCCCGCGTATGTCTGACAAGCGACATGTGCTATTGCGCGGACAAATGCAACCTTATAATCGTACAAATAAGAGTGTGTCGCGGTCATTTTGACCGCCGTCTGCTGCCGTCTGCTTATCGCCTTAGAAAATAGTTTTCTTTTACAATATTAAGGTACTCGGGGAGTAGCAAATATTAAAATAAGTGAATAAATAAATTATATTTATTAACAGAGCGTACATCTTTTATTATTTTCTTACGCCATTTTTTTGTCCGCCGTGATACCACACCAGCCAGGCGGTTAAGTCGGAATCGAACCGACTAAAACCGCACGCCGTTTCGTGTCTTCTAGCGCCGGGGTGTAAGTATAACCAAGCGGTTCGGTGCCTCTTTTTTTTGCCGCACCATAAACACTTGGAATTCTTTACCAGCGCATGTGTTTCCTTCCTCCTACAGTCCCGGGGCCTTTAAGCGGGCCGTGAAAAAGCATTTGATGAGGCCATCAAGTTGAGGGCCACCATTATGTCACTGTCGGTGTATGTAGTAGTGACCTCGGTCCTGAGATTTTACCTTTAGCTTACCATCAGGCGCGGTGAAAACATATTGACGTGACCGACATAAAAACATAAGAACCGATGTACCCAAAAACCGGAACAATTCAAAAATAAAATTATATTCAAACTTGTTAACACACATCACTTTCTCTTTGATTTGTAATGTAAACACGTGCAGTGATGTAATTTGAACAATATGGCCGACGCGCGCTAAATATGTAATCTACATTTGTTTGTGACACTATGGCCTGTGCTTACACCTGTTGAATAACGGCCGTGAAGATTACAGCATATGAATGATGTAGAACGGACTCGTGGTAACATATTGCACAGTTAAGCAATTCTAGCTAGGTTAATCTTAGGATGGGTGACGTATCCTTCATGAGCGAAGGCTCGTGGGAGACAGGTGAAGCCGCCTGCCATCCTAGCAGAAGCAGGCCGAAGTCCCCCCCTCCTTTCCGGGGGCATGACGGGAATACCGTGTTTCCCAAACCCGAGGGGCCCATCTTGAACCCTGGAGATGACCCGGGTCAGCCAAGGTATTTTTTATGTCGGTCACGTCAATATTACTTCACCTCGCCTGATGGTACGCTAAAAATTGACTGCACTGTGTGAGGTGTTACTGCTTATCACCTTTTTATAGGTAGCGTGATGGATGTTGCGACGAACGCCAGGTGGATAAGAACCAATGATGAATTAATTTTCCTTCGGTTTATGATCTCCGGATGGGTACCGCCTTTTTTTTCATGCGGAAATCCTCATGGATACCCACCCCGCGGCCAGCGGGGCAGGTTATGTCGGACTCTTACTAAAACCGCACGCCGTCTAAAGTCTTTTGACGCCAGGGTGTAAGGTGTAAATAGAGCATTTCCGAATGGGTACCGCCTGCTATCAAACTTATTTCAGGCTTTTCAACAGCAGTTGGGTTTTTTTAATCATTTGTTTTTTGTAGTCGGTTAAAAAGGCAATACCTTGGCCTATTATCTATTCAGGATTAAACACGGATATACCTAGTCGTGCTTCGGAGAGCACGTTAAGCCATCGGTCCCGGTTGCCATACAAACATCTATGGCAGTCGTTACGGGTAGTTGGAGCCCTAAAAAGTCCAACAACAACGGTCTAGCTGCAATGCTTCGATATCGCCTAATGTCACCATTGGGTTGTGAAGGTCAGATGGCAGTCGCTTCACGGTCCAGCCAAATCCGCAGCTAAGACTGGTAAAGCGGACCCCAGACTCCGAGATAAAAGCTTTGGATGCGATTGGGATTAACGCTAGGTTGAAGATACCTAGTCGTGGGCAAAATCTTCCATTTAATATGACTAAAGTATCTTCAAGTTAATTAAGTCAATAGAAGTAATTTCTTTTCAATACACGTAGTTATTGCGATTTGTTTTGCAAATCTAAGTCTTCAAGGTCCGCCTTTATGTACTATAGTAATAAAATAGTACGTACACGTGTAATTAATTAATTTTATCTATTGTAAACAATGAGCTGTGTGAATACTAGATTAGTAGTTTACTTAGAACAAAAATTGTGTCATAGTTCTGGGTCAGGTTTGCTGTATAATCTACTAGCTGTTGCCCGCGGCTCCGCCTGCGTGGATGTCGAAATCCGGTTCAAAAACTATCCTATCTCTCAAGTTGGATGTGCGAATTTTATTATAATCGGTTAAGTGGTTTAGGAGTCCATTGAGGACAAACATTGTGACACGAGATTTATATATATTAAGATATAGCAGCCCGGAACACAGCTTCGCCCGGGAAATAAATTCTTGAAAAGACCTATATAAGTATATCTAGATTGCACCGCCATCTACTACTATCTGAAAAAAGTTTCAATTTGACAGCAAAATTAATTAAAGCCCCAATATAGGTAGTGCACGGCATCTAGCTTGGCAAGATTTTGGAGTAGTGTTTGCCCCACTACTCCAAAATCTTGCCAAGTTAGATGCTGTGCACTTTAACAAAGGATCCGCCATTTATTGAATTAATTTGTTACAAAAATTTGTTATTTTTGGTTCATTGTTATTACTTTTATTTTGTATCTCTTAATGTACGCTTTTTAATTATGTCATGCTGAGTACACATGTTTTGGAACTCAATCTGGAACCGAACCTTGAAATGGTATTTTGTAAAAATTTTGATTGTTTTCTGTTTTGTGTGCCAAATAAATAAATAAATAAATAAATAAAAAATGTGATAAATGAAGAACCGCTCGACCGATTTTGTGCAAACTTCAAAGCTGTCTACTAAATAGTCCGAACAAAGCCTAAACATTTGGTTTGTATAAATATGTGAGCCCGTTTTGAGTTAGATTACAACGAAACATTACAACATTGTTACATTACAACGAAAAGTGGCATTGATTTTTATTTAAATAGATATTGATAAGAGTAATATTATAAAACTGAAGAGTTTATTTGTTTGTTTAATTGGAGCGCTAATCTCAGGAACTACTGGTCCGATTTGAAAAAATATTTTTTAGTTGAATAGCTCATTTATCGAGGAAGGCTATTGGCTATATATTATCACGCTACTACCTAGGAGAGCAGAGTAGTAACCATATTATGTCAACGAATCGGGAAAATCTCCGTATATTATTTCAAAACTAAGAAAACACGAGCTTGTGTGGGTTAATTAAGTGCCACGGGGACGAAGTATGCCACGGGCGAAGCCGCGGGGGACAGATAGTGTTACCAATATCGTACGGAACCCTTCGCGCGATAGCCTAGTCTTGTTCTAGTAAAGTAAATGCATAACCACACAAATCAAATGAGCCCAAACATGACGGGTTTATCTTGTTTAGTTCACAAGTTCCTATCACCATTTTCTCTACCGTCTTCAGCCGTTTCCATCATCAGATTAGTTTAATAGTACCATATTATCGCATTATCACTGAAAATAGGTACCTTATTTAATACCATATATTTGAGCCAGGAAGTTTTTAAATTAGACTTCCCAGATTAATAAAAGCTTGTTAGGTAAGTATAACATTATGTAGGTATGAATATCACTTAAGCTCTATAACAACCTGAAAAATATGTCAAAAATATAATCACGTACTTATTCAAAATAAGATAACATGAATAGAAAATCAATGAATTTTACAAAAGACTAGGTACGTTATATTACAACATTCAATAAACCACTGGTGAATCAGTTGATTCCCATTTCATCCACCCCTCTCTTTCCTTTCACTGATAACTTACAAGTGAAAGAGAGAGATAAAAATTCGGAAACATGGCTGTTTCATCAGCTGTTGTATCGCACCGCACTTCACTCTGCGTGTATCTATTTGATAAGTTCATTCATTTTATATTTAGTTGCGTCGCGAATTTCTTAGAGAGAGCTCGTGTAATTAGTTTCTATGTATTTTAAAATGTAAACAAATAGTTTTTGTTGCATTTAGTGAGTGAAATATCTCTTGGTATCGTCAATATGCATTCCAGCTGTGTTCTTTTTTCGTGTTTAGTGCTAATACAGTGTTTAAGTTACGTGTTTTGTGACTCAATAAGTGAACATCAACATGTACAATGTACACATGAACATCCCAAAGCAGATGAAGTAAGTAATTATAAAGAAAACTACCGTATTCTTCTATTTAAAACTTTTAGGTTAAGTTGAACTATTCTCGTACACTGCAGATCCAATTGGAACAATTTTATAGTTTTTATCGATTCCTTTCTTCACCACTGTTGGACTAATTAAATAACTGCTGGTTTGACATTATATAGTTAGGTATTTAACTGAGTTAGTGTCAATTAAAATTAACTGATGTGATAGGTATAGAAGGCTAATATGAGTTAACTGACGAAAAGTAACAAATTGTTTTTTTAAAGTTTAGTTTCCAATTGGCAAAAGTTGCTTAACATTCGGCCAAGTTGTACTTCATAAGCAGTCACGAGATAAAAAGGTTGGTATCGTTTACGATTGTTACAAAATGTGTACCTACTTATTGGTTTCATTGTTAGTTGGCTACGTAGCTACACTTTATAAAATCTGTCCATACGTAGTATGTATACAAACTGTGCTTCATTACATCAATGGAACCTCAAGTAGGTGTATGGTGGTTTTAAAAACTTATCCAGATATTCTACACACGTATTAAGAAACAAAAAAATGTAGAAATAATTTGTCAATTTTAGTATGCATTTTTGTATGAGTAAACTTAATTGCCTGCAGCACGCAAAATGTGCAATAGGTCTGCAATTCATGCAAATCAACTTAATAATGCAGTAGGTAGGTATATATTTTGATTAGCGAGAAAGACTCAAAAATGTAACATAACATAAATTCACGCCTATACCCCCGAAGGGGTAGGCAGAGGTACTAGCACCCACATTTCTATTCTTCTCTATTCTATTCTATCATAAAAGATGTAAACTAAACTTCTTATTAGCGTAACAGGTAGGTACCTACCTACGGTAGGTATAAATAGTTGCATTGGCATAACACACTACATTCCTTTGCCTATTTAATTAGATAAAGGAAATAGGCATGTTTATGGTATGATTACTAAGATAGGTACCTATACAAAAACCTACCTGTATTGTACCTACCTTATCTAGGTAAAATAAAAATTGCGGAAAAGTTTTCACATGAAATAGGTCTGTATAGTTTAAGAAATTACTTGGCGTTATAAAACCAGATAAATACCTATTGCACGAATAAGGAAAGAAAAAGACTTAAAATTAGTCACAACATCTTATTTGAATCATTGGAATCTTGATTACTTAACGCCAATAAACTTGTAGGTAGGTACTTACCTTTGTGTTTATTTATTCATCAAAATGTTGTATAGGTATATGTTAATTGCATCTGACGCTGTTTTAATTATACTATAATCGCGTTTATAGTTATTTATCTGTTCTTTGTGAGACTGTTTATGTTTATCTGTTGCAGCTGTCAAGGTAGTACTTACCTACCACCATTTGAGGATCTTCGCACCCGCGAACTAATTAACCCCAGCTTACTTACTGTCCAGCGGTGTGCACTCAATTTCCGAATTGACGGACTAAACATAAAAGAAATTTAATGCACGGCATCTAACTTGGCAAGATTTTGGAGTAGTGTGGGCCCCACTACTCCAAAACCTTGCCAAGTTAGATGCCGTGAATTATACTTACATAAATGTTACAAAAATAGTTTAATAAACACGCTTTAATCGAAAATCAATTGTTAAATCAGTTTTAGCTTAGAAATACTTAGAGGGAAACAAAATAGGTACTTATTCCTTTTAACGTAGCAGAATATTCTTTGAACCCCGACATAGGCTGCTTTTAGGCAAGCGTGCTCCATCTAGGACCCTAATCACTTACTATCAGGTGAGATAGTGGTCAAACGCCATAAATCATATCGACCATAAAAAACACAAACAAATTTTTCCTATCAAATAATCAAATCATGTTATTGAGGTTGCAAAAAAGCTCGCATCATAGGTTTTTTTGGCGTGTGGGAAGCCCCACGGGTATGTCCTCACCGGGACTTTCGGTGACGTGGATAAGTCGAAATCGAACCGGCTAAAACCGCAAGATTGTCCATAAAAGCGGTTTTGAGTGTTCACATCAGAGTTCTGTTGTCAATGGCGTGTTTCTGTATGTACTAAACGAGCGCTATAAGTTGAGACCTGACCGCTAGACACAAAAAAATATCGTAAACAAGCTTCTGCCCAAGTCGTTACCTACCAGCCTACCTATTTTTTTTGCGAACAGTACATCACGGGCGACTGAGGGGCAGTGCAGGAGGAAGGAAGTAGGCGGAAAGCCCAGGTCTCAACTTATAGCGCACGCGTTATACCTAATTAATTATACATTTTGTTTATACGAATGCACGAAGCACTTAGGCGGACTTATGCCATAGGCCGTTCCTCTCAGTAAGTTATGCAGAGAGAGTCAAGGTACGGTTCTAACGGTAGACACACCATTATTATACGTCCACAAGAGATTAGAGGGCCAAATCTCGTGAAATAATGTTAAAAATCTAGTCTCAGTCTAGTGTCGATCTCTCTGTCAAAGGTCTCTGTAAAAAACAAATATTTTTGTAACCACAAGCCTCCACAAGCATACTTTTGGTTACAAAAATAACTTTTTTACAGAACAGGAACAATAAAATAATAAGGATTTCGTTGTTTTTTTTTGTTAGAGACTTAGTATTTACGCATGTTTAATCACAATCGGTTGAGTAGAACTGGAGATATAATGAAAAAAAACATAGGCATAGGGCATAGGTTAGTCGTGTATAACCATGAATATACAAAGAAAATCAATCAAATCAAATAAAATACACAAGAAAAACGTATTTAAAACTAAAATCTTATTATAACCTAAACATGAAACAGACAATTTAGATGTTGCCACACCAAACAGGTTTTAAATGACCTACCTAGACCGATAGTACTTGCTAACAAAGGTCTTTTGTGATATTGAACTTTATCCGTTCGAAATTCGAATGTATTCAAACTCGAACGAGTATAACGAACATTTTGTGGGCGGTATTATAGCCTAGAAGCTTGTTACGACAGACCTACGTCATAGTCCAATCCTCATCATTCGAGCCCTTCCCCAACTAAGTTAAGGTCGACTTTTCAGTCTTTTATTATACTACATAGGTGGCAGACAAGCACACGACCCACCTGATGAGAAGCGGTCACCGTGGCCTATGGACGTGTGCAAGACTAAGGGTATCACACACGCGCTGCCGACACCGAAGGGAAGGGGGGAGGGCGAGGGAGTGGTTGGGAGGCTACAAAACGGCTGAATTTCGATATTTTCCGTAAAGCAACTGCCATCTGACCTCCACAACTGATTGGCGATATCGAAATTTTGCAGTTTGACAAAGTGCTCTTACACCTGACAAAGTTTTAAGTGCTCTTACACCTGCTTCCCCACACGAAATATTATTTTTTATTATTCTTGGTGCTTCCGCCCTTCATACCCGAGAGGAACGCCTGCGCCAGCGTCTCTTCAGTCTACACCTGCTGTACTGACTTTTCAGGTGATGTTGAGTTAAGCCTCGAAGATGTACCCCGAAGACCCTCATACATCTTCAGCCATTATACTATGACGTAGGTTTGGTATTGACGAGCTCTTGGTCTATTTAGAACCCTTGTTGTTATAATTACGTATTAATTTTCATTCATTGTAACCCTGTTTAAACAGAGTATACACGCGTCCCGAAAATTCATTTCCTGTTTGAATATATCCTTTATGGTACATTCAAACAGGAAATACTGTACATTGGAGATATAAAAAATACTTGGGTTATGTTATATGAACGATTCTGAACACACAAATATTATATACAAATAAATAAAATTTGAAATGCCTGTTTATAACGTTAAAAATTAAAATAACAGTTTTTCAATGTGTTAACACCAAATAAATTATGAAAATATATTTCTCAAGTTAAACAGTTTTAAATTGTATTGTCATCAGAACTAAAGACTTCTGCCAAATATCAGACCAATCAGACAACTGAAAGGGGTTCAAATTTCATTTACTAGATTTGTACAAACAAACAGGTCGAGTTAAATAAAACTGTTTAAAAAATTGTTTTAACGTCATTGAAAAACTGTTATGTTTATGGAGGTAGGACAAGACGGTATCTTCCGTCCGAACTGAGCAGTCCGACTGGGGTAGTACCTCCGCCCTACAGAACACCGCCACATAATCACCAGCGTGTTGTGTTCCCCAAGGTAAGTAGGGTGGCCAGAGCTCACTGGAGGGGTTCTGTGCTGTCAGCGGGGAAACGAACGTCTCCCAGCGTAGTCAGTACAGAAACCCCCCCACCCACCCTCTCCTACGGGGTCGGTAGCGCGAGTGTGGCGCCCCTGGTGTTGCACACGTCTATAAGCCAAGGTGACCGCTTCCCATCAGGTGGCCCGTGTGCTTGTCTGCCACCTATGATAAAAAAAACTTGTTTTGTTAAGTAATCGAAAGGCCTGGATCGTAGCAAATGGATAAATAATTATAATCTCTGCCTACCCCAATAGGAGAGAGGCGCAACTTGTGTGTATGTCTTGTAAGCAAAGGAGCTAAATCATTAAGATAAATTATTGTAGAAACCTTTGTCAATAAGTCAATAGTTACCGTCGTATTTTAAAATAGAGATGCTGTTGATTTCCGGTTTATTAACCGGATATTACTTGTAGTATCATTTATTGATGTTATAACAATCGTACTTAAAGTTATACATGACATGTTCTCTTAGAATGATCTTTGTTTTATTACAAACTAGCTGTGATTTTTATTTTTTTACTCAGAACCCTAAATTATTTTACCTAAATTGAAGTAGCCTGAGTTATTCCCTGTTACATCAGCTATCTGCCTGTGAAAGTTCCGTCAAAATCGGTCCAGCCGTTTTAGAGATTAGCTGAAACAAGAACAAGCTGGAACAAATTTGAATCTGAATATTATTTTTATATAAATTAGAAAATCGTATTTAGCAGTCTGTAATTATATCATTTACTTCACTAATTTTACAAAGGGCTTATGTTCAATCAAATATCAACATTGAATATGGATTCTATAATGCGAATATGTAATGTAATTTAATTTAAAACGCAATTTAATAATTATTGTAATATAATTATGGCAATTTGATTGCAAATGTGTTCTAAAAGTGTCGCTTAAAAGTTTCCGGACGTCAAACCTGTTTTGATCAGCGCAATATTGGAAATTACGTAGTATCGAATATTTTACATCTGATAGAGGTCATTAATAGGTTAAAGATTAAAATATATTTAGGTATATTAACATTTAATTATTTATTGTATTAGATACTATTTATTTTTTCATAGGAGTGAAGGCCGTTTGACTGCCCAACCACTGGTGAAATGGAACTAGTATCATAGTAAATAAGTATAAAAACAAATAAATACGTACTTAATACATACTTTTTCGATAGATGGCTCCAACGTCGCACTAAGATGTAGGTCCTAAAGTCCCTGGTCCTTTAAGCGGGGCGTGAAAAAGCATTTGATGAGACCGTCAAGCTGAGAGCCACCATTGTAGCACTATCGGTGTAAGTAATGGTGACTTCAACTACTGAGACTGTACCTTTAGGTTACCATCAGGTGAGGTGAAATCATGGTGACGTATCAAACATAAGTCCAAGTGACCTCACTAGCAAGCCGGCACATCTGCTCATTGACGAATAGAAGCAGGGTTTCTTCTCCAGGTTGGGGCCACTTTGGGGGTTAGACGACAGTCCTCCATAAGATCAAGATAATAATAATAATAATAAAGAAAAACTAGGAGGAAAGCCTTTTTTCGTGCAGAAATACTCACGGATACTACCCCCGTGGTAGCAGGGATGGTTTTGTCGGATTTGAATTGAATAAAATCGAATGGTGTCGGCTGGCCCGGCACATCTCCAGTTTAGGTGACACCCTCGGGTGTTGAAGACACCCCAGGTTCTAAACTAAAGTTTTATGGAATGGACCAAAATTGATCCTCAATAATGATGATGTAAGGGCTAACGAGCCTACTAGTAATATCACAAAAATATTACATAAAAAGAAAGTACATTAATTATTGTTGTACCAATTATGTAACTAAAACAGTAGAGAGCGTCTGTCTCATAAACGCGTGTCTCACGAGGCGTGCATAACGCACATGCGCGTTATAGACGTTTTACTACTGCGCGTGATTCACTAATTGTGTTAACTAATCTTGAGCTACTTGGTTTTAAAGACAGCGTCCATTTTCTTTATTGGATAAACATACGCGTTCGGCTATTATTGGGTTCGATGCCCGCATAGTGTCTTTGCCATCAATATCATCATCATCACCCGAACTCCAATCCCGGTAGTACTAAAACTTGCATTTTGGAGTCCGATATCCTACTTCTACTTTATTAGTTATCTTGACTTTTAATGGAGCGACTGCCGTTTGTAAAAATACTAAAGTCAGATGAATCGTACACCAATCAGCAGGATATCCCATATATCTTAGACACTTGCCAACGCGGAGCAGTTTCACATCACAGTAATGAACCAAAATGAATATTATGTAGAATCATTTAAATGAAATGATAATTGCTTTTATATAATAGATATCACAGCGTAAACATTAAGCAATTTAGTTGGTTTTGTTTATGAATTTTTCTTCACCAGTAATTTGTACAAACTTAATAATATCTAGAAACGGTACTTTTCATATAAGTAGGTTGCTTTTCTCGTATCCCTTAAGAGCTGTCCAGCGTTACAATTTTGCCGGACGTTGATGTCACACCGAAGTAATTCCGATCCTCCGGAAAAACCCGAAACAAAATTTGCACTGAATTGTCTCCATCAATATGGTTTAACTATGCGGGGAAATAATAATAAAATCCATCCACTTTGGCAGAACTATTTGGAACAGCAACGCTACCTGCAAGGAGTTTTTTAATCCAATAAGATGGACGGATGACCTGTAAAAGGTAAGCGGCAAAGATGGCTATGGTATACATGAAGAGATCCTAAGCTTTCGTCTTATTTGCCCGGGGTCGGCTTACTCCTTTTTATTTTGATTAATACGACTTTTGTGGGAGCGACTGCCTTCTGACCTGCTTGTGCCGACTTACTGCAAAAGCCTATATTATTAATTGAAGAGACAAAGAAAACTGCCGGATATCCGGCAATCCAACAAATCAACACTAGAGTAAAATTATTCGCAACTCGACGAGTAATCGTGATTTTCGCGCGGTCATGGCCTGGTGCGTCACCTCACGACTAAACTCATCATTAAAATAACTGCACTGAAAACGGAATATTATTTTTTTAATTGCTCCATGCAATTTGTTTGCACGATCTAAACGTCCCCTGTTCGAGGGTTACTTTGAGAGTTTAAAACTTACGGGCAGAACGCGTTGAAGACGAGAAAAATGGCGGTGGTTAACTATGTGTGAGTGAATTTTTGGTTGCAATGTGTTGTTGAAATGTGATTTTTTAACCGACTTCAAAGAAGGTTCTCAATTCGTACGATATTTTTTTGTATGCATTATACGCGATAGCGGCGCCAATTATGGATGGATTTTGAATTTTTTTTTGTTTTGCTTCTTCTGAGGTGGTCCCATATCCAGGGTATCAGGATCTGATGGTGTGGGAATTCATCAAATTTACGGAAAAAAATCTGTTTTTGATGCCTTTGTACATAATTAACCTCATAAATAGGTACTTTTCTATTTCTGTACACTAAAAAGTAAAAAATAACTATGTTTTTAGTTTGTAACTAAACATACATCCAGACATACATTGTTACAAACCTTCGCGTTTTATAATATTAGTAGGACTAGTATGCGAGTGTGTGCGTGCCTAATTATACGTATAGTGCACGGCATCTATCTTGGCAAGATTTTGAAGTAGTGGTGGGCCCCACTACTCCAAAACCTTGCCAAGTTAGATGCTGTACACTATACCTTATTTCTATGCGACGCATTTTGCCACAAACCAGTATAGTGCACGGCATCTAACTTGGCAATATTTTAGAGTAGTGAGGCCCACATTACTCCAAAACCTTGTCAAGTTAGATGCCGTGCACTATTAGAAAATGGCCTGACTCTAGTGTCGACGGTTGTATTGTTCAGTACGTTCCTTCTATAGGTCTTATACGTTCATGGTTTGCACATTATCTTGCGCTGCACGAACCAGACGTCCCTCGGTGGACGCGAGGGTAACTTTGGACATTACCGTGTTGGGAATTCCAAGGGTGACTAAATGCTATCGATTTGTTAAATTTATTCGTATACTGTTTGAGTTTGATTAGTTTATTTAATTTGGCGTGAAAATTTTGAATATTCATTCAGCCATACCTACCTACTATTATAAAATTTGTCTGTATATTGGACATATTTAAAAAAACACTTTTGTTAAGTATGTAAAATTAAAGATTCGGAACAAGATTCTTTTTTTAATTCTTGTAGCTTGTGCGCGATGGACGGAAAACTACTAAACGAATTTTTATGTGGTTCTTTTATTTTTTTATACTTGGTAGGTACTTACGTGGTAGACAAGAACACAGCCCACCTGATGGGAATCTGTCACCGTGGCCGTGGCGAGCAACACCAGGGGTGTCACACCCGTGCTGCCACCCTGAAGGGGTATAGGGGGGTTGGAGGGGGGATTAGGGGATGAGGGAGTTCGTAAGCTCTGGTTACCCTACTCACAGCCGGGAACACAACACGCTGGTTATTATGGGGCGGGGTTATTCTGTAGGTACTACCCCAGTTAGACTGCTCATTCGGACAGGAGATACCGTCGTGTCCTAGCTCCTGTCAAAATTTTTTAGTCAGAAAGCTCTTGGTCAGACATAAAATCTTACGTTGATCACAATCGGTTGAGTAGAACCGGAGACATCTATTATAGTCAAAAACGTCGAAGACGACGCCCACGCGGGCGGAGCTAGTTTATAATATTAGTATGGGTTCCTACTCTGAAGGTTATTTGATAATCGAAAGAATCCCAGAAAGATTCCTCGATACTTTTTATTTGCGATATACAAGATTTGTCAAAGGAATCTATTCTATTTGGGTAATAAATTACATTACACGCTAGACGGCTACGATTAACAAATTCTATCCTTTTTGACTCCTGATTTATTTATTGGCATCCAAAGACTTCTATATGAATTTCACTTTATGGAATGATATTAAAGAGTATAGCGAGTATAAATTTAAAAACAAACTAAAAGAGTACCTATTAGATAAATGTTACTACAATATACAGGAATTTCTTGATGACAAACATAAATGACAAATTACGAAAATATTTAATGTATCCTACCTAAGTTTAAGAATAATAATGACAAATATTACTGTGTTTTAGTTTATAAGTATTAATAATAATGTATAACAACTGAATTTATTAATTATAATATTATATAACTTTGCTGTGCCCCAACAGGGCTTCATGTTGACACAATTATTTATAGTATAAGATCTGTACAACACATGAACGCAATAAAGACTTTGACTTTGACTTTGATCACATGATTTGCTGACTGTGAAGGGAAAACATCGTGAGAAAACCCACATATCCTAGAAGTAATTCTAAGGACATGTCCGATCCACCAACCCGCTTTAGGCCAGCGTGTGTGGATTAAGGTGTGAACCCTCTCAGCTCACTCGTTAGAGGAGGGGACCCGTGCCCAGCAGTGGGACATAAATGGGTTGCTATCAAAGACTTTTGTGTCGATATTTTTTATATTCCCTTGGGGTGCGGGGGCGAAATGGTGAAATAAAACAAATAATTTTGATAAAAAATCCGACTTCAAAAGCATATCGGTGCATAAAATATGGATATAAAATATACTAGAATCTGTGAGCCCATTTAGCGTGTTATTGTCGTTTAAGAAATTGCATATCCCACCAAAAACGTACCTGTTAAAAAGGGGGCCAAGTTCCTATCGGCTAAAGGTTCGCCTAAAAAAGGATTGAAATCCAATCCAATGCCAAGTTTAGATGCACTTTAAAATCGATCATGATCATCTAAATTTCTTATACATTTGAACTTCGCAGGTTAATTTAGTTATACAATTAATCAAGTGTTACGTACGAAAACCGGCGTAGAATGCTCTGCCTGAGTATGTGTTTCCGGAAAGCTATAATCTGGGATTTTTTCTAGAGTGAACAGGTTGCTTCTATGCAAGCGTGCTCCATCGATGACCACATCATCACCATCAGCCCCCGTGGACAAGTGTCACAGCGTAAATTGCTAAGGAATCGAATAGATTAGGTTGACCAATCACATCCAAGCTCGTCGCCGGTGTACGATGGCGGAATCACGAGCTGTGCCTGTAGCCAAGTGTCAGTGTATTCCGTAGCGTAAATCGCTATGGAATAGAAACGATTAGGTCGACCAATCACATTCAAGCTCGTCGCCGGCGTACGATGCGCGCGCCGCGGCGGAATCACGAGCTGGAGTGTGATTGGTCGACCTAATCTATTCTATTCGATACGATTCGATAGCGATTTAGACTTTTTCCACTTGGCTACGGGCCCTGGAGTGTGATTGGTCGATCTAATCTTTTTATTCCTTAGCGATTTAGACTTGGGACACTTGTGACACTTGTGTGAGATAGTGGTCAAACCCAGGTCTATCGACTGTATAAAAAAAATCAATCAATGTTCGTTATGTAGCCCAACATCTGTAATAGTATATTTTTGGATTGTTAGCGCATTACGTTTAGTTTTATCGTCTTTAATGGCGTAGAACAAATGTTTATCTTAACAAAGCCGGCTGCACTACTAGATCAGCAGTTGTATGGAGCAAAAAATGGTTCGTTTCGTTCAATATTCATTACTTTGTTCGTCTCGCTTTGAGTAATAACTTATGTATATGAGAGACTGGCTGTACAAAGCAAAGAGTTTGTTTCAGACAGCACTGACTCAAAATGGTCTATACAGAATAAATGATTTTTGACTTTGGCTTTGACTTTGAACACTACTTTTTGGACTCCACCTCAGTCTACCATCAGGCGGGGTGCAGTCAATGGCCCCCGCTTGAGCCGGCGGACTACATTAAAAAAGTCCCGGGCCCTTTAAGCGGGGCGTGAAAAAGCATTTGATGAGGCCGTCAAGCTGAGAGCCACCATTTTGGCACTATCGGTGTTTGCAATGGTGACTCCCATTCTAGAGACTTTGCCTCAGATTACCATCAGGCGAGGTGAAGTCATGTTGACGTGACCGACATTAAAAAAAATAAAAAAAATAACAAGACCTGATTGACGCTAGAAACGCGTTTAAGAATACAACTGTTTAAGAATACAAGTGGGCCCACTTGCTTATACAAGCCGGCACGCACACACCCACTCGCTGTCAGCCACGATGCGGCAAACGTCAAGTTCAAGAAACAAAATATTTTTTTTATAACTACGTTTAAAAACCGACTTCACAAACTAACATTTTTTTACTTTTTAGTGTACAGAAATAGAACAGTACCTATTTATGAGGTTTATTATGTACAGAGGCATCAAAAAAAGAATTTTTGCCGTAAATTTGATGATTTCCCCTCGATTTTCTCAAGAGCCCAGCATCAGGTCCTGATACCCTGGATATGGGACCAACTCAGAAGTAGCCTCGTTCAAACAAAATTTTTTTTTCAAATTCCATCCATAATTGGCGCCGCTATCACGTAACATATTATACAAAAAAAAATAGCGTACCTACGAATTGAGAACCTCAATATCATTGCTCCTCCTTTTTTGAAGTCGGTTAAAAAATACAGCATGTCTTGCGTAGTGAAATGATGTAAAAACCGTAGTGACAGTGGGTTCATGGGTATAATATAGGTACCTAACATCGCAATCTTAATTGCACATTTAATTTTATCCTCTGTAAATTAATGGCGTATAACGAACGTTTATTATATCGATAATATACGGAAATGTAATACAAGTTTCCGTATTTGAGATTATTTAACCTTCATTCATGAACAAGATTCTGCAAGATACATATAATAAATCTGTAACTGATCGGCGTCTGTACATGGAAGATATATGAGAAAAGAATATTAGGGGACTTTATGAATGTAATAGATGCCAAAACAATGATTTTTAGAATTTTTGTCTGTTTGTCTGTGTCTCTGTGCCTCTGTTTGTCCGCACTAAATTTTTGTTCACGCTAAAATCAAAAACTACTGGCGGGATTTTGATCAAACTTGGTACGATTATAGTTCATAGTTCTGGGCAACATATAGGCTACTTTTTATACAAGCTAATACCCGTGGTTTCGCCCGCACTTCGTTTTTAGGTCGTTTTTGGTCATATCTCCGGTTCTACTTAACCAATTACAACCAAACATACGGTAAATTTTTAGTCTAAGCAAGACCTTTCTAATAAAAAACACCGCATCAAATTCCGTTCGGTATTTTTTACGTCCATCGCATTTTACGCATATTTGGTCACAATCGGCTGATTAGAACCGGCGATATAGTAAAAAAACACGAAAATCGACGTCAACGCGGACGGAGCCGCGGGCAACAGCTATACCTAATATAAAAGGGTCAATATGTAAACATAATGTCACACGATTTGTTATACAAGCTTGTGTTTCGCGCCGTGAGAACACACCACGGAATAAATAAAGACTTCTCTTTTCTGTGGAACACACCATAGAGAAAAATGATACACACTGAATGAATGGATTGAGGAACGGATTTTTTCATTATTCCCAGTAGTCCCCTCTAGCTCTGTCCTCCGGGGTGACAGCTAGGAATTGTCTTCCCAGTTGTCACCGGGGTGACAATTTGTGCCGACTGTTCCCTTTGAAAGTTGGCTAGAGGGGACAAATGAGAAGTTTGTTTCGCAGTTGTCACGGGGGGGGGGGGGACAATTGCAATTCCATGGATTTCAGCTTTTTTATTTCTTATCTATACCAATATTATAAAGAGGAAAGATTTGTTTGTTTGTAACGAATAGGCTCCGAAACTACTGGACCGATTTCAATAATTCTTTCACCAATAGAAAGCTACATTATCTGTGAGTAACATAGGCTATAATTTATCTCCAAAAAATTCAGGGATCCTTACTAAAACTTCAATAATGTAACCCAAGGTGTAAAAAAATGACCTAAACAAATTACTTACATCGCGTGCGCTGCGAAAACTATTGAAGATAGAACAAAATAATGTACTGTGGAAATGTATAACATAAAAAGGTCTACAAAAAAGTCCGCAATAGCATATGTCTACCTAATAAGGGTAGCCCACAGTAATCATTTTTATCTATACAAATTACAAAAAAAACGTGTCATTTTCAAAGCTAATTTTAACAATACAGTATTATTTCTTATCCAATTAAATACGTTAGATACGTTGTACGTTTAATGTAGATCAAAATTGCCATTCACGCTATATAATTATCATAAATAGTTTAAGAGTTATCGCAATATGAAACATAATGCGCGGCGAAATAAATGCAAGTTGAAATGCGGACGTAAATCAGACCAATATTACTTCGGGACATCATAGGTACGTAGGTAGGTATCTAAACTGTGCTCAAAATAATTATGCTCTATACACGCAGTTCATCTGATACGACACGATTTGTTTGCAAAACATATCATAGAAGGAAAGATTGAAGGAAAGAGAGGAAGGGGTAGACCCAGAAGAACGTTTATGCAACAAGTCAAGGAAAAGATACAAGTTAGGTCGTATCAGGAGGTGAAAGAATTGGCAGAAGGGAGAGAAGAGTGGCGATTACTCCACCGACAAGAGCAGTGCTATTTTTATATAACTTTTTGACATTTTTATTTACTTACTTAATAGTTAATATTTTTCTAATGTTGTAAGCATTTTGACATTCTGATGATTCTATGTAACATAAGAAATAAAAAAAGCTGAAATCCATGGAATTGCAATTGTCCCCCCCCCCCCCCCCCGTGACAACTGAGAAACAAACTTCTCATTTGTCCCCTCTAGCCAACTTTCAAAGGGAACAGTCGGCACAAATTGTCACCCCGGTGACAACTGGGAAGACAATTCCTAGCTGTCACCCCGGAGGACAGAGCTAGAGGGGACTACTGGGAATAATGGGGCTTTTTGAACGAAAGAATGGACTTCTGACGTAATTTTTTTTTTCAATTTTACTTTTATTGATATTTTTTGCGTGGCATCCATGTGGCATCCTAATTCTTTTTTTTTTAAATTAAATTACCTTAGGATTTAGAAAATACTGGGTTCTTTCTGCGTAAAATAAAACCTTACCGCTATGTATAATTTTGCATTCGTTTGTGTAGAAACGAAGATACCGAACTACTAACTCGGTAGAACTATAATATTACTCGTTCACAAGTTCCTCTCAAACCAGTTCCGTTTAATTACTACAGTCTCATAGCAAATTTCACACGAACTTTGCGTGCCATTGTTAAAAATACGTTCCTATAAGTTGCATCATAATATCTCTTAGGTAAGAACTATCTCGAGGACGTCGTTAGGCGATCGTTACAGCGGAAGTTATATTCAACTAGCTGTCCCCCGCGGCTTCGCCCGTGACACACTTCGTCCCCGTGGCACTTATTTAACCCATACATGCCCGTAATTTCTTAGTTTTGCAATAATGTATAGAAATTTGCCTGATCGTTGACATATTTGATTACTACTCTGCTCCCCTGGGCAGTAGCGTGATGATATATAGCCTAATAGCCTTCCTCAATAAATGAGCTATTGAACTCAAAAATATTTTTTCAATTTACCATACCATACCCACCTCGCGGCTAGCGGGGCAGGTTATGTCGAACTCATACCGACTAAAACCGCACGCCGTTTAGGGTCTTCAGACGCTAGGGTGTAAGGTGGCCCAAACAGCATTTCCCTCGCACCCCGGCTTAACCAGTAACGCCTGAGATTAGCGTGTTCTGTGTCGACAGCGCGAGTGTGACGCCCCTGGTGTTGCACACGTCCATAGGCCACGGTGACCACTTCCCATCAGGTGTGCCGTGTGCTTGTCTGCCACCTAAGTGGTATAAAAAAAACGGAACCTTTCTTGCCCGAAACATACCCACATTTGACCGGATTTTGACCAAAATATGAATCCTTTTTGCACGTGGTAGGTAGGTAGGTATAATGGTGGAGATATCTCCTGAAATACCAAGGTCAGTACAGAAGCAAGCCAATAAAAGCAAAATATGACGAAAGAATGGCTTATTCATGTGAAAATCTTCAAAAAGTAGCCATTAGCATTTAAATTGTAGCTATTTTCCATGATACCTAATTGTTAGTTATCAGTCATTTGTGTAAGCAAAAACGTGTAAAAACTATGAACGGGACGCTTCGAAGAATACAATACAACTTTTTTTTATCGTGCGGAAATCCCCACATGGTTACCACCCCCGTCGGCCATCGGGGTGGTTATGTCGGGATCGAACTGACTAAAACCGTACGCCGTCTCGGGTTTCAATTACCGGGATGTAAGGTTACCCAATAGGCATATCCCTCGCACCCCAGCTGACCCCGGGCCATCTATGGTTTTAATTTATGAGTAAGTGGGCCGATGCAAGTGCCCTCAGTTGTATTCAACGCTTTTCGTCCATAAGTTTTCTTAGGTCCATAGCCGCCGTCGTTTTGTGACACAATCGCGTTCTCTCCGTAGGTTTTTATATTCATGTGTGTAAACTAAATTATATATGTATGTTTCAATTGTTTGCAAAAGAGCAGCTCTTTTTTGAGATTATGGTGTCAAAGACTTCTATAGTTATACATAGATTATGTAATATTTATTGCTCACCTAAAATACTTTTTTATTATAGTAACTTAGATAATAATTTAATCTTTATGGTGCACAAAAAAAAAAATACTTTTTTAGGGTTACGTACCTCGAAAGGAAAGTAATAACCCTTATGGGATCACTTTGTTTTCAGTCTTTTCGTCTGTCTATCTATCAAGACACTTTTTCTCAGGAACGTGTGGAGGTTTCAAGCTGAATATCCAATACTCAAGTCTACTGTGCATTAAAGCTGTGAAAAAATCAAACTTCAGTCTAAGTTAACGCAATAAAAAAATATAGCTGTTTATGCCGCAAAGTTCCGCAAATTTTCGACACTCACACAAAATTACGAAATACCGTATTTTTTTTAGTTACATATTATTATGTATACCTACCTAAAAAAATATTTATAATAATTTTGAACTTACTAAGTACATCATCCTCCTACAGATTTGTACGGAACCTTCGGTGCGCGAGTCCGACTCGCACTTGGCCGGTTTTTCTATTATATTGAGTTACTTAATATAATTTTAAATTCACCATTATTTTGTTGCCCAATGATTTCTATGCATACTAGAATAAACAATTTACAACTATAAGTGTGTCACACTTGGGGGGGTGAGTGGTACGGGCCTCCTCGCCACGTCTATATAAATTAAAAATTAATAATGAGGATCAGTCACTTTTTTAGCTGAGTATGCAGTTTTATAGACCTAAAAAAAACAATAAATTCTGTAAAAAAATTATTTGAATCGGATCAAAAATGACGAAGTTATAGCCATTTTAGTGCGGTAATCTCAAAAACGCTCGCCACCGCGTAGAAATACCCTGTGACGTCATCGCTCGCCTCGTCGTGCGTCGCCGCTGCGCCGCGCCGCGCCGCTATGGAGAATATAGGGCTATTCGGATAAAACATTTGATGATTTTTTTTAAATTATAGATATAAGTATTTTTTCTTTTTTTTATACTACGTAGGTGGCAGACAAGCACACGGCCCACCTGATGGGAAGCTGTCATCGTGGCCTATATGGACGTGTGCAACACCAGGGGTGTCACACGGGGTGTCACCAGGGGTTCTGCCGGAAGGGGTGGACGGAGGGCGGACTAGGAAGGGGTGGAGAGATAAAGATAAAGATAAAGATAAAGATAAAGATAAAGATAAAGATAAAGATAAAGATAAAGATAAAGATAAAGATAAAGATAAAGATAAAGATAAGAGCAAGAAGAGGACACCGTGGCTCGCAAACCCGAGGGACATCTTGAAGCCGGAGAGGGTACGGGTCAGCCGGGATGCGAGGGACATACCTTTTGGGCAACCTTATACCTCGGCGCTAGAAAACCCGAGACGGCATGCGGTTTTAATCAGTTCGATTCAAACATAAAACGCCCCGGTTGGGGGTGTTTTTATATTTGTCAGTCCGCCGAATTGACTGCACACCGCCTGATGGTAAGCTGAGGTGCAGTCCTAAAGTAATGGACATCATTTCATCGAAACTTGAACACTTTCCCAAATAACGGATGTCTAGGTATACAACCACTCTACCCTTATTTGCCCCCTTAGGGGTGGATTTTTGAAAAACCGCGATTCCGGGGTACGTTTATTTTTAACCAGAAGCAGCTGTATCAAATTTCGTGCTTCTGACTTTCAAAATAACGGACTTTCATGCAACCAGCCATCGCCTATTTTACGCCTTTAGTAGTGAAATTTTGAAAACGCTGGTATACAATACATGTATATTTATTTCTAATCAGAAGTAGGTTTATGAAATTTAATGCGTCTAACATTGAAAATGAAGAACTTTCATATAAATATTTATGCCTTATTTTGCCACCTTAGGAGTAAAAATTCTAAAAATCCGTTCTTAGTGGATTCCTACAACATAAAAAGCATCTACTGTCAAAATTTCAAGTTTGTAGGTCCAGCGGTTTAGGCTCTTCGTTGACGTATCGGCCTGTTTATCATAGGGCATCGCACACGAGGCGAGCCATGACGTCATCGACAAAAATTCAGCGAGAGTGTGCGTTTTAAAACAGCCGATTTTAAATCTTCGATAACTTCGTCATTTCTTGTCGGATTTTAATCATTTAAAAAACAAAATGCTTAGAAATTTGTAGCGCATACGTTTCATTAATTAAAAATTAAAAGTTCTGTTATGTGACTGATCCTCATTGTTAAGTAGCTGTGTCGGTACAATGGTACTTATTTGAAAAAATACTTGGGTTCTTGGGTTACATTATGTTATAATCTGTGGTTAAATGAACGATACTGTACATAAAAAAAAATTGAATACGTGTCTTTTTGTATGCGACGGACGGAAAAACTACTGAACAGATTTTGATGCGGTTTTTTTTTTCAAAGTGCTTGATCAAACTTTATATCTTACGCATGTTTGATCACAATCGGTTGAGTAGTACCGGAGTTATTACAATTGTATTGTAGTCAAAAAACGCGAAAACATCAGCCTAGTCTACGAGTAATACACTCTAATTTAATTAATTATTTTAGTAATAATTAACTTATTGGCCCTTCCCTTAGTAACAGGGCAATCTAAAAGAAAAACTTGTTACAATAATAATATTAGGTACCTACGCTACGTTCGAAAATCATTATCACCACGCGAATAAAGGTCTTATTTACATAGGCATATAGGCATTGTTTTGTTTGCGTCTAAAATATAATTAATAAGTTTATCTTGTTACCACAAATTATTGTTAGGTTAATTTTCATTTAATTTTAAATTGTTTTCTGGTATTGTGGTCGCCATGTTGTTTTCGAATAGGTTTAATACGGAGGTGAATTTATTTTGAGTAACCTCACAATAATTTATTTGTCAATAATATGTTATGTTTTGTGGTGTGGTGGTTTAGAAAATAAGAATACAACGACTATACATAATAATATTGGTGGTTAATTATGTCATTCTTGTTATTGACTATTTAATATATTTAAATCTCAACAACGTTAAAATTAAAATATGTACCTACAGAAAAGAAAATTCTAATTTTTAAACGAAGTTAACAATTTACTCAACAAGTTTCTGAACAGTAATTTGACATTATAAAAAAATATAGGCAGCTCGTTTTTTTTTATCGAAATTCATAATTGGAACACCAATGTTTCCCGCTTAGATTATTAATATGTCGTTTCCCGCAAATTATAGAGCGGGAAACATTTCGTTTCGCAGAATTAAGATAACGATGTACAGAGTAATGTTCAGTCATGAATGTAATAAAACCTATGACGGACAGAAAGCATTTCATAAAAAAAAACCATTAGAAACATACCCTTTAATTTTGTAATCCTTACATTTTATACAAATAAATATCAAAATAACAGGTTTTAAATCAATGAATGTATTACGATGTCTGTCTGTCAGTTTGAAAGAGGAAATCTCTGAAACGACAGAGTCTATTTGGACGGGACTTTTGTTGGCATGCCTACACACAGAACAGTTAAAGGACTCCTTTAACTGTTCTGTGTGCCTACAGGTAATTTTATTAGGCGTAACAGAAAAAGCTTAGGCTCAAAACACACATTAAGCGGGCGTGTGTCGGTTTACCATTCATTGCCAATTTTGACCGACTTAAAAAAGGAAGAGGTTCTCAATTCGACTGTATTTTTTTATGTTTGTTAGAACTTTCGACTGGGTTAACCGATTTTGATAATTATTTTCTTAATTGATAGCTGGTGCTTCTCGTGTCTCATTCAATTTGGTCTGTTGAAGGTTCTCCGTATCGTTCAGCTTAAAAAAAAACCTGAAATTTAAATCGTAGGCGGGCATAGCTCTACTATAGATGTAGATGATTAAAATGGATACAATATTAGCCGCGAATTGTACCTATAAATTATTTATCCAAGAAGAGGAAGTAAATTTTCGTTTCTCAGAATTGGATCACAAAATATTTATCAAACCACAGAGTAATGTTTGTGTACTTATTAAATTATCCATAGCTTTGGGCAAAGGCGTTTAACATAGAGCCTTATTAATCATTAATTTGCTAGCTTATGCCTGCGGCTCCGCCCACGTGGACGTCATCTTCGCGGTTTTGGGTCCAGACTAGTCCAGACACTCCAATTTTATTCATTTGTGTAGATTGCATTACGATTGCCTCATTGGTTTGAGTTTTATCAAAGTTCGACAACTTATAACGACCTTTCATAACCTACCTCCATCTTGTAAAAAAAAAAAAAAGAAAAAAAACATGCGCGCCATTTTTCGCATTGTTAGTTTTAGATGCAGATCGAGATTGGCGCTTACAAGTCCGGTTTTATACAATTACAGTTATTAAACGCGTTTACCGGCAAAACAAACTTTCTTGTATACATACACTGCGAAATATAACGTAATTGTATAATTACATACAAATTACATCAATTATGTACATATATACATGAACGTGTAAAACTTATGGATGGAACGTGTCGAAGAATACAACTGACGACACTAAAATAGTCGGTTCACTTGCTTTGCTATAATTTCTACAAGTCGGCACGCACACACTCACGTTAGGCAGTCACTACGCGGCAAACGTCATTCGATTCTGTAAGTTTAAGTGGCGAAGAAAAATACAGCATGTCTTGTGTAGTGAAATGGTGTAAAAACCGTAGTGACAGCAATAAAAAATATTTCAATCGTAAAAGGTCTATGATCATTTTCAGATTTTAACAGTAGTTTTGAGCAAAGTAACTTAATCAAAATGATTTTTACTTAGTTGGCTCTATTGAACTACCTTTAAACTTTGATTACAAACATTATAAGAAACCTAATTCAAAAATTCATTCGAATTTTTAAGTTTGAAATCTGTGCAATCATTATAGATTTTTGCTGCTGACTGTACCTACGTATATTTTATTTATATGCAAGGAGGTCTATATCGTCAGTTGTATTCTTCAACACGTTCCTTTCGTAGGTTTTATAGGTTTATACAACACAATTGAGCATAGACAAATACTTTCACTTGTCATAGATGAAACGTAACATTACGTTCGCTTGCATCATCGAATGTGAGATACGATTTCGCGCCATTTTCAACGTCAAACAGCGAAAGTGTATTGGCGATATAAAAAAATGCGAACTGTGATCTGGTTGTTATTATTGTAAATTGGTTTTTTACTTTGATTCTGGTTAGAGAAAATTATAGAAATTTATTGTGCGTAGACCAACCTATGCTCGCGGCCCTTATCCGGTTCTACTCAACCGATTGTGATCAAACATACGTATTATTCTAAGTCTGACCAAGACCTTTCAAGCAAAAACCATATCAAAATCCGTTCGTTACTTTTGACGTCCATCGTGATAGCGATGAAAATAATATTAGTAGAATCATAGAGTAGAATATCAAAAACGCTCTACAAAGTTTTTCCTTGCACTAAGGAATCACATCCACCAGCGCCATCTTAAATGACTCTTCAAGTAGTTTCAATAACCAATAAGGTTCAATTTATATTGTGCTAAGGTCATGTGATATGAGTTCTCTTTAACGAACTCGGTCAATATATTAATATTACGATGCAATCTGTTGTAGAAATGCAATGTATTCTTCGTATCTATCTATATTATAATAATAGCTTGGCTTGATTGACTGACTGACTGACTGATTCATCAACGCACAGCCTAAACCGCTGGACCTACAAACTTGACGTCCACGCGGGCGAGGCTAGTTAAGTTAAAATATATTTTACCTGTAAAATTAATGTAGTATTCATTTTTATTAAAATACCAATAACTAGCGTTATGGTTTTTATAATAAATATGCAGTTTACCACTGATTTGATTATATTTATTTACGTAACAACACTGAACCGACCATAGATCACAAAGAGCAAACTATTAACTTTTTTTATTGACTGACAGCACAATGACATTAAAATTGGCGCCAACTTCCATCGCTAATTAAACGCAGTGTCAAGTTCACTGTCGTTTAGTTTTTAACATTTTTTATTGCTTTATTATTATGAGATTTTAGATTTTCTAAGTGTGAATTAAAATCTCGCAGACTGTGATAAGATTGATGCTGATAGATGGATTAGATAAAATACAAAAACTGTCTACAGTTTGTATAGTTATTGCCTTAAGAGTGTATGTTACGACCTCAGACCAATAAAAAAGTATAGACGGAGTATTGAGCATTTTTTTTGAAGCCAACCAACATAAGACGATTTGATGATCTTATGACGGAATTTGACAGATGCTCGGTTTGGTAGTCTTTGGGTAGTCGGCCGAAGAGCTATTGTCAGAGTGTGACGTGTTTTGACTTATGCATAAGAAGCTTCACTTATTTCGTCGCTTTTGTTCACAATGGCTCCGTCTATACTTTTTTATTGGTCTGAGGTTACGACTTAATTATAACAAAAAAGATTTTTTTTTTAAATTTTCGTCTATCTGTCTGTTTTTCTCTGTTTGAATGAGTTATTCTAACTCCATTTGTCAAAGACATTTATCTTGTTTTAAACACGCAAAAAATTAAAACCCTAACAAAATTCACGCGGGCGAATTTGTCGGGTAATCTTACATTTTATGCATAGTAATAGCAATACCGGTGTATGTGGTGGTGACCCCAGTCCTGAGACTTTGCCTTTAGCTTACCATCAGGCGAAGTAAAGTAATTTTGACGTGTCCTATATAAAAAAAATTGCACTGAGCGGGAATCGAACCTTTAACCTCAGCTTAGTAATCGAACGCTCTATCACCGACATCCTTGGTTTTGCTCCCCATAAAGTTTTGCCTAATAAATCAGCATTAATACATCTGATGCTAAAAAGCGATGGTAGCTGAATGGATAAGGACGCGCCCTCTACTCAGAGGTATCGAGTTCGAATCCGGTCGGACAGTACCTACCAATGTGAATTTAACTTTGTGGAATTTATATGTGGTAATCACATAATTTGCCATCTGCTGACGGTGAAGGAAAACATCGTGAGGAAACCCACATGTCCTAGAAGAAATTCTAAGGACATGTCCGACCCACCAACCCGCATTAGGCCAGCGTGTGTGCATTAAGGTGTAAACCCTCTCAGCTCTCTCGTTAGAGGAGAGGAGGCCCGTGCCCAGCAGTGGGACATTAACGGGTTGCTATTATAATACATCTGATGGTGATTATAACCCTCGATCTTGGCCTTCCGTCTAATTTCGACATGTTTGAAATAGTAATTACTAATTATAGATAACTTGGCCTCCATTGCGTTTTTAATATCTTCTTGTTTATGAAATGGTCTTAGCAGATGAGCTACTTGATTTTTTTTATACCACTTAGGTGGCAGACAAGCACACGGCCCACCTGATATGAAGCCGTCACCGTGACATATGTGTACAGATACAGGCACGTAACTTGGCCAGGTTTGGGGTAAGTTCGCGCATCGTGCACTTTGAGCCAATCAAATGATTCAAAGTACGAACGAACGGAACGTTGATTCGCTACAAGACGTCTTTCAGAGACATCTGATTGGTCCGTCAAGCGACGGACCAATCATATGTCCGCGACGGCGCAACCGAGTCTCCCGCGACCCGCTCATACCTCAAAGGGGACCTAAAAATCGACCTTTGCGCATATGACGCGTCTGGCCAATATTTACGTGCCGGTATCTGTAACACCAGTGGCGTCACAGCCGCGCTGCCGGCCCGGGGTGCTTGTTAGATGTGTAGTAGCTGGGCGTGTTATCGGCGGCAGACTGTGAGTGATACGTAGTTAACGCTTACAGTCTGCCGCCGATAATACGTCCAGTTTATACCCTACCTTAGATCTTTAACTGCTGACATGCTCATAAACAGGAATCTGGCAGCTATCGATCTAACGACGTGATACCTGCTTTCAACGAGCGAACAGACGAAAGTTTGTATTATCATTAGATTTGCAAGTCGAGATACAAGTTTTCAGGTATCTAGTTCGACTATAGATGTTTCTATATTGATTTTGTGGATACTGTAGTCTAATTTTAGTTACCTACGCAGGTGAAAATTGATTATAATGTTATGTGAGTCATGTGTGAGTCTATTCTAAACATTTCAAATTAGTTATGTCTGTACGTGGGAGATATTTAATCCTAAATAACTTGGATTATGTTGAATGAACGATTTTGAAGCCAAAAATTTTTTTTTGGAATTTGTGTCTATTTCTTTGCGATGGGCGCAAGCGGAATATAGGACGCCCCCCAGCACGATGTACGGGCGACCTGAAAATGGAAATGGAATTTGGTGAGATTTTTAATTAGAAAGGTCTTGTTCAGACTTAAAATCTTATGCATGTTTGATTTGATCACAATCGGTTAATAATCGGTACATACACAATATACAATAATTAAATCGGTACATACATAGTCTCGAAAAACATTACCCTCCTTTCTTCGGCAGTCGGGTAAAAACGGTGACCGATATTCACTCGGGCGGATTATTAAATACAAACAAATTCAAGTATTTATAACTTCGTGGTGTCCAGAAAATTAAAAGCATAGGTACTTTTTTGCCAATAGGGTAAGCAGTAACCGGTATTACCGCAAGAATTATGAAGACAATGTTCTTTTTCTTTTTAATTTCTGTTGGTGGAGATTTATACTATTTTGTTGATTGTTGTCTAAGTACCTATATAAATATCTGAGCTACTGTTATTGTCAGGCATAGCACAGGTATAAACCATTATGGTTTTTTTTTATGTTACTAGCACTAATAATGTAATGTGTTGCTAATAATAAAAGATTAAAAAAAGAAATGAACAAACATAACAAACTTTGCATTAGAAGTTAGTAAAAAAGCGTTCGCTCACAGATTGCGGCTGATAATACGCTTAGTATGAATTCAGCCTAAGATGTTTAACAGCGAACTGCCAGTTTAAACAGGAATGTCACTACGTTAGATTTGATGACATGATTTCTTGTTTGAACTAAGTAATGAAAGTTAGTACAGTAGAGTCGGTAAAGAAATAAGGTTTCGCGAAAAAAAAGCCATAAAAAACATTACCCTCCTTTCTTCGGCAGTCGGGTAAAAATAGACACGAGTGAAGTCGCGTTCAGCAGCTAATCTAAAATAATAGTATTTCTTTATGTCATGACTTCACCTCGCCTGATGGTAAGCTAAAGGTAAAATCTCAGGAAGGGGGTCCCCATTACATACACCGACATTTACATAATGAGCCCTCAACTTGACGGCCTCATGAAAGAAGAGGTGATTGTCGTCGCAGCACTGCGTGACAAAGCGCAGATATTGGTTTAGACTGCGCCAATACCCACTGGTCCCACAAGTGCTGCGACAACCATCACCTCAAGCCCGGCTATGCACTTGCTGAGGCTGCTGAATTCTTTGTTACGCCTCATAATATTACCTATCTGCTAGCGAAAGTCCCTTCTAAAGTCTCCTACGTTGTCAGCATAGAAATCCTCCCCCCCCCCATTCTCCTGCTCCAAATTGTCCCCCTCTTTATACCTACCCCTCTAGGGTCTGCAGCGCAAGTGTGAAACCCTTGATGTCGCACACGTCCATAGGTGCCGGTGACCGCTTCCCATCCATGGTATAAAAATGCATTTATTTGAAACCTGTTATTGTAATACTACAAACACACACTTAAATATTATTATTTGTTAAAATGTATAGAATTGCCATTCGTCGTGAATTCGTGACGTGTTGCAAAACCAATATGGCCGCGCGGGTCAAATGTCAAGCAATGAGACAAAAGTATAATTTCCCGCGCAAATTGTGAGGCAAACAAACAGATGTATCTAATTATAATGATTACACGTGATTATTATGTTTATTATTGCTTTGGAATATAATAATTAGGTATAATTATGATAATATTTATGCTTACTTTTCTTTGATACAGATAAATTATATTTAGTCTATGCTTGGTTACATTTATTTAAAAAATTGAACAAAGAGTATGTATGTACTTTACTTACTACAATTCAAAATTTTTAAATGAGGTATTATAGTTAAACTTGCTGTCCCCCGCAGCTTCGCCCGTCCCCGTGGCATATATGCCCGTAATTAGTTTTGCAATAATGTATGGAAATTGGCCCGATTTGTTGACATATACGATTACTGCTCCGCTTCCCTAGTTAGTAGCGTGATGATACATAGCCTATAACCTTCCTCGACAAACAGGCTATCTTACACAAAAAGAATTTTTCAATTCGAACCAGTGGTTCCTAAGATTAACGCGTTCAAACAAACATACAAACAAACTCTTCAACTTTATAATATTAGTATAAATTAATCATTAATTATTATTAAAATCAGCAGGAGTTAGTAATTAGTATGATTGATAAACATTTTTTTTATTCATGATAAGCTTACGTTTGACCTCAATCCCAACTGATGGTAAGAGACGATGTATTTTAGTCTATGATGAATCACGCTTGCCTAGAAGGAACCTATTCACTCGTGACTTGAATACTCCCAGGTTTTAGCTTTCCGGAAACACAGACTTCGGCAAGGAATTTTGAAATCGGTTCAAAATTCAAACCTTGAAAATCTACAACCGAACGAAATCGCGGGAACAGCTAGTCTAGTCTATGGTACTTTACAATAACTCCAAGGCTGTATTACTACACGGTAGAAAATGTATAATCTATATAACAATAGCGCTCTGTAATTCCGAAATCTCTGTTTACTTTTTGCACAAGGTTAGCAAGGAAAAATTTCGTGTGAAGTGCTTCTTAATAACTGTTTAATTAACATTTTTTTTGGGCTTTCCACACTCTATGGGAACAAAACGGCGGGAAACCAACTGTCATTTTGACTGAACGGAATGTCATTTGATTTCGTAATGGAGACCTTGATTTTATTTCCCGTGGTTTTACTGTATTCTTAGTTAGAGTGGATTTCACCGATAATAGAAAAAGAGATTAATTATAACTAAACTTGGTTATCATCTGCTATTTTCCAAAGTACTTTTAAAAAATTGTCAAGTATAAGCTGTGTCTAGAAAGTCTAGATATTTAAAAAATAATTGGGTTAAGGATGTTTATTAGGAACGATTCTGAACACAATTTTTTTAAAAATTCTTATCTGTTTGTCTGTTTGTCGGTTTATCCATGGACCTAGGAATAACTATGGACGGAGCCATGGGAACAAAAAAGTGACGCTGCATAGTCAGCCAACTTTCATATACGTATACAGTCGCCACGCACACTCTCACATCATAGTCAGCCACTTCGCGGCAAACGTCGGCCGAATCGGTCGATCTGTCAGTTTAAGCGGGAAGAAAAAAAAATCAAATACAACATGTCTTGTGCAGTGAAATGGTGTAAAAACCGTAGTGACAGAAAGAAAATAAATCCAGGGATCACATTTCACAGGTTAATCAATATTTCAATCACTTAATGTTTATCTAATAATTATACATAAATGTTCATTCAATATTTCAAAACAAAATTCAATTGTTCGGTACAAAACCAGTGATCCCAACATAAAAGTGTGCAAATTTCCCCATATTTTGGGGAAATCTGTAAATTGTGTGACTTTATGATGAAATAGCATAAACTATTTATTAGTAGTGATAACCGTAGTGATTTAACTTCTTTTTTATAAATACATGGGATTAGGAATCGCAAAAATACAAATTGTAACTAATATGAATCTTTTAACTATTTTTGTTAATTAGGTACCTAGTTTAATTGTGTGAATATTCCCCACGGTTACCATCCATGTAAGTTTTTTTTTAATATAGGTATAATGAAAAAAAATAATGTAAAAAATAACTAAAATATTATTTTCATTAATTTATGATAAAATAATATTTTTAATAATAATGCACGAATCACCTTTAATGATTGTTCATTTATATATTTTAAAATTTACCAAATAATTCTCCCTATTCCTCAACAAAAATAATAAAAAATGGGGAAATTTAGGTAAAACCTCGCATCCCTACAATTTACTCACACAATGATTGATGCCCGCCATTTTTTGACACAGACTAGTTACTCTAGGCACTCCGTCCATACTTTTCCTAAGTCTATGGGTTTATCTATTTGTGCTCAATAAACGCAAAAACTACTGAACAGATTTTGATGTGTTTTTTTTTGTTTGAAAAGTCTTAGTCAGACTTAAATCTATTAAGACATGTTTGATCACAATCGGTTTAGTAGAACCAGAGATAATAGTCAAAAAAATGTGATAACCGACATTCACGCGGAAGGAGCCGCGAGCTTAGACGGTAAAAAAATAATCGAAATCAGCTCCTCCTTTTTCTAAGTCGGTTAAAAACTTGTAACATAAAATCGCATAGAATGGAAGTCATTGTTGAATATCGCTTTGTCTATGACAGTTGTCACGTTTCAAATCGTTTAGAAACCTGAACAATAAAATATCCATAGATAATAAATATTCTCTTTTAATGTGACGCTGCCAACGTAGCGAGTGTTTGTCAATGTTACAATAGGTATTTACTGAGAAGGTAATTAATGATTTTATGAACAAAAACATAATAAAACTTACGTTGTCATGTACATAGTGGTTAATCGCTGGTCGTGGCTAATCACTCCTCCGTTTACTCTACCAAAAAAAATATCAATCAAATGTCAGGATAATGACATTTATTATGCACGTTAACTTTCGCGCCAAGCGGCGAGCGTCAGCCATATTGGTTTAATTCGATTTCTCATATTGCGTGTTTTTATCGTGGCGTTTTATCTCGTTATGTTATATATAGAGCGAATATTATGCGCAAATTGATTATAAACGGGTTAGAAAATGTGTCCAAGATAAGAAAAACACTGCTGTTATGAGAAAGAAAGAATTTCTCCAACTCTTAACAGAACTCTTATCGATAGAATACTCGGCATGAACGTAAAAACTTATGGAATGAACGCGTTGAAGAATACAAGAGCACACGCTATCTTAATTATTAGCCACTACCCGGCAAACGTCGAATATTCACTCGCACATGGATATAGTGCGCGGCATCTAACGTGGCCAGATTTTGAGTAGTGTGGCCCCACTACACCAAAACCTTGCCAAGTTAGATGCTGTACACTATACTTATTTGTGGCAAAATGCGTCGCCTAGAAACAAGTATAATGTACGGCATGTAACTTGGCAAAATCTGGCCACGTTAGATGCCGCGCATTAATAGTAGTAGTCATTTTTATGGCACAGCCTTGTTTTATAATAACCGCGGTAGCCTAGTGGTATGGGTAATGAACTGCTAAGATGAGGTCTCGGGTACGATCCCAGGTTCACCATGGCACACACCAATGACTTTTCGATGCTTTTCGAAGTTATGTGTATTTATCGCAGGTTTATAAGTGCCCGGTTAATGGCGATAAGCTTGCCACCTATTACATTGGGACCTGAACATAAACTGGCGAAATGTGGGTGCTAGCACCTCTGCCTACTCCTTCGGGGATATAGCGTGAGTTTATGCTATGAGTTTATGTAAGCCTTGTTTTCAAAGCTTCCTTTTCCTTCCGTAGGATTCTTTAGTTTTCATGCTTATGAGTAGGTATTGCTACAAGTTCATGCTTCAGTTGGTATCTACGCTCATTACAGAAAGACAAAATGGCCGCGGTGTATCGTCACAAGAGAGAACACGGTCCAATAGCTGTGCGGAATTTTTATTGCCAGTTTTACGTTCTGGATGTATATACGCACATACATATATGTTGTACAGCTAGAAGTGAACCGTCGTATTTATTTGAGTAGGTTAATTTAAGTTGAGCCCATGCCCAGGTCAGTTTTAGGATGGGTGTGGAATGATCTCCTTTTTTTATACTACGTAGCTGGCAGACAAGCATACGGCCCACCTGATGGGAAGCGGTCAACGTGGCCTATGGACGTGTGCAATACCAAGGGCGTCACCCACTCGCTGCCGACCCTGAAGGGAAAGGGTGGGGAGGCTAGGAAGGGGTGAGGGGAGGAGGCGTACAGTGAGCTCTGGTTACCCTACTTACCTTGGGAACACAACGCGATGGTTATTATGGGGCGGTGTTCTGTAGCGCGGAGGTACCACCCCAGTCGGACTGCTCAGTTCGGACGGGAGATACCGTCGTGTCCTGCCTGCTGTGGTTTTTCCAAGCGACTTCGTTTTATCATCGCAACTATCGCCACAAGCAAGGAATTCGTTCCCACACGTTGCATCCGTCTGCAGTGCGCACTGTAAGGTATGAGAGGAATTTCATTCTACTCACGCTTAGGCTGTGGAATGACCTCCCTGCTGTGGTTTTCCCTGGCGACTACAATATGAGGTTCTTCAAGAAGGGCATTAGAAGGTTTTTACAAGGTCGGCAGCGCGAGTGTGACGCCCCTGGTGTTGCACACGTCCATAGGCAAAAGAACCGTTTTCTATCAGATGGAATGTGTGCTTGTCTGCCAACTGAGTGGTCTAATAAAGCCAAACCAAAAGGAAAAGGAGTAAGCGGACCCCAGGATCCTAAGATGTAACCAAGAATAATGTTAGGTCGCCATTTTGCCGCACTCTGTTATAATTTTTGTCCTAAACTACATGTATTAGCTCTCTAAAAATTCTACATAATCGTACAAAATGATGAACGTATAAAACTTAAGTCAAAGTTAAGGACAAAACGCATTGAAGACGAGACTGTGACATAAAAATGACGGTTAACCATGTGTGAGTGAATTTTGAGTTGCAATGTGTAATGTGTTACCCAAATTTGATTCCTGGATATTTTTTCTGGCTGTCACTACGGTTTTAATACCATTTCACTACACAAAACATGCTGTATTTTATTTTTTTGCGTTACTTAAACTGATTGAATCGAATGACGTTTGCCGCTTAGTGGCTGGTTAGTGTGTGTGTGTGCGTGCCGACTTATACGTATAAGCAAGTGTACTCTAGTATCGTCAGCTGTATTCTTCAACGCGTTCTTTCCTAAGTTAAAGATACCGGCAAGTAAATTGGCCAGACGCGTCATATGCGCAAAGGTCGATTTTTAGGTCCCCTTTGAGTTATGAGCGGGTGGCGGGAGACGCGGTTGCGCCGTCGCGGACATCTGATTGGTCCGTCACTTGACGGACCAATCATATGTCTCCGAGAGACGTCTTGTAGCGAATCAACGTTCCGTTCGTACGTACTTTGAATCATTTGATTTGCTCAAAGTGCACGATGCGCGAACTTACCCCAAACCTGGCCAAGTTACGTGCCTGTATCTGTACATCCATTAATGGACATCACAATAAAATGGCGGGAAATGACAGCTGTCAGAAGTGTAAAAACAATAAAACAATACGCGTGTCAGACAAGACGTATTAATGGTCTAAACAACCTTCACGCTATGTCGTTTTAAGGTATTGCAGTGGACTGATTGCCGTAACATCTCTTTGTTCGATGTTATATAAGTTTTACAGAAGATTTCAATAACAAAACATTTTGTATTTACTACCATAGACAATGCCTACTGGCTGTAAGGAACGAAAAAATAAAGATGACACTGCAAAAAGAGCGCTACTGCTATACAGATAGGTGTCAAAATTAATTAACTCATTTACCTAGTTTGATATGAACCTATGAAACGCGCGGGAGGCATTGAATATGATCAGGCTGTGTCCCAAAAATGGCGGCGATTAGCCATGTGTGAGTGAATAGAGATTAGGTTAGGTTACATAATTTCACTATTCACAAGACATCATCTCATATGGTGCAAACAATTCCATCAAGAACCAAGCGGTTCAGTGCCTCTTTTCTTTGCCGCACCATCAAAACCTGGAATTCTTTCCCAGTTCATGTGTTTCCTTCCTCATACAGTCCCGGGTCCTTTAAGCGCGGCGTGAAAAAGCATTTGATGGGGCCGTCAAGCTGAGTGCCACCATTGTGACACTATCGGTGTTTGCAATGGTGACTCCCATTCCAGAGACTTCGCCTTTAGCTTACCATCAGGCGAGGTGAAGTCATGATGATGTGACCGACATATAAAAGGCATGGTTTTATTTTTATTTATTTACGCTACCTACATAAACTGACTGAATATAAAGACGTTTGCCGCGTAATGGCTGACTAGTGTGTGAGTGTGTGCGTGCCGACTTGTACGAAGCATGTAAGCCGACTTTAGTGTAGTCAGTTGTATTCTTTAACGCGTTTCGTCCATGGGTTTTTTTGTTTATGATGTACAAAATAAAGTACGCATTATGTCTCCCTTTTAGGCAGTCGTGCAAAAAGTAGGGCAGTGTAACAAAACAGGTACGGCTTCAAATGAATTAACTAAATAATATTACAGTCTAATTATATTTCCTTCACGATCCTAATATTTCAATGGGTGCCTTTAGAACAAAGACAAAGGTAACAACCTTCGTTTATTATTTTGACAGATGAAAAAGGCGGGAATTAATGTCTTTTGTTAATTTTATTTCGTAAATGTTCCAGCCGTAATTAAATGTCCGCAAATTACAAACAGTTTTAGCTTAAAAAACTGTTGCTTATTATGAGTAAGCAGGAAAAAAACAATAATGAAATGGAGGAATATTTCCTCAATTAAATAGTCTTTGCGTACATTGGGAGGAGGTGGAGGCAGGGTTGTCAGATAAGAATAATAATATAGGATTTTGGAATTAGTATTGGAAGAAATCAATGTTACAAATCAGAATGTTACTTTTTATTATCAAAATAATACAAAAATACTTTTTGATGTCTGATCATAAGAGTATCATGCATGCATGGTAAATCCTTCTAGTACTTATTACAAATGTGACAGTTTCTGAACGTTTCACAAAAAAACTTTTTTTTTCTACGTTGCCTCTTGGCTCATGGATTAGACATTCAATCTTATGGAATCTGCCAATTTTGTCCCTCGAAAATTGAAAAGTTACGTTTTTTATTATCACTTAGATGGCAGACAAGCACACGACCCATCTGATGGGAAGCGGTCACCGTAGCCTAGGGGCGTCACACTTGCACTGCCCACCCCATAAAAACCTTCTAATGCCCTTCGTTCAAAGACTTTTCAAGTGTCAGCACATTTTGTATTTCGTCTAGACATCATATCAAATATCGGGAGAATCTGGCAACCCTAGTGAGAGGCCAAAATTACCTTATTATCTGTCATATCCACAGAAAAGAGAAGTAAGTAGAAATGGTAAGGGGGCGTGGCAGGCGTGCCACTGGTACGCGTAGCTATGCGTATAATAGTAAAAAGTTAAAATTTTGACGCTTAGTCATGTCTAACATGACGTTTTAGATGGTAGTCTTGCGGCAGCTTCTTTTAATAATAAATTATAGCAAATATTGTGTATTGTGCAATATTCCAATGTAAAAATGATAGTAGGAAAAGAAATATCAAGAACGGAGGTGTTTCATACCACCGGTGAGTACAGATATAGTAGATTTTCTAACAAATTTTATTGAATTCCGTTTAATTAAAATTCAATAATAATTTAAACCAATATCAACCTTTGCTGCTTAACAATAAAGCTTGTTTTGAATTGCACATATAATTTTCAGAATTATGTAAAATTCTTCGCTATTCAATTAGTGAGGTAGTCAAATTGGATGACAGTTTTATCGATATAGATCTACATTTTATGTTAAAGTTCTTAGACAAATTTACAAACATTTTTGAAATGGTTTTTTATAATAATAATAATAATATAATAATAACTACACCGCTATCAAAAAAAAATGGATAGATGCGACTGGTACGGTTCATCGGATGCCAACAATATCCAGATCATATTATTTACTAGCTGTTGCCCGCGGCTCCGCCCGCGTGGACGTCGATTTTCGCGGTTTTTTACTATATCGCATGTTCTAATGAGCCGATTGTGATCAGTTGACTGTCAGCAGTTTGGTTGTAATTGGTTAAGTAGAACCGGAGATATGACCAAAAACGACCTAAAAACGAAGCGCGGGCGAAGCCGCGGGTATCAGCTTGTATAAAAAGTAGCCTATATGTTGCCCAGCACTATGAACTATAATCGTACCAAGTTTGATCAAAATCCCTCCAGTAGTTTTTGATTTTAGCGCGCACAAAGATTTGCGGACAAATAGACAAACAGACAAACGGACAAACTGACAAACAGACAAAAAGACAAACAGACAAAAATTTTAAAAATCATTGTTTTGGCATCTATTACATTCATAAAGTCCCCTAATAATTTTTTTTCTCATATATCTTCCATGTACAGACACCGATCAGTTACAGATTTATTATATGTACCTATAGATAGATATAGATGTTCTGTATATTTCTCAGAAGTCGATTTCTTTATATCAAAAAATCTACTAACTGAATTAAGATAAACCTATCGAGGCTGGGCTCATTTGTTTTGTTTATATAATACAAACTCTCCGATGATAACATCGGTTGAATGAGGTTGAATGGTACTCAGGATCTGATCATGGGGTGGAAAGGTACCCATAGGAACTCCTTTGTTATATTTATGTTTAGTCCACCTGATTGACTGCACACCGCCTGATAGTAAGCTGGGGTGGGTCCCAAAAGAAGCCCTCCACCAAGCGTTTCCAGTTTTCAGTTAAGCGTGAACCAAGCTACGACAAAGGAAGAAATCACCGAACCGCCTGGTTCGCGGTGGTATGGACTGCACCGTATGTGGATGGTACCTAAGTCCTGCGTGTGTTGTTCACGACAGGGAGTGAGAGGGTGGAATCAGTTTAAATAGCTCATTGGAACACTTACCATGGTACAGATGATAAAACGCTACCGATCCTTAAAGATACAATACTATATTGTTTCAGCTACCAAATTCAGAGGATTATTTAGATAGTTGTCACTCAACGCTATCAAAAAAGAAGAGGTACCTAATCCAGTGAAGATTTCGAAAATGAACCTACTGCAGATAAACAAGAAGATGACATTCTGTAATAATGTTTATTCGAAGAAATAAAAGAATAGTATATATTATGCTATAGCTTATTTTTTATTTATCCTTAGTATGGGTTCCCATGGGAAGCGGAAACAGAAACCGAATTCCACGCGGGCAAAGCCGCGGGCAATAGCTAGTAGATCATAAATTACACACGCCGATTTGTAATCCTCTAACATTTTAGACTCAAAATCTATCGATATTGACCAATTATGTCATTATTTTTTGTCACGCACTGGCTTAGTTGCGGTCAATATTTATAATGCTTCAAGGCAATGCCAACCTTATGTTATGGGTTTCAAATTTCAAATAACTTTCTTAAAATATACTGACATTTAGTATAGAGAGAGAGAGAGATTATCTGAAGTTTTTCTTAAGTCAAAGTTTGTTTGATTCAAAATACGAAACGCCCTAAATATTTTTTTTATCTATAGCAAAGAAATCTCTAACACGAACTAGGAAGGGGTATTTTCGTTTTGCAGTATGCATAATTTAGGCTAATTTGGTATGGAAGATATGCGACAAATCAAAACAATTGTTTACTAGTAGTGCAATGTATTATTAACTGGTTGTATGTGTGAGTTTGGCGACAGCGGTTTCCCTTATGAATTGGTAGTATCACACTTCCATTGTAGTAGGTATTCTTTATTCCGTGGTCATATCATTTGTAATTCGAGATTTTTGTGAAACTTAATATTGACCGTTGTTAGAAATTCTTGAATTGTTCGAAGAAAATGTCTGTATCTGCAAAAGTTATTTTTGGAAAATCACCCACGACCTTTATATAAGAAAGGTCATGAGAGATTTTTATTGAGATTATTCCTTACTTGGAGGCTTAAGTAAATGACTCAAATTAGGCCGGGTAGGTACCACCGTGCACTTTGCGAAAAACCCTCCATAGTAATCCAACCTCGGTTGAATTGCGTTCAAGGTTCAGCAGGTGCATAGCCGGGACTTGAGGTGATGGTTGTCGCAGCACTTGTGGGACCAGTGGGTATTGGCGCAGTCTAAACCAATATCTGCGCTTTGTCACGCAGTGCTGCGACGACAATCACCTCTTCTTTCATGAGGCCGTCAAGTTGAGGGCTAGTTGCACTGTCGATGTATGTACCTCCTGAGACTTTATCTTTAGCTTACCATCAGGCGAGGTGAAGTCATATTGACGTGACCAATATATAGGTTTAATAAAAAAATTATAATTCGCTGAATACATTCGTGATTTTTCAAAAGGTGTAGACTTAGGTGACCTTTGGACCCTGAAAATCTTAGCTGGTCCCCATTAAATCGTCAGAAACCACGGCATAACCTTAATACTTCTGCTTACTCCATCAAAGATAAACAACCGTAAACATAGGAGCACTCTCGTCTAAGAAATTAATATAAACCAAAAAGTTAGGTAACAACTCAAAGTAAATATTTTTCGAAGTGTGAGTTTCACAACTGATTTGATTAATTAATCAACGCTTGAGTAGACATCATAAATTATCTACAAATTCGCTTTCCACTTCAAATAATATTATCTGTCTATATTTATAGGTACCTATAATTGCTTGGCGCGATGACTGACTGACTGACTGACTGACTGGCTGACTGACAGACTGACTGATTCATCAAGTTCGTCTGTTTTCAAGATAGAACCATGAAACGGTTTTAGGTTAGAAATAAATGAACACGTGTATCAGCGTTTTTCAAAATTTCACCCCTAAGGTGGCAAATACAGGTAGAGCGTAGAGCGTAGAGAGATATAGGAAGCCGTGTTAAGTAAATAAATTATATGGAAAGTGCATAAGTTTTGAATTAAAAAGCATGAAATTCAATATTACTGTTGGTGCAATCGGGTTACAGAATTTTTTTCAAGCATTTATACCCGGGCGAAGCCGGGTCTTGGGGCGCTAGTATTACCTACAATATATTCGCGTCTACTTTGAACATCAATGATGGCCGCCATCTTCTTTATCTATACAAATAAATAAAATTCGAATGTCTGTTCGTAATATCAAAATAACCGTTTTTTATTAAGTGCATTTAAAAAAAATCCTATACCTATAGCTACATCCATTTACAAAAAGATTTTTTTTTACAATTTTTGCCTGCCTGTTTGTTTAGGCTAATCTCTGAAATGGCTGAACCAAATTTGACGGAACTTTCGCTGGTAGATGGCTGATGTAACAGGGAGTAACTTAGGCTACTTTGATTTTGGAGAAAGAATTAGGGTTCCGTATAAAAAATAGAACCTTATATATCTAAGACCAGACGAACTCGTGCGCACAGCTAGTAGTATTATAATAAAAGTTATTGTATTTTCATACCTAATATGTAATACTTTTATCAATTAAATAATTAATTTATGTATTTTTTGTTACAGGTAAGTAATTTTGGCGGGTCAAAAGTTTCGACTGCAACAGAACTGGAAGTTATTCAAGGGCCTCGATTCTGCTAAAAGCAAGCCACTGTCATACTACTGACACTCTAAAAATGCTATTTAATTGTAGACTTTATTGTTATACAGTTAAAGTACTATAAATAGATAGATAGATAGATAGATGGGTTATTCTATTTATAACTCGCTAAGCTCACATAACAGGTAATTATATTGCCGAAAAATATGAAACTCCTCTTTTAAACAAATATGAGGATGAATGAGACCGACGAATGAATTCACGAACGAATGTATGAGAATCAGATGAACTGAATAATAAACCTTTCAAAGCTCGCATTCAAATTACACGTATGTACAGTGTAGGTACATGCATACATAACATACCATAGACCTTTTATAAGCTTTTTTATTTATTTTCAATGAACGAGTGAAGCGAATGAATTTGGTATTTACATTTTTTGTGTGTAAGTATTTTCTTTTCTGTTTACTTCCGACATCTGTGTAAAGGGCCTTCCGTCTGCCGATTCGCAGCCTCTCCAATGATATAGCAGTGTCAATTCTCGTGATAAAAATATGTTCAAAATTCAGTTCCGATCTTATCTCGATCTCATTTTTTTTGTTTTTTACACTTTGCTCCCTAGACCCAAAGTCCATAGCACAAGCTAGTTAAACTAAGCTTTAGTTTAACTAGCTTGTGTTATGGGTTCTAGAATGCTGATAAACATACTTATATATAATTACTTTTTTTTATTATTCATGCATTACAAATATTTGCACTGAGCGGGAATCGAACCCTTACCTTATTTTTTTCCCTTTAAACTATACCGTATTACAGCGGCCATGTTAGTTTTTTTTTCGCGTCACCTATCTAAGAACACTTGAGTTACCGAGACGAATCTAACGATATGTTAATAATTCCATATAAAGAATCTTACAAACATACACACATACATACATACATACAAGATACGCGCAAAAAACATAACCCTTCTTCGAAGTCGGCTAAACAAAAACAGTCGACTTAAGAACTGCCTCCTTTTTTGAAGTCGGGTAAAAATGAGAACAACGCTGATATACCATAGATAACACGAATTGACATTTGCTTCACGTTCTATTTATAAAATCATAGAGAAAGTGTCTCAAGAGTAGCGCGCGAAATGAAATCTAAATATGGGTATATAAAAATAAATTCTTGTTTCCTTTGATCACGCCATAAGTCGAGAATGGCAGAAGGCTCTTACAATAGTTCTATAACCCTCTCCTTTCCTATACTGAACTACACGTGCCAGGCTGAGATATTTCCTTCGTCTTCACTTCCTCCTTCAATCCCGGGTTCTTTAAGCGGGGCGTGAAAAGGCATCTGTCTAGGCCGTCAAGGTAGGGGCCGCCATTTTGGGACGAATGTTGTCTGGAATGGCGGCCCGTACCCTCTGGACTTTGCCCTGGCTTCTTACCATCCAGCGGGGTTAAGTCAATAGACGGACTGATTATAAAAAAAAAAAAAAAGATATCACCCTCATACCGTGCAAATAATTCTATCAAGAGCCAAGCGGTTCGGTGCCTCTTTTCTTTGCCACGCCATAAAGATTTTGAATTCTTTACCAGCGCATGTGTTTCCTTCCTCTTATAGTCACGGGGCCTTTAGCGGGCGAGGCGAAGTCATTTTGACAAGTCCTATATAAAAAAAAATGTATACCTACTAAGTAAGTACTAGACAAATTAATTAGATCAAAAATGGCGTCACGGTTCCTGGTTGTGGCGGGAATGAATTTGGAATTTGGAACAGGACGCACACGAACTAAATAAATGAGTTAATGAATTTTGACACTTATCTGTATAGACATAGCGCACATTTTTGTAATATTCTGTCAAAAGTTAGTACAGTGAGCTCTGGCTACCCTACTTACCTTGGGGAACACAACACACGCTGGTTATTATGTGGCGGTGTTCTGTAGGGCGGAGGTACTACCCCAGTCGGACAGCTCAGTTCCGACGGGAGATACCGTCGTGTCCTACCTCCTTCTAGTTAAGTTATTGTCCCAGGGAAAGTTAAATGTCGGGCGGAGCTACGCGTAAAAGTTAATAAACGATAATTTATGAATATGAAATAGTTTGTTAAACGAGTTTTATCGCACTAGTTACGCATAAATATCGCCAATAATTAAGTATGCAAATTAGCAGATGTTTTGTGGGCCAATAAATCTGTCAGTTGTGACATTAATATATGTAAGTTAATCAGTGTTTTAATATCAACTTTTTTTTTAACCGACTCAGAAAAAAGAGGAGATTCTAAATTCAGATGTTTATATTTTTTTACTAGCTCGCGGCTCCGCCCTCGTGTACGTCGGTTTTCGTGTTTTTTGACTATATCTCCGGTTCTACTCAACTGATTGTGATCAAACATGCGTAAGATTTTTAGTCTCACCAAGACCTTTCAAACAAAGAAAACCGCATCAAAATCCGTTCACTAGTTTTTAAGTTAATCGCGAAAAAAAACAAGAATTCCAAAAAAAACTTTTTTTGTGTTCAGAATCGATCCTATAACAGAACTCAAGTAATATTTTAAATATCTCCAATGTACACACACAACTACTTAACAATTTAATAACAGTGTAGTTAAAAAAAAATTAGTGGTCATTGACCTCTACAACGGTCAATGACCTTGTTATTTACTTAAATATTTTTATGTTCACAAACTTGTTTAAAAAGGCATTAAAAAAAAAACATTATTGTGTTGTCAACATGCATGGAGGGCTAACCGGTTGGACATGTGTGTGAAGTACAGTCATACAGAAAGGTTTTCGACATGAATATTATGTATTTACTAGTAGTGTACCGCGGTAGCCTAGTGGTCTGGATAATGGACTGCTGAGACGAGATCTCGGGTTCGATCCCAGGTTCACCATGGCACACACCAATGACTTTTCGATGCTTTTCGAAGTTATGTGTGTATTTATCGGGGGTTTATAAGTGCCCGGTTAATGGCAGTAGGCTCGCCACCTATTACATTGGGACCTAAACATAAACTGGCGAAACGTGGGTGCTAGCACCTCTGCCTACCCCTTCGGGGATATAGGCGTGAGTTTATGTTATGTTATGTTACTAGTCTATGCCCGCGGCTCCGCCCGAGAAGACGTCGGTTTTCACGTTTTTTGACTGTATCTCCGGTTCTACTCAACCGATTGTGATCAAACATGCGTAAGATGTTAAGTATGATCAGAACCTTTCAAACAAAAAAAACCGCATGAAAATCCATTCAGTAGTTCAGCGTCCATCGTGAAAAAACATAAACAGACAAGAATTGTAAAGAAAATGTGAGAATTCTTTTTCTGAAAAAAAAAATAAAAATTTATAATCCTGGTTAAGCTCCTTAAAATAAAGTAAAAAAGAATTCCTGTTTTTTTTTGTGATGAACGCAGAAACGGATTTGGATGTGATTTTTTCGATTAGAAAGGTCTTGGTCAGACTAAAAAATATAATTTAGAAATTAAAAAACCCGACTGCGTAAAAAACTAAAAAGAAAAAAAACAAGCACTCAGATGTCCGGTGGTCTAGAAACATAACAACTTAACAGTCGGGATCCACTATTCGACAGTCAATCTTATTTTTCAATGGATCCCGACTGTTCAGTTGTTATGTTTCTAGACCACCGGACATCTGAGTGCTTGTTTCTTTTCTTTTTAGTTTTTTACGCAGTCGGGTTTTTTAATTTCTAAATTATATTTTTTTATTTTATACTTTTTAGTTATAAGTGTCCTAGCCAGCTATTTACCCGATTGGACTTCCTACTGTCTAATAAAAACCTATGAATTGTTGTTACGCAACTTTAAATCGCTATAGATCCTAAATGGTTAATGGAATCGAAAAATGTTGAAAGGAAACTAAAAATGATTTTTAAATACCTATTCAACGATACCCCACTTGACATAGTTTGCTGACTTTCATTTTTTTAATTTTCACAATATGGCGGCCAGTAGTCGCCATATTGAATTTTCACTGACGTCATGTCTTTAGTGACACTCGCCGGACTAAGAGGAATCGATTGACGTGTGAATCATGAAAATCGGCCCAGGCGTTTGGTCTGTATAGTGCTTCAAAGGAACATACAAACATACATACATAGGCTGTTAAACACATTACCACTCCTTTGCGTTGCGCAGTCGGGTAAAAATAAGTTAGATTCCAATTGGTTATGTAGAACCGGAGATATGATCAAAAATCGCACTAAAAAGACCTGGAATTCTTTGCCAGTTCACGTATTTCCTTCCTCCTATAGTCCCGGGTCCTTTAAGCGGGGCGTGAAAAAGCATTTGATGAGGCCGTCAAGCTGAGGGCCACCATTATGTCACTTTCGGTGTATGTAATGTGGACCCCCTTCCTGAGACTTAACCTTTACCTTACCATCAGGCGAGGGGAAGTCATATTGACGTGAGCGATATATAAAAAGAAATATCTATCCATCAACATCATTCTCTGAACCTTTTTCCTAACTCAGTTGGGGTCAGCTTTCCAGTCTAACTGTGATGCGGCTGAACTTCGATATTTACCGTGGAGCGACTGCCATCTGACCTCCACAACCAATGATCATTATGACCAATGGCGACATCGAAGTTAGACTGGTTGGACTTTTGTGGGCTCCAACTACCCGTAACGACTGCCATAGATGTTTGTATGGCAACCGGGACCGACGGCTTAACGTGCTCTCCGAGGCACTAATAAACCTGCGATAAATACACACATAACTTCGAAAAGCATCGAAAAGTCATTGGTGTGTGCCATGGTGAACCTGAGATCGAACCCGAGACCTCGTCTCAGCAGTCCATTACCCAGACCACTAGGCTACCGCTAACCATCAACATCATTAATGATAGCAAGTTTAACAACGCTTGTAATAACATTAATTCCGCAATTGATTTATTTTAATCTTGTACCAGTAATCTGGTCACGTCCTGTCCTTGTCCCATTTCCCTCAAATAATTAGATGTTCCTTCTAAAAGATAATCTAAATACATCCCCTCCGCCCTCCCGGGTCACTCTCGAACCGTGACACAATTTTTTGTTCTAAATTGCTTGTCTAGTACGTAATAAATGATTGTTAAGTCAGAGGTTGCGGGTTCGATACTCGTTCAGTATTATCTATCTCATCATAAATATCTATTTGTGTTAATTTTTTTATGTGTGGCAGATAAGCACACGGCCACCTGATGGGAAGTGGTGACCGTGGCCTATAGACGTGTGCAACATCAGGGGCGTCACAATCGCGCTGCCGACCCTGGAGAGGGGAGGGTTAGAGATGGGGATTGGGGGATGAGAACAGAACACTATGGTTATTATGGCCGTGGTCTTCTGTATATAGGTATATCTATACTTCTATACTAATATTATAAAGAAGTAAAGTTTGTTTGTGTGTATATGTATTTGTTAAATTGTAAGGGGTAATCTCGGGATCTACTGAACCGATTTTAAAAATTCTTTCACCAATAGAAAGCCACATTATCCGTGAATGTCATAGGCAGAATATCATCACGCTACTGCCCAAGGGAGCGGAGCAATAATCATAAATGTGAACAATTCCTGTAGATTCCCATACATTTTAGGAAAACTGATAAATTATGAGCATATTATGCGAGTTAAAAAGGGTGCATCGGAGTTCGAAATACGCCACGGGGGAAGCCGGGGTGGGTCAGCTAGTATTATGATATAGTCAAGAATCGCGAAAACCAACGTTGGACATAAACTAGTAGTTTCATACAGGTGCGTGACTGACAGACACTTTCATATTGCAGTAGTGTACGCGCCAGTACCGGCGCTCTCGTAAAAGTGACATTTTAAAGGTCATTAACACTGCGCGCGCGCACCGCCCGTTATTTAGGTACTTCTGCTACGGATATTATGTGAGGCCGTTTCCGGATTTGTTGTTATGGTGTGTATTGGTCTTTAGATGAAGGTTATCTGGTGGTAGACAGGAAGAAGAGTACAGAAATATATGGAGTTGCTTCCTGAAAATGGTCTGAAAATTGTTTTAATCAGTTAAACTATGAGTGTCCTATCCTACTATCCTACTAATATTATAAACGCGAAAGTTAGTATATAAGACTGTATAGTACCTATGTCTGGATGTATGTTTGTTACTCTTTCACGCAGAAACTGTTGAATGGATCTGGCCGAAATTTGGTAAAGAGATAGATTATAGTCTGGTATAACATATAGGCGACTTTTTTATCCCGGGAACAGGCCCCCTTTGGTCACCGTAGCGGGAATAAAATTTCACGCGAGCGGAACCGCGGGCAACAGCTGGTAGTATGTTTTTTTATACCACTTAGGTGGCAGACAAGCACACGGCCCACCTGATGGGAAGCGGTCACCGTGGCCTACGGACGCGTGCAACACCTGCATGCCTATATACATATAGGTACATGCCTAATCTTCTTCAACCTAGCGTTAATCCCAGTCGTATCCAAAGCTTTCACCTCGGAGTCGGGGATCCGCTTTACCAGTCTTAACTGCGGGTTTGTCTGGACCTCGATATTTTCCGTGAAGCGACTGCCATCTGACCTTCACAACCCAATGGTGACATTAGGCTATATCGAAGCATTGCAACTAGACCGTTGTTGTTGGACTTTTTAAGGCTCCAACTACCATAGATGTTTGTATGGCAACCGGGAGCGACGGCTTAACGTGCTCTCCGAGGCACAACCAGACCGATGCAAATACCCATATTCATGCGAGCGGGGATCGAACCCGCGCCTCCTGCGCAGCGGCCGCGTTCACTACCGCTACGTCACAGAGCTGTCGTTGAAGCGGTTTTAAACATTATTAACAATTATGAACAGAGTGAAATGTAGCCAGCCGGTTAAGTGGACCAGCCCATTTCCCTACACAGTTAATTATACTGGAACAACATTGACATTGAGTTGTGGCTACTGACACGGAACCGAGCTGCAACCGACGCTGATTTAGTTTAACGCTTTATTTACTTACCTACTAGCTGTTGCCCGCGGCTCCGTCCGCGTGGATTTCGAATTCCTTAACTTTTTGAAAACAAATTAGGTATAGCCTATGTTACTCCCAGATATTGTAGCTTTCTATAGGTGGAAGAGTTATTGAAATCGGTCCAGTAGTTTCGGAGCCTATGCGAGACAAACAAACAATCAAACCTTTCCTCTTTATAATATTAGCATAGACTAGTTGTTCCCGGCTCGCAGCTCCGCTCGCGTAAACGTCGGTTTTCGCTTTTTTAAACAGTTTTATTTAACTCGACCTGTTTGTTTGGGTCAAATCTAGTAAATGAAATTTGACTCTCCTTTCAGTTGTCTGATTGGTCTGATATTTGGCAGAAGTCTTTAGTTTTGATGACAATACAATTTAAACCTGTTTAATTTAAAAAAGATTTTTTCATAATTTATTTGAGTTCCAGTCTGAGAGTCTCCAGTTCTACTTAACCGATTGTGATCAAACATGCGTAAGATTTTAAGTGTGAACAAGACTTTTCAAACAAAAAAACAGCATCAAAATCCGTTTAGTAGTTTTTGCGCCCGTCGCGGACAAAAAGATAAATAGACAAGATTTTTTTTTAATAGTCTATACTCTATAGGGTCGTGTTTGACCACTATCTCACCTGATGGCAAGTGACGATGTGTTCGACGATGGAGCACGCTTGCCTAGAATAAAAAATGTGGTCAGAATCGTTCACACTGCTACTTTACAATTTTACAATAGTACAGACTAGCTGTTGCCCGCGGTCCCACCCGCATGGAATCCTAATTTTCCCCTATCTTTAAGAACCAATTACAGGGATGGAAAGTAGCTTATGTGTTATTTCCAGTTTACGAGGTAGGACACGACGGTATCTCCCGTCCGAACTGTCCCCGTAGACAAGTGTCAAATTCTAAATCGGAAACGATCGCTAAGGAATCGAATAGATTAGGTCGACCAATCACAATCCAAGCTCGTCGCCGGTGTACGATGCGCGCGCCGCGGCGGGATCACGAGCTGGAGTGTGATTGGTCGATCTAATATATTCTATTCCTTAGCGATTTAGACTTGTGACACTTGTCTACAGGCCCTGAAAAGATAGCATATAAATGCTTAAAAATTTGCGATAAGGCATGGTATTACTGCTCCACTTCTTTAAACCGTAGCGTGATGTTAGTCTATAACTTTCTCCAATGAATGGGTTATCAAACTCAATAAGATTATTTCAAATTGGATCGGTAGTTTCTGAGATTAGCGCGTCCAGCCGCACCGCCTCATCAGCTTTAGATATTACTAGATGTATCCTGCGGTTTCGTCCAAATTTACTCAAAATTTTGGCCAGTTTTTATCAGAATTAAAATGTAATATAATTATTATACCTATCTTGAATAACTTTATAAAATGACTGATTTAATGAAAACTAATCAAGTCAAATCTAGCCTACTTTAAGATCTCACATTTTTAAATACCTTCCAATAAAGCAAAGAAATAGAGTTTAATACTCGTTCATAATGTTATTTTTAACCCCCGACGGAAACCCGAACCCGGGTGTTATAAGTTTCACGTGTGTGTGTGTGTGTGTGTGTGTGTGTGTGTGTGTGTGTGTGTGTGTGTGTGTGTGTGTGTGTGTGTGTGTGTGTGTGTGTGTGTGTGTGTGTTTGTTTGTAAGTCTGTCTGTGGCACCGTAGCTCCCAAAAGGATGAACCGATTTTGATTTTGTTTCTTTTATTTGAAAGATGGGTTAGGGGAGAGTGTTCTTAGCTATGTTTTATAAAAATCGGTTTAGCCATTTCAAAGATATGAGGGGTGAAAGTGGTGATGAAAAATTTAATGTGTTCCAATATATCCGTGTTGGGTATCAAATGAAAGGTCTTAACTTATACATCACGATACCGCAAGTTTTATGAAAATCGGTTCAGCCATTCGAAAGATATGAGGAGTGGAATGTATTTCTAATTCTGTAACCACACTCCGCGCAGTTCGCATTAGCTCTGAATAATTGTTGATAGACTATACGTATGTTGATATTAAATAATGAATTAGCTTTTATACTTAAGTTACCCCTATAAAAAGCATACAATAAAAAAAATAAATTAAAAATTTAAAAAACCCCCGACTCATAAAAAATAACAATAAAAACCTGTAAAAAGTAATAAATAACTATTATATTATGACCTATCTACCCTAAGTATTGAACGGTGAACCTTTATTATTATTATGGGTAGCTATATTATTTACGTATTCATATTTTTAACTAACAGTTTGTCTTGTCGGGGGGACCGCTCTATACCTAAACAATTGAGCATAATATTAAGGAACAGGTCCCCGACGAGACAAACTGTTAGTTAAAAATATGAATACGTAAATAATATAGCTACCCATAATAATAATAAAGGTTCAATACTTAGGGTAGATAGGTCATAATATAATAGTTATTTATTACTTTTTACAGGTTTTTATTGTTATTTTTTATGAGTCGGGGGTTTTTTAAATTTTTAATTTAATTTTTTGTTCCTATAAATACATATTTCGATTTTGCATAGAACTTGGCACTCATTTAGATCTCCATTCTTTTTGCGGCGGAGGAGCTCATAGCCAAGCATACCTACTTTTTGTATTGAACTTGGCTCTCCTTTTTTACATTTATGTTTTTGGTGGGTATATGAATACAAAAACACATCCATCCATTATAGTCATACATCCATACAAAATTTCGCTTTAATAATTAGGATAAAATTAAAAATTTAAAAAACCCCCGACTCACAAAAAAGAACCTGCAAAAAGTAAAAAATAACTATTACATTATGACCTATCTACCCTAAGTATTGAACCTTTTTAACTAACAGTTTGTCTCGTCGGGGACCTGTTCCTTGATAGCTCAATTGTTTAGGTATAGAGCGGTCCCCCCGACAAGACAAACTGTTAGTTAAAAAGGTTTAATACTTAGGGTAGATAGGTCATAATGTAATAGTTATTTTTTACTTTTTGCAGGTTCTTTTTTGTGAGTCGGGGGTTTTTTAAATTTTTAATTTAATTTTTTATTTCATGCTTTTTATAGGGGGAACTTAAGTATAATAGCTAATTTATTATTTAATATCAACATACGTATAGTCTATCAACAATTATTCAGAGCTAATGCGCATTGCGCGGAGTGTGGTTAGGTTATAGAAATACATTCCACTCCTCATATCTTTCGAATGGCTAAACTGATTTTCATAAAACTTGCGGTATCGTGATGTATAAGTTATGACCTTTCATTTGATACCAAACACGGGTATATTTGAGCATATTAAATTTTTCATCACCACTTTCACCCCTCATATCTTTGAAATGGCTTAACCGATTTTTATAAGACATAGCTAAGAACACTCTCCCCCAACCCATCTTTCAAACAAAAGAAACAGAATCAAAATCGGTTCATCCGTTTGGGAGCTACGGTGCCACAGACAGACTTACAAACACACACACACACACACACACACACACACACGTCAAACTTATAACACCCCGTTCGGGTTTCCGTCGGGGGTTAAAAATAAAAAGTCTCATGTTTTGTTATTGACATGACTAATTTAAAGTCGTTTGGAGAAAATAATTAAAATCTTACGAATTTTGCTTTTGTTAAGTTTATGATCCGAATCTGATTTTGTGCCAATTATACCTATTTAATTAATTGTTAATTTATTTAGAGTACTTTTTTATACAATTAGAAAGAAAAGTTATGTAGGTACCTAAAATATGTTTATCCGCATTCTAGAATCCATAACACAAGCTAGTTAAGCCAGTTAAGCTATACTAACTAGCTAGATAGCGCGTTGTAGAATGTCGGAGAATGTATATTTTTTGTAAATACATACATCTGTACTAATATTATAAAGAGGTAAAGTTTGTGTGTTTGTATATTTGTTAAATTGTAAGGGGTAATCTCGGGATCTACTGATCTGATTTTAAAAATTCTTTCAACAATAGAAAGCCACGTCATTCGTGTGTCATAGGCTATATATTTTATTGGAAAACTGGAATTTACGCCCGGGTCGCTAGTTTATTATACATAGAAACACTCAGACCAATATAAATACACATATTCATGCATACAAATATTTGTACTGAGCGGGAATCGACCCGCACCGCCTTTTTTTTCGTGCGGAAATCGCCATGGATACCACCCTCGTCGGCCATCAGGGGTGGTTATGTTGGAATCGAACCGACTAAACCTGCACGCCGTCTCGGGTCTTAATTACCCGGGTGTAAGGTTACCTAGTAGGCATATCCCTCGCATCCCAACTGACACCGGGCCATCTACTGTTTCATAAGATGCTAGGGTGACAGGCGGCTGACCTATCACCCAACCGCGTCGGCGCGCGGAGAATCAGCCCACCCCCGCATGCTCCCCACTGTGCCCTCTGCTAGTCAGAGAAACATGTGGAGAGCTTCAGAGCAGCCCTCCAGAGGGCAACTCCCACCACTTTCGTACAAATACTAAGATCATACATACATAAACTCACGCCTATATCCCCGAAGGGGTAGGCAGAGGTGCTAGCACCCACATTTCGCCAGTTTATGTTTAGGTCCCAATGTAATAGGTGGCGAGCCTATTGCCTTTAACCGGGCACTTATAAACCTGCGATAAATACACACATAACTTCGAAAAGCATCGGAAAGTCATTGGTGTGTGCCATGGTGATCGAACCCGAGACCTCGTCTCAGCAGTCCATTACCCAGACCACTAGGCTACCGCGGTTGTACTATATAATACTAATACTAAGATACTTTCCATGAACGCCGCCGTACATATTGTCAGCGCAGGGGTCTAAAGCCAAGGGTTGCAACCAGCTACTCTCGATGGTCGCAACCCTTCCTCTACACCCTGTACTTACAGAAATGACGGCACAGCGCTCAGAGTTATTTTGTGTAATATAGTAACAACCTTCTAGGTTTCTGTTATTCACGATGGTTCATTTCACAGGTTTTTTTTCTTCATTGTAGTCTATTTTAAATCATCATCATCATAATTCTCTGAACCTTTTTCCTAACTCAGTTGGGGTCGGCTTTCCAGTCTAACTGTGATGCGGCTGAACTTCGATATTTTCCGTGGAGCGACTGCCATCTGACCTCCACAACCAATGGTCATTATGATCAATGGCGATATCGAAGTTCCAAGTTAGACTGGTTGGACTTTTGTGGGCTTCAACTACCCGTAACGACTGCCATAGATGTTTGTATGGCTACCGGGACTCTATTATAAATCATCCTTGTATTAATTAGTTTTTCTGACGCCAAGTAACTAAATGGATGATCGCGTCTCCTCGCGGTCTCAGGTTCCTTTTAATAATATCTAATTAATCCTGTGAGAAGCAATTAGGTTTAATGAAAGGTCAGGACTCCGTAATGATCCGCAGGACGATGTAGAAGGGCATTATGCTAATTGGACGCCATTTTTAACCGATTACGAATAAAGAAGAGGTTCTCTATTCAGATGTTTTTATTTCTTACTAGCACATGGCCGCGTCTCCGCCCGCGTGGAGGTCGGTTTTCAAGTGTTTTTTTACTGTATCTCCGGTTCTACTCAACCGATTTTGATCAAACATTTCTAAAAGTCTAAGTCTGACCAAGACCTTTAAAAAAAAAAATTTTATGTCTGAAACTTCACCTCGCCTGATGGTAAGCTAAAGGCAAAATCTCTGGAATGGGAGTCACCATTGCAAACACCGATAGTGCCACAATGGTGGCTCTCAGCTTGACGGCTTCATCAAATGCTTTTTCACACCCCGCTTAAAGGACCCGGGACTGTAGGAGGAAGGAAACACATGAGCTGGTAAAGACTTCCAGGTTTTGATGGTGCGGCAAAGAAAAGAGGCATCGAACCGCTTAGTTCTTGATGGAATTGTTTGCACGGTATGAGGGTGATATCTCAGCCTTGCATGTGTTGTACTGTATAGGAAAGAAGAAAAAAAAAAAGAAAAAAAAATAACCGACTGCTGTTGAAAAGCCTGAAACAAGTTTTTAATTAATTTTCTTTCAGTTTATGATTAGTGAATGAGTACCGCCTGCTATCAAACTTGTTTCAGGCTTTACAACAGCAGTCGGGTTTTTTTTATTTTTTAAGCATTTTTCACACTCATATATGCATTTATTGAAAACCTATTATTTTAAAAATTACAGCTATCTGTTGCTATGATTTTATTTATTAGTATAAATTCCGTATTTAGTAACATATTTATGATAGTCACAACAGTTCCACCGTAAAATTGAAACGCTAATGAAATTAAGCTGTAATTAAATTTGTCCGAACTAACCATATTGAATTTTGCTGGGCAGCATTCTGTCAGAGAATATTATTGAAATATCTGTGTGCCTGGGGAAAATACTACGTCATTTGTGTTGGATAGCCAACCGTATTTAATCTGTAAACTTAATTAAGAGCGCAGTGATTTATTTATGTTTTTACCCGACTGCCGATGAAAGGTGGGTAATGTTTTTCGAGACTATGTATGTATGTATGTGTCCATTTCTTTGGCACGGCCTACAGCCTAAACGGCTTGACAGATTTTGACAATAGTCTAGAAACATAACAACTGAACAGTCGGGATCCATTGAAATTGGATTGGCTGTCAAATAATGGATCCCGAATGTTCAGTTGTTATGTTTCTAGACCTAGACCACCGGACATTAATCTAAAGTGCTTGTTTTTTTCTTTTTAGTTTTTAGGCAGTCGGGGTCCATTTAAAGATCCAAAAATCTTTAAATTAATCTTTTGAGTATATCTCCGGTTCTGCTAAACCGATTGTGATCAAACATGCGTGAGATTTTAAGTCTAACCAAGACTTGTCAAACAAAAAAAAAAGTCAAAATCCGTTCAGTACTTTTTTGCGTCAATTGCGCACAAGATTTTCAAAAAAATATTTTCATGTTCAGAATCGTTCAATAATGTACATACACAGCTACTTCACAATTTTATAATAATATTAAGGCTAAAGTTACACCATAGGTATATAACACGGAACCATAGAGCACGTTTTCCTGGAATGGTTGCGTCGCGTGATAAAAAAAGTAAATCGGTGTCTATGACTCGGTAGAACACTTTCTTCGTTATATAACTGTTACTACTGGTTTTGTTTCGATATTCTCACGTCCTAGAATAGATATACGCTAGATAATATTTAGCTGTGGTGTATAAATACTAGCGAATCGGCCCGACTTCACACGGAAAAAAATAAAAAAAATAATGCAAGAATCTCCCGAGTATCATAGGATACATAAAACGTAAAAGCAACTTAATAGAGTGGATTAAATTCGCTCTATTAGGTTTATTTTAGCGCCAAAAATTCACTGAATTTTTGGCGCTAAAATGTACGTTGTAAAAAAATTTTGTTCTCTTAAACTTATCGAGTAGGATTTCAAAATGAATTCTGTTACCTACGTAGTATAAAAAAAATAAATAAAAAAAAATATAAAAAAAAATAGTTAAAACCCAACTGCTGTTAAAAAGACTGAAACAAGTTTTATAGCAGTCGGTACTCATTTGAAAATCATGAACCGAAAGAAAATAATGGGTACCGCCTGCTATCAAATTTGGAGGTAGGTATCTCCCGTCCGAAATGAGCTGTCCGACTGGGGTAGTACCTCCGCCCTACAGAACACCGCCCCATAATAACCAGCGTGTTGTGTTCCCGCCGGTAAGTAGGGTAGCCAGAGCTCACTTGTACCCCACCTCTTCCCACCTCCCTTCCTAGCCTCCCCGCCCCTTCCCAGCCCTCCCCGCTTCCCTTCTGGGTAGGCAGCGCGTGTGTGACACCCTTAGTGTTGCACACGTTCATAGGCCACGGTGACCGCTTCCCATCAGGTGGGTCGTGTGCTTGTCTGCCACCGAAATAGTATAAAAAAAAGTCTTTTCAACAGCAGTCGGGTTTGTTGAAGTTTTTAATCATTTATTTTTGTTCAAACATCTTCTTGTCTATTATATAACGGTATCTGGGTGAGGCGGGAATAAATATGGAATTTGGAATTTGGAACGGGTCGCACAAACTAGATAACTGAGTTATTGAATTTTGACACCTATCTGTATACATATAGCGTGCCTTTTTGTGATGTTATTACACCACAACCGTCGCAAAATAGTCACTATTAAATTAGTTAAATGTACAGAAATTTGTTAATTGTTATGTTACATAATTTTATGTTTAAAATGTCATCGCTCATCATAGATGAATTTGCAAATGTTAGATTTATATTTTTTTCACGTATGATGTCTGATGACGTCATTATGTTCCCACTGTTAAGAAACTATTGGCAGCTACCAACAGTGCCTGCGACTTCGCCTGTGTGGTTTCAGATTTTTAAGGGCAATTCCGGGGGTATGACGGGAACCACGCAGTTCCCAAACCCGAGGGGGCCATCTCGAATCCGGAGATGGCCCGGGTCAAGCCGGGGTGCGAGGGAAATGCTCTTTGGGCCACCTTACACCCTGGCGTCAGAAGACCCTAGACGGCGTGCGGTTTTAGTCGGTAAGAGTCCGACATAACCTGCTCCGCTGGCCGCGGGGTGGGTATCCATGAGGATTTCCGTACGAAAAAAAAAGGGTATATTTTTGCCCTAATTTATTTCTAAAACAAAAGTAACCTAAATTACGATAATATTATGTATCTGCCAGCGAAAGCCCCGTTGAAATCGGCCAAGCCGTTTCAGAGATATAGGCAAACACAAAAAATTTCAAAATTGCTTTTTTTGTTATATTGTATCATACATGTACACATTATATATATTTATTCGAGACCAGACAATTTAATTTTATTTATTTGTATACCTAGGTATGCGTTGAGAAATATAAAAAAAAAACATTTTATATTTTTTAAATTATTGAAGCAGTCGATTGTATTGCTCTTTGAAAACACCCTATCTGAGAAAAAAATATTTCGTAAAAGGCAACACCGTTTTTCTATCATTCGAAATGAGGCCGATGAATACGTTTACACATGACCGCCATTTTTGAACGTTACAATAGGAATATTCAAGAAACAGCTGTAGCGAATCCTTTTTATTAAAATCTGTCTATACTATTGTAGAAATTGTAAAGTAGCTGTGTCTGTACATTGGAGATACTGAAATAATACTTGTGTTATGTTAGGTAGGACACGACGGTATCTCCCGTCCGAACTGAGCAGTCCGACTGGGGTAGTACCTCCGCCCTGCAGAACACCGCCACATAATAACCAGCGTGTTGTGTTCCCACCAGTAAGTAGGGTAGCCAGAGCTCACTGTACCCCTTCCTAGCCTCCCCGCCCCTTCCCAGCTTCCCTTTCCTTCAGGGTAGGCAGCGCGTGTGCGACACCCTTAGGCTGGTTTTATCGTTACGCGTTTCGGCAGCGCCGTTGGAGCGCGCGCATTCAGAGATATATGGGAGTAGAAGTTGCGTTTTTGTGTCGTGCGCTTGGGCAGCGCCGTTTAATAAACGCGCGATGTTCGACAGCGCTGTCCAAACGCGCGCTGCTCATTCGCTTCTACGGCCAGTGTGCGTTTTAGTGTGACGCTGTTGAGACGCGCCGTAGGTACAGTTGAGAAATTAATAACATCGATACGGGACGGGTAATCGAGGAAGTTCGAACCAGAAGGTGTTTATGGGACCCGGCCGATGAATTATACAAAAATAAGGATGCAAACTGCTTGTTGATAGGCGAAAAAAATTATAAAATTTATTACTATTTTCTCGTAAATCGGAGAAAGACGTTACGTGTTCGCCTTTCAGTAACCTTATAGCGTTTCGTTATAAGGATCAACTACTCTTTTTCGCCGTTGCCTTCTTTTCCATAATAAGTAAATAGCCAGTACTCGACTCGCATAAACCTTCATAATATTGTACACGACTGTCTCACAGCAGCGGAACGCGTGCTACTAATCTCGTTTTATAGTGCACCGCTGTTCAAACGCGCGCTGTTAACAGCGCGCTGCTCAACAGCGCGTCTAGCAGCGTGACGATAAAACCAGCCTTAGTGTTGCACACGTTCATAGGCCACGGTGACCGCTGCCCATCAGGTAGGCCGTGTGCTTGTCTGCCACCTACGTAGTATAAAAAAAATGAACGATTCTGAACACATTTTTTTGTGGACTACTTGTATTTTTGTCTTTTAACACAAAACTACTGAAAGGATCTTGATGCGGTTTTTTGTGTTTGAAAGCTCTTGGTGAGACATAAAATTTTACGCATGTTTGATCACAATCGGTTGAGTAGAACCGGAGATATAGTCAAAAATGCGAAAAGCGATGTCCACGCGGGCGGGGCTACGGGTCTTAAGTTAGTATTCAATAAATATTTGTACCTACCTTTTATTAAAATTTGTAATAAATATTTTTAAAGCGAGGATTCACTGGGTCGATCGTTGTGCTCTTGTAAACTCTCAAATATACCTTCAATTGTATTGGGAGATAATGATGACCCGAGACTTAGGCGCTGCGCAAACGTGTTGCCGACACGGCACACCGCCACAGGAAACCGTAGTTGCTGTGTCCCGTATCGACAATCGGACACAGTTGCCGGTTCCCTGTCACCGACACGGCACACCACAAGAAACTGTAGCTGTAGTTGCTGTATCTGCTTGTTTTCCGTAGTCTCATGATGGATGTTTGTGAATGTTGCTTGTGTCTTCAACTGACGACTTTTAGTTTCCAGTTACCGACACCGAACACTTTTTGATCGTCCTGAATATAGTGTTCAGTGGAAGCAACTGGACTCACGTATGCGCAGGGAGTTGAATGATTTCATACTTGTTCTATAGAATTCAAATATTCATCGGTAGCTTGTGTCGGACACAAGAAACAAAAGTGTCTACGTTTGCGCAGCGCCTTAAAATCGATGATGGCAACATCGACACAAACAAATCAGATAATATTATTTTTGCAACATATCATTTTAAAACTATTTTTGCTTGTTTTTTATCAAACGCTTTTATTTAACTTGACCTGTTTGTTTGGGTCAAATCTAGTAATTGAAAATTGACCCCCTTCCTGTGGACGGATTGTTCTGATATTTGGCACATAATATCTTTACAAGTTAATGTATTCAGGTATCATTGTAAATCCAAGATGGCCGCCGCTACAAAATGGCGGCTTACATATTTTTCCACAACTACTGCAATATGGGTATCAAATGAAAGGATTTGACTAGTAGGTAGAATATAGTTCAAAAAAAAAATCCAGCATGGCCGCTTTTAGTGCATAAAAGCGTAACTTAAAACATTTTTTACATAATTTATTTAATCAAATATTAGATAAAAATTATTTAAAAGTATATTGACTTTCAAATGCATCCAACAAAAAACCATAGAGAAAGTATTACATAATTAAAGGCCGAATGTAATGTGTGACCTTTGGCTCACGCTGAAAATGTCAACGACAGAGGTATGTCTTATTAAATGTAGCCGAATCGAACGGTTACATAACCGATGAACATGTTCATAGGGATGTTTAGATATATCGATAAATCGATAATATATACTTTATATCGATACAATTAATCAATAAAATTATATATTATCGATTTCGACAGTTTACCACGCGAATATCACACACTGAAATAAAACCTCTTTTCTTTGCCGCACCATAAACACTTGGAATTCTTTACCAGCGCATGTGTTTCCTTCCTCCTATAGTCCCAGGTCCTTTAAGCGGGGCGTGAAAAAGCATTTGATGGCATTAATCGGGTGGAATAAATGCTCGATAAATGCCCAAAGTGACAGGGCAATAAACCCATCACTGGTTGCATCTAGGCTGGGAGCTCAGCGACCGCTCTTTCACTCATTTTCTTAATTTAGTTTAACACAGCTTTTGTGGGAGCAAGCGCTTTCAGACTTCCTAACTCCGAAAGAAGCTGAGCTTGGATTGGGCCGAATACACGAAATACGATTTTTGCGCAGCTAGAGTATAGTCGACGTCAAAAGTTAATGCTTTTTGTTATACCAAATATCATTTTCAGATTTGTAAGATTACTTTTGAAAAAATGTATCTCGTAATGAAAATGCTGTTTATCTACTCAGTAGGGTCTATTTAATTGTTTTGAAATGTTGTAATTGTTTTCATTAAGATTTTTAAGTTTGAAATCTGTGTAATCATCATCTACTTTCGACACTGACTGTACCTAGATTGTTAAAATGTCTGCCGGTCACTGTATCTAATTATTTTATAGTGATGTATCCAGTATCCCCATGTCAAAAGAACTCGATAAGTCATAACGATTTTTGCACACATTTCTTACATCAGCGGCTTGCAAAATTACAATGTGTATTTTTTATAGTTAAAGCAAGAAATAGTGCGATATGGTGATGTATTTCATGATGATTGTATTTTGACTTTCGAATTTAACTTTCAAACGCGAAGATAGAATGTAGATATTGGTGCATACGATTAATCATCATCACGATTACAATTCAGTTATGATTTGACATGTATCTTGATTTTTCATAGTCATTTTAGTATTCTACTGGTGGTTTCTTGGTTGCGTTCGAAGTTTACATTTTGGGGCCTGGGTCCGTCTATTCTTTTTTTTTTACTTTTACGAGAGCTAGTGCAGCTTATTTTTAAATTATCCATATCTTTAAAAAAATGACTTATTTAAAAAAAAAACTGTAAAAAAATTAGTTAAAAATAAGCTTATTTTTTTAGCTGTTAAGATATTTTACTAGTGCATAGTAAAATATCGATATAACTTTCAATACCTTATTTCCCATCACTAAAAGCGCATTGAAAATTCCCTGCAGAATTAATAAAACGCTTTCTTGACAGTCGGGATCAATGGCTTATCGTTCGTTCGTGCGATGTCTGCCTGTGAATTGAAATCGAAAGCTATATTTAAATAAAATTTCCATATATTACAAAATTAACTATTACTTTTTTATTAACGGCCATTTGTTGTGTATAATATTTAAATAATTTAATAATAATAGTTAAAGTTATATAATGTTACATGTTACAACATAATTTTTTATTTTACATCATAATACAGACTGGCTGAATGGAACAAAAATAATTGGTATCGCGAAAGACCACAAATGGAATAATGCGCCATCTTTTGTAGCTGTCATACAGATGAAATTACAAAAAGACGCGCTATGTCTATACAGATAGATCTCAAAATTCACTAACCCATTTATCTAGTGCGTCCCGTTCCAAATTCATTCCCGCCGCACCAGGAACCGTGCCACAATTTTGGAACTGACTAAGTAGGATGTTCATTGTTTGACCTGTATGTTTTGTATGTATGTTTATCCGCAATTATGTCAAGTTTTGTTTACCCGATTTTTATGTAGTTTTCAGAAAAATTTTTTCTACGTTCTGTAGTAGCTTTTAGCTTAACCACCTAAAAAGGAGGGTAGGTCGGTTCTGTTTTTTTATCAAAAAAATAATAATTCTATACTCCAATCTTCTTCTTCTTTCGTGTCAATGATTCATCAAATTATACGGGCGTAGAATTCTGCCATCTTGACCGCGCTTTTAATGGCCTTGTTAAGGTCGTCTTGACTGCAGGTGGTAGGGCATAAGGGGCAGGAAAGTAGGTGCGACATTGACTGCACAGGGGCTCCGCAGTCACACGCGGTTAAGCCCGGATCTCGCATATGCCACCTGCATAAGTTTTGTCTCGACCGGCCGACCTGAATGCGTAGGCGATTTAGAGACCTCCATACCGGCCACTGGAGGTCGTGACCAGGAGGTATACTCCAATCAGTAAAGTTATAAATGGTATATCATCACGACAGTTATATACGGTACTAAGATTTCATTGTCACATTTCGTCATGGTAATATCCAATCTGTCATTGCACAACGAAATCAACTCGGTTTCGCTCGTAAAGTATGAAGATGTAATAGAATTTCACTTGTCTGTCTGTATAACCACCTACGTAGTATAAAAAAATAATAATAATAGAGATTTAGAAAACGTACAAAATAATAATTAGTTTAGAACAAAAATTGTGGCACGGTTCCTGGCTAAGGCGGGAACGAATTTGGAATTTCGAATTTGGAACGGGACGCAGAAACTAGGTAAAGAAGTTAATGAATTTTGACACCTATCTTTATAGACATAGCGCGCATTTTGTAATGTCATCTGTATGGCAGCTGTAAACCCTCTCAGCTCTCTCGTTATAGGAGAAGAGACCAACCCAATAGTGGGACATAAATGGGTTGCTATCTGTATGAAATACATACATACATACAAATCACTTCTTTTTCCCATTGGGGTAGGCAGAGACAACATCTTTTCACTTGCTATGATGATTGCGATGATAATGACAGCTATAAAAATTGTGCATTGGTCGCATTCATGGTATTTCGAGATAACAATCTTTTCGTTGTCGACTCATACTAGCAAACTAACAACAGATCTAGTTAAATAAAAGCTTGTATCTTATCTATCTTATTAAACATAACATTATTAATATATTAGTCGATCTTAATTTACATTTTTATTTAAAACCTGCTTCATATATTTTTGCCTTTTCCGATTCGCCAACTGCAATATTCTCTTCACGTGTGGATCATTCTTCAAAGCTGATCTGACATCCAACTCATTCAAAATCGTAAGCACTGTTGACGGTTTAGTCGTACTTGACGGAATAGTCGGTTTAGTCGCCACTGTGGTCGTAGTCGTTTCGAAAGTAAAAGGTGTGTAATTGGGGTGTTTTTTTGCGTCTTCGTTTCTCTTTACGACTTCTGCGACTAAGTTGTCGAAGTCTGATTCTTCTTGCTTTGGGGTTCTTGGTTTCTTCACTGTATTTGTTGTAGATTCTTCAATTGTTGTAGTGGTTCCTTTATTGAATAGTTTTTGTACTTTGTCTGTTTGTTTCTTGTTTTCTTTTTTACCTTTTTTAGTGACGACATTTTTCAATACTTGTCTTTTTGCTTTCGTTGTAGCTTTTGTATTAACAAGCTTTCCTTTTTTCGCGTCTTTTTTTGTAACGGTCTTCTTTTTTTTAGGTGTTTTATTATTGATTTTCTTCGTTGTAACTTTTGCATTTTTTGCAGTTGTCTTTTTTTTAGTATTAGCTGCTTTTTTCGTTGTAGTCTTTTTAGCAGCTGTAGTCTTTTTAAGAGCTGAAGTCTTTTTAGAAGCTGTAGTCTTTTTAGGAGCTGTTGTCTTTTTAAGAGTCGTAGTCTTTTTATTAGCTATAGTCTTTTTATGAGCTGTAGTCTTTTTAAGAGTTGTCTTTGCACGATTCTGTACAACTTTTTTCTTGGTAGTCTTTTTCTGATTTTTGTTATCAATTGCTTTAATATTTCTTAACAATTCTTTTTGCTTACTGAACACTTCTAAAAGTTCACTTTCTTGAGCAGATGTGAGTGCACTCTCAAAATTGTTTACTTTATACTTATCGTACATTAAATCAATGTCATTATTACCTGCTATATTTATTGGGGCTTTGAATTCAGCTCTATTTGTTTTAAAATCTTGTTCTTTTTCATTAATTGTATTTGGATCGTGTAATTTATCATTATATCTTGAAATTACTTCATAATTAGGTGCATTTTTAGTTATTATTTTATTATCAATGTCTACAGTTTCTCTTGGATCTAAAAAATTGCTTTTATAACCAACTACCTCGTTATTTTTAGGGCTGTAATTTTTAGGGTTGCCATTTTTAGGGTTGCTATTCGCGATATTGCCTGGAATAGAGAAATGTGTTTTTCTTCTGACCATAGTGAAGTCGTCTAAACTTTTTTTGATGTCTTCTTTGTTCATTCTGTTTTGTATTATGGGTATAACATTACTGTTTATTAATTTTTCGTGTGCGTTGAAAATGTTGATTCTGTTAATATTATGTAATATGTTCGTTTCTTCCTCGCATACGCCTGACCCTGTAAATAGTTTTAAATTAAGAGTAAAGGAATGCTAGCTGAATGGATAAAGACGCGGCCTTTTCTCAGAGGTATCGAGTTCGAATCCGGCCAGGCAGTCCCAATGTGAATTTCACTATATGTGCTAATCACATGATTTACCATCTCGCGAGAAAACATCGTGAAAAAACCCACATGTCCTAGAAGAATTTCTAAGGACATGTCCGATCCACCAACCCGCATTAGGCCAGCGTGTGTGGATTAAATTCTAAACCCTCTCAGCTCTCTCGTTAGAGGAGAGGAGACCCGTGCCCAGCAGTGGGACATAAATGGGTTGCTATCGATATACATTACGGTGCGCAATGTGAGGTATGAGAGGAATTTCATTCCACTCATGCTTACGCTGTGGAATGATCTCCCTGCTGTGGTTTTCCTTAGCATCTAGTTTAGTAGAGTTCTTCAAGGTATTAGAAGGTTTTCAAAGAGTCGGTAGCGTATGATGCCCCTGGTGTTGCACACGTCCATAGGCTTCTGTGACCGCTTCCCATCAGGTGGGCTAGGAAGGGGTGTGGTGAGGAGGGATACAGTGAGCTCTGGCTACCCTACTAACCTTGGGGAACACAATACGCTGGTTATTATGGGGCGGTGTTCCGTAGGGCGGAGGTACTACCCCAGTTGGACTGCTCAGTTCGGACGGGAGATACAGTCGTGTCCTACCTCCTAAAATTTTTACTATTGTTTTTTTTTTATGTCGGTCACGTCAACATGACTTCACCTCGCCTGATGGTAAGCCGAGGTATAGTCTCTAGAATGGGAGTCACCATTGCAAACACCGATAGTGCCAAAATGGTGGCTCTCAGCTTGACGGCCTCATCAAATGCTTTTTCACGCCCCGCTTGAAGGACCCGGGAATTATTGTGATTTTTCCAGTAAGAATTGAATAGTTACGAATTAAAACTTACACAGCAAAGCGTATATACAAACACAGGACTGAATCAAAAACATTACTAGCACAAGCACATGATGTGTTGAGGCAACAGTAATAAAAAATATATATGTTTGGAACTATAAAAAATCTCATAAAGACAGCCGAACTAGTGATATACTAGGTATGCACACGACTTTATAGAACTGAAGGTAACCTTAAGCATAGTTTACACGGAGCCAACACTGGCTGCCAATAAGACTGGCAGCCAGTGCTGGCTTGGTATTGGCCTTGTGTAAACAGTTTTTCAAGCCAAGCCAGCGCTGGCTGCCAACGCTGGCAAGAATAGAGCGACCGTCTATTTTTCTAGCCAGTGACCTCCGCCCGCATACCCTTCGACCCCCGCGCCAGCGTTGCGGACACGTGTAGACGAGTCTCGCCAGTCACTGGCGAGTAACCCGCAACTGAGCAAGTGAGCTGTCCGACTGGGGTAGTACCTCCGCCCTACAGAACACCGCGGCCATAATAACCATCGAGTTGTGTTCCCGCCGGTAAGTAGGGTAGCCAGAGCTCACTGTACCCCTCCTCCTCTCATCCCTTCCTAGCCTCCCCACCCCATCCCAGCCCTCCCCCCTTCCCTTCAGGGTAAGCAGCGCGTGTGTGACACCCTTAGTGTTGCACACGTTCATAGGCCACGGTGACCGCTTCCCATCAGGTGGGCCGTGTGCTTGTCTGCCACCTAAGTAGTATAAAAAAAAAAAAAAAAAAACGCCAACCTGTACTCAGAAGGATCTTCTAATCTTAGTTGTTTCAGCAACAAGGCAGAAGCTCCAATTACAGGTCTATCGCTTAACCATTTTCTTATCCAAAGTCGTTTCGCTCCCTTTTTTTGTAATATATCAATCAATTCTTCTCTTAATAGTGCAGAGATATTCTTTAAACATTTGTTTTTCAACAGCCTTTGCCGCGTATTCATTATTTTTTCCAAACGTGTGCACACCAGAAGAAAAAATCCGTGAATGATTGGCTACGTCTAAACAACAAGGGCCAGGCCAACGCTGGCTTGTCTGCAGACTGGCGCCAGCATTACTGGCTTCGTGTAAACTATGCTTTATGTAATTTTATTAGGAGGTAGGACACGACGGTATCTCCCGTCCGAACTGAGCAGTCCGACTGGGGTAGTACCTCCGCCCTACAGAACACCGCCCCATAATAACCATAGTATTGTGTTCCCGCTGGTAAATAGGGTAGCCAGAGCTCATACCCCTCCTCCCTTCCTAGCCTCCCCACCCCTTCTGCGCGTGTGTGACACCCTTGGTGTTGCACACGTTCATAGGTCACATTGACCGCTTCCTATTAGATGGGCCGTGTGCTTGTCTGTCACCTACGTAGTATAAGAAACCTACAGAACACCGCCCCATAATAACCATCGTGTTGTGTTCCCCAAGGTAAGTAGGGTAGCCAGAGCTTACTGGAGGGATTTTGTGCTGGCAGCGGGAGACCAAAGTCTCCTGCGCTGCGTTGTCTGCCCAGAAACTATCTCAACTATTCTCTAAACCAACCCTCTCCTATTTCCCCCTTCCCTCCAGGGTCGGCAGCGCGAGTGTGACGCCTGTGGTGACAACTGCCCATCAAATGGGGCATTTTTTTGTCTGATACCTAAGCTTTCCTATACAGAACAACACGTGCAAGGCTGAGATATCACCCTCATACCGTGCAAACAATTCCATCAAGAACTAAGCGGTTCGGTGTCTATTTTATTTGCCGCACCATAAAGACTTGGAATTCTTTACCAGCGCATGTGTTTCCTTCCTCCTATAGTCCCGGGTCCTTTAAGCGGGGCGTGAAAAAGCATTTGATGAGGCCGGCAAGTTGAGGGCCACCACTGTTGCACTGTCGGTGTATGTAATGGAACCCTTATTCCTAAGACTTTAGCGTGCCATCAGGCGAGGTGAAGTCATATTGACGTCACTAATATTTTTTTTTCTTTTCAGGTGGTCCGAGGCGTACACATAGAACCGGCACACATAGTCAAGAAGCGGAGTATAGATCAACCCCTTAGAATAAGCATAGTCTACGACCATTCCGTATATAGGTGAGTTTTTACAAGCTTTTATTTAGTTTCACCTGTCCCGTTGTCTGTAATCAAATCTTGCAAGCCATTTTTCGACCACTTCTGGTTATCCGATTGAGCTGAAATTTGGCATACTTATGTAAGTCCCATGACAATGCAATATTGTAAATAATAAAAGCTTGTTTTTAAAGGAAATGAAAGCATTAGTATTGTAAGAAAAAATACAATCGAATTGAGAACCCTCTCCTTTTTAAAATCAGTTGAAAAGTTAATCTATTGGAAAAACAATCAAATTTTGATATAGAAATTTCTTCGCTATTCATAACACATCATTGCTTTAATTAATGAAATAAAGATTATGATTTTTAATATATATTTTTTGGCTTATCATTAAAACACAATATCCTGGCTTTTATACAAGAATCAATATTATAATCTTATTTGATTTTATTAGATGATTGAAGATTTTGTCACACTGTAAGAGCGATAGCGATTCGTTGTGCGACAGCGATGCGATTGCCATGTGAGTGTGGAATCACTTCACAGACCATTTTTCACCTACTAACGTGTGCTGCATGCCTAAACAGTCATGTACACCGGAGGAACTTTTAAACGCCTCTGAGAACGCAATGGAGGTATAGCATGCACACTGAGCAAACAAAATTTGACATGCCATCGACACGACAGAAGAAGAAGCGATTCGTTCCTTTAGTTTGAGCGCAGTAGGCCTAATTCTCAAAAAAATTAAGCGGGCCGTGAAAAAACATTTTATGAGGCCGTTAACCTAAGGGCCATTACTGTAGCACTACCGGTGTATGTAGTGGGGACCCCGGTCATGAGACTTTAGCCTACCATCAGGCGAGGTGAAGTCATGTTGACGTGTCCAATATAAAAAATATATATTTCAAAATATAATTTTCTTATCTGATCTATATGTACGTATGTGTAAGCGCAACATGTTTAGCCGCAGACTGTGGCATGCAAATGAACTATGATGAACGAACGAAACATGTTGAATTATTGATATTAAATCGCTAATCGCTATCAGTGGGACCAATGCCTTACAAAACACTTAACAATCTTATTAGACATGATGTGAATTCTTATGAAGACTATGTTTAGCTTAATATCGTACGATTATTATCGTATTATTACTTCGTCTAGACGAATAAAAACTTAATTAAATGCTTTAAGAACAATCAATGTATTGATTGATAGATTCATTTCGGTCGCTTGATTAAATTTCGGACTGGGCTGGACTGGGGTCACCACTACATACACCGTCTAATCTAATATACATATAATAAATCTGTAACTGCAGATCGTGGCTGTACGTGGAAGATATATGAGAACAAAAATCATTAGGGGACTGGATCTGGGCAACATATAGGCTACTTTTTATACAAGCTGATAGCCGTCGCTTCGCCCGCGCTTCATTTTTGGTCATAATATCTCCGGTTCTACTCAACCAATTACAACCAAACATATGGTAAATTTTTAGTCTAAGCAAGACCTTTCTAATAAAAAAACCGCATCAAAATCCGTTCGGTATTTTTACGTCCATCGCGTTTTGTTAAGTCCATTGTGTTAAGATGGATGTAGTATGACGAGAATGGACAGAATAAGGAATGAGTATCTATTTTAGAGGATTATTATGCGGGTGGAACCGCGGTATTCCGCGGTTCCGCCCGCATGGATGTCGGTTTTTACGTTTTTTGGGTTCTATTCAACCGATTGTGATCAAACATGCGTAAAATTTCAAGTTCGACCAAGACCTTTTAAACAAAAATAACCGCATCAAAATCCGTTCTGTAGTTTTTAGGTCCATCACGAAATAACAAACGAGTATTTCAAAAATATTTTTGTGTTCAGTATCGTTCAACATAACCCAAGTATTTTTTTTAAATATTTCCAATGTACAGACATAACGACTTTATAATTTTATAGGCCTGCTATTTTTATAGCTGTTGCCCGCGGCTCCGCCCGCGTGGATGTCGAAATCCGTTTCAAAAACTATCCTATCTCTCAAGTTGGATCGAACTGCACATGGTGTGCGAATTTTATTATAATCGGTTAAGTGGTTTAGGAGTCCATTGAGGACAAACATTGTGACACGAGATTTATATATATTAAGATAGATACTTATTAATAATTATTATTTTATTTTATTTCAGGTTAGAGGATGAGAAGTTTGATATGATAAACGTAAGTGTTATTTTTTTATTTCTCTTTTGGTATTTTTTTTTCATACCACTTAGTGGTAGCCAAGCACACGGTCCACCTGATGGAAAGCGGTCACCGTGGCCTATGGATATGTGCAATACCGAGGGCTGCTTCGAGGCTCTCCACGTGTCCCCCTGACTAGCATTTTTTGACAGCCTCTGTGGCGTAGCGGTGGTGAACGCGGCCGCAGCGCGGGAGGCGCGGGTTCGATCCCCGCTCAGTGCAAATATTTGTATGCATGAATATGGGTATTTGCATTGGTCTGGTCGTGCCTCGGAGAGCACGTTAAGCCGTCGTCGCAGTCGTTACGGGAAGTTGGAGCCCTAAAAAGTCCAACAATAGCGGTCTAGCTGCAATGCTTCGACATCGTCTAATGTCACCATTGGGTTGTGAAGGTCAGATGGCAGTCGCTTCACGGAAAATATCGAAGTCCAGCCAAATCCGCATTTAAGACTGGTAAACCGGACCTCAGACTCCGAGGTGAAAGCTTTGGATACGGCTGGGATCTGGGATTAACGCTAGGTTGAAGAAGAAAATCTGATTGCTTTTTTTTCTTACAGAACACGATACTGCCAGAGGCTGTCACATTCTGGGAGCAGGCGTTGAAAGTTAGAAAAACTGGTGGTCCTATTAAACTTAACAGGTAAGTTCATATATTTACTAGTCATGCCCGCGGCTCCGCCTGCGTGGACGCCAGTTTTTGCATTTTTTGACTATAATATCCGGTTCTACTCAACCGATTGTGATCAAACATGCGTAGGATTTTGAGTCTCACCAAGAGCTTTCAAACAATTAAAATCCGTTCAGTAGTTTTTGTATCCATCGTGAACAAACAGACAAGAATTCCAAAAATATATTTTTTTTGCGCTCAAAATTACAATTATTAGGTACATTACTCGTTCATATAACTTAACACAAGTATTTTTTTTAAATATCTCCAATGTACACTCACAGGTACTTTACAATTTTATAAAAGCAATAGAAATAAACCAATATAGGTCTAATTATTAGGTAGCTTTTTCTTTTTTTATCGTGCGGAAATCCCCTTCGATACCACCCCCGTCGGCCATCGGGGTGGTATCGCGATCGAACCGACTAAAACCGCACGCCGTCTCGGGTCTTAGTTACCGGGGTGTAAGGTTACCCAATAGGCATATCCCTCGCACCCCAGCTGACCCTGGGCCATCTACGGTTTTAAGATCTCGACCCCCCGACAGGGTGGGTGGAGCGAGCATCGCGCCACTTTGCCGACGGTGGGGTGTAGGGTGACAGGCGGCCCCCGCTCGCTCCCCACAGTGCCCTCTGCTAGCCAGAGGGTAATGTGGAGAGCCTCCGGAGCAGCCCTCTAGAGGGCCACTTCCACCTAGGGTTACCATCCGTCCGGATTAATCCGGACATGTCCGGACTTTTAGGCACTTGTCCGGACTTTGTCCGGCTTTTTAATTTGTCCGGACTTTTTAAATTAGATGGTATATCTTCTTCTAAAACTGTAGAAAGGTCAATTCTGTACATTAAATATAAATGTAACTATTGGGGGATGATTGGTGATCGATACAATACTAATGCAAAAAATAAAATCAGTAAGTTGTTTGTCTTTCTGTCTGTCTGTATGTGCACGCATGAATCAGAAACTACTGGAGGGATTTTGATCAAACTTGGTATGATTATAGTGTTCATACTGTAACTACTTTTTATACAAACTCATACCCGTGACTTCGGCCGTATTAGTTTTAGGTCGTTTTTGGCCATATCTCTGGTTTTACTTAACCAATTATGGCAATTACAACCAAACATACGGTAAATTTTGAGTCTAAGCAAGACTTTTCTAATAAATAACCGCATCAAAATCCGTTCGGTAGTTTTCGGTCGTCGCGAGAAGCGTTGGACGAAAAAACAACTCTTAGAATCGCGATATCTCAGGAATGGTAATTCTTAGGAAAAAACCATGGAGACTATTTTTGTAGATAATTTTAAGATCTACAACTTTGGTCTGATGTTTTTTTAATAAAATTTCCGTTTTGGACAAAAAACCTCAAGTTTTGACTTATGACCCCGAATAATTTTTGGCAGCAGCAGCGTCTCCTATGTTTATGTAGCCTATGTTTAAAACATAAATAGGTAATTAAAAAACACACTTTGTTAGTATTTCTTTATTTAATTCTAAGTAATTAGTACACTTACGTATCTAAAAATAAATTAAAATAATAAATTAAATAACTGTTTGAATAATACTGAATAGAAACAGATTATACATTTTTGTTTTGACTAAATGTCATAGTGGATTTCGTCTGTCAACGATACGTGCTTCCGACTGCTACGACGGGGTTCGATTCCCGCTCAGTGCAAATATTTATAACATAACATAATATTGAGGCTATACTTTGTCCACAAAGTGTATGTTCTGTCCAATGAGAGGGAATTCGAATCCGATAAGTTTGTTGCAGTTAGGACAGTAATGGTTCTTGTGCTTGAAACTGTCGCAGAAGTAGACGATCAGGAAGAGAGGCATTCTGGAAAAGAGGTACAAATATGTTAGGTCTGAGGGCAGAGGTAGAATTTTAGTTGGAAACAGACTATATTTGGTACATGCGGTACAACCGCGGTAGCCTAGTGGTCTGGGTAATGGACTGCTGAGACGACGTCTCGCGTTCGATCCCAGGTTCACCATGGCACACACCAATGACTTTTCGATGCTTTTCGAAGTTATGTGTGTATTTATCGCGGGTTTATAAGTGCCCGGTTAATGGCAATAGGCTCCCCACCTATTACATTGGGACCTAAACATAAACTGGCGAAATGTGGGTGCTAGCATCTCTGCCTACCCGTTCGGGGATATAGGCGTGGGTTTATGTTATGTTCATGTATAGGTACATTCAAACAAAGACGCATGAGCGCAGACCTGGAGTTGGCAGGTAAGGCCACCTCAGCAGGATCAGACCGGGGAGGCGGGGTGGAATACTCCTCCCCCCTTTTCGAGACAGGTTGGGGACACCGTGGTTCCCACACAGACGAGGGGGCCATCTGAAACCGTAGATGGCCCGGGTCAGTCGGGGTACGAGGAAAAACCCTTATACCCCGGAGCGTATAGACCCAAGACGGCGTGCGGTTTTAGTCTTACATAACCTGCCCCGCTGGCCGCGGAGGGGGGGGGGGGGGTTGTTATTTCCGCACGAAAAAAAAGCTACTTTCAAACAAAAAAAACTGCATCAAAATCCGTTCATTAGTTTTTATGATCATCGCGAACAAAATGTACGATGTATGGACAGACAGCTACTTTTCAATTTTAATACGTTTCAGACAGACAGACAAAAATGTTGTTTTGGTATATGTACCGTGAATACATCTAAATGCTATAGTGAAAAACTGTTATTTTAGTCTTAGAAATAGACACTCCCATTTAATGTATTTAATTAATACATAAAATAATAATAATAGCAACCCGTTTGTGTCCCACTGGCTCGGGTCTCCTCTCCTCTAACGAGAGAGCTGAGAGGGTTTACACCTTAATCCACACACGCTGGCCTAACGCGGGTTGGTGGATCGGACATGTCCTTAGAATTTCTTCTAGGACATGTGGGTTTCCTCACGATGTTTTCCTTCACCGTCAGCAGATGGTAAATCATGTGATTAGCACGTATAAATTCACATTGGTACTGTCCGGCCGGATTCGAACTCTACCTCCGAGTAGAGGCCGCGTCCTTATCCATTCAGCTACCATCCCGGTAATACATAAATTATGAAAAAGGTTTTTTAAGGCAAACAGTTTTAAATTGTATTGTCATCGGAACTAAAGACTTCTGCCAAATATCAGACAAATCAGACAACTGAAAGGGGGTCAAATTTCAATCACTAGATTTGATCCAAACACACAGGTCGAGTTAAATAAAATCGTTTAAAAATTACCAGTCCCTGACAAATATGTTTATGGAATGTTTTTACGAATAATTCCCTTGTAAAACTGGGATCCGTGTAATAAATAAGAATAGTCTTGGATATCTAGCACCAATACCTACTCAAACAGAATAAAACGGATGTATGCGGATGTAACTCACAGCAAACAGACTAAAAATACAACATGAGGGATCGACAAGGATTTCAACGGCTTTGGGCCCATTAAACGAGACGGTTAAGAGGATTTAGTCTTTGTTTGATTAAAATAGGACTGTATACGTGTACCTAATGAACATGTGGACGAAACGCGTTGAACGGTACAACTGACGACACTCTAGAGTCGTCCCACTTTGGTATACGTACAAGTCGGTACGCAGACTAGTCAGCAATTATAGTGTACTTCATCTAACTTGGCAAGATTTTGGAGTAGTGGGGCCAACACTACTCCAAAATCTTGCCAAGTTAGATGCCGTGCACTATACGCGGCAAATGTCATTTGATTCAGTCAGTTTAAGTAGCAAAAGCGATGGTAGCTGAATGGATAAGGACGCGGCCTCTACTCAAAGGTATCGAGTTCGAATCCGGCCGGACAGTACCAGTATAAATTTCACTCTGTGGAATCTATTTGCGCTAATCACATGATTTACCATCTGCTGGCGGTGAAGGAAAAACATCGTGAGGAAACCCACATGTACTAGAAGAAATTCTAAGGACATGTCCGATCCACCAACCCGCATTAGGCCAGCGTGTGTGGATTAAGGTGTAAACCCTCTCAGCTCTCTCGTTAGAGGAGAGGAGACCCGTGCCCAGCAGTGGGACATAAATGGGATGCCGTCCGTTGCCTGGGTGCACCGCGTGGAGGTTCCGGAGGTGGAGGTTCCGCCATTTTTGTGACACAGTATTGTTTTCAATGCTTTCCGTCCGTAAGTTTTTTAGGATCATGATCGTATACCTATATACTTGGAAGTTGAACATGTTTGATTTAAGATCTTCCCACACAAGTGGTCCGTGGGAAGTATTTTCAGCGAAGGACGATATTGAAGGGTAATTTGTGTAAGGAAATATGTATATTTATCTTTTATAACAAAGCTTCTTAAAGTGGGTTGTATCCCAGTTGTTGACAGGGGATACAAACCCGGAACCGTGGTGCGAGGGAAATGCTCTATGGGCCACCTTGCAACCTGGCGTCAGAAGACCCTTTTTTTTTTTCCGTGCGGAAATCCACATGGATACCCACCCCGCAGCCAGCGAGACGGCGTGCGGTTTTAGTCGGTGAGCGACATAACCTGCCCCGCTGGCCGCGGGTATCCATGAGGATTTCCGCACGAAAAAAAAGGGGGTACAAAGGAAGTGGAATCCTTCTTTCTACTAATATTATAATCGCGAAAGTTTGTAAGAATGTATGTCTGGATGTATGTTTGTTGCTCTTTCACGGAAAAATGGCTAAATGGATCGGGCTGAAATTTGGTACAGAGATAGATTATAGTCTGGAATGACACATAGACTACTTTTCATCCCAGGAATAGATTCCCGTGGATCGCGGTAGTGGGATCAGAATTTCACGCGAGAGGGCAACAGCTCACAACCCTTTTTCTCCCAATCCCCTCCTAGAACCCTCTTTCTCCCCAATCCCCTCCTCCAACCCACCCCCCAAACTCCTCAACGCCTCCCTCTCCAGAGTCCTGCGCACTAGTGCTGCACACGTCCATAGACCATACGTCCATAGACCACAGTGACCATAGTTACTTCCCATCCCGCCGTGTGCTTGTCTGCCACCTAAGTAGTATAAAAAAATATTCGAGTCACAAGTGAATAGGATCCTTCTAGGCAAACGTGATTCCTCGTAGACCACATCGTCGCTTACCATCAGGTGAGATAGTGGTCAAACGTAAGCCTATCTTGAATTAAAAAAAAAAACCCGCCCCTTGCTAATTCGTGTAGATAATTCCAAGTTTTAAGTGATAATTAATACTTATTTAATGCATATTTTTCTTACATCCAAGTAAATTCTGTTATTTAAACTTTGATTAGTGTTAGTTTTATTTCGGTGACTGTACTTTTTTTCATTTTTTATTCCTTAAAATGAAATGTGTGCCAATAGCCTACTACATATTTTTGGAGGTGGCGATTCGCACACCAATAAATTAACTTCGTGCGAATCGCCCACAGAAAATAAATATAATTATATTTAAAGGAGTCGATTCGCAAATTTCGGGCGAGTTCAATTCGTGCGAATCGTCCAATAAGCCATTCTATTTGTAGATGTTTTTTTGTTCGGTGTAGGGATTAGTCTTGTAAAAAATGTAATACTTACATTATACAAAATAGTATCATTGCTATAATATACGTCACGACTCCATTTTCTCTGATCACCAGCGTGTGAACGTTCACATTGCAGTGCTGGCAGGTCACGTACTTCCTTCCATAGCTAATTGGGCCGACTGGACTCGTAGGCACTGAAAATAATAAAAAACACATTGTAAGTACTTATAATCCTTAAATACTCTTCAACTTTTGATAGTTGCTAAGGGGGAATATCCATGGAGAAACCACCACACGCCACCACACGCCTATGCCATGTGTCAGAAAAACAAACTGTCAAAATCATAGATAAAAGAGTCAAAGGTAAAAGAGTATGTATACCTAATAAAAAGCAAATTCTAAAAACATTAGGTACGTGGGGTCCGAGTGCACGGTCGCTTTATAAAGAAATCGCAAAGCGACTGGTGGACGCTTCACGTGCCCAAAGGGCTGGCTTCTTTTCTGTTCAGAGAATCGGCATTGCCATCCAACGTGGTAATGCCGCCAGCCTTTTGGGTACGTTACCAGTCGACCTCGATGGGGAGGAATTTTTCGACACCTAAACTTTTATTTGTACATAGTTACTACTTTATCTTAATATTAATGATTTGTATTAATAATTTTGTTATTACCAAGTAATATTCTAAAGAAAATAATTATATCCAGTAAAGCTATAATTAATAACTTGGAAAGCTATAGTAAATATATTATACTCCATTCAACAATTTATTTAACTTTTGATAGCAACCCATTTATGGCCCACTCCTCTCTTCTCCTCTAACGAGAGAGCTGAGAGGGTTTACACCATAATCCACACACGCTGGCCTAAATGCCTCGTGCCTCGTAAATGTGGATCGGACATGTCCTTAGAATTTTTTCTAGGACATGTGGGTTTGCTCACGATGTTTATCCTTCACCGTCAGCAGATGGTAAATCTTGTGATTAGCACATATAAATTCCACAAAGTGAAATTCACATTGGTACTGTCCGACCGGATTCGAACTCGAAACCTCTATTTAGAGGCCGCATCCTTATCCATTCAGCTACCATTGCTTCTGATAGATCGATTTTTCGTCAAATAGTTTTTTTTTTTTTTTTTTTTTTATTATTATTTTACTACAAACTGTCTCCTACGTGGGACATTCAGAAGTATGTTGGTTGGTGCTGTCGCTGGCTTGCTCAGTATGTGACCTGTGTCACATCCTCATTGTTTACACAGTAGTTGTATTTACTGTGACTGGATTAGATCTTGAGGTATTTTGCGCTTCAATCGTCGCGCTTTGTTGTGATTCTCCATTAGTGACCGAGCCAGAGTGTTTGGGTGTTGTTGGATTCGTACTTTATAGGACTTGGTATGGCGTACGATTTCCTGCGTCACAGTGGGCATTCGTAGGTCACGGTGTAGTAGTTCGTTGGGTACAAACCAGGGCGCGTTGGTTATCATACGTAGAGCTTTATTTTGGAACCTCTGTATGATTTCTATGTTTGAGTGAGATGCGGTGCCCCATAATTGGATCCCGTACGTCCAGATTGGCTTCAATATTGCCTTGTACAGGAGTATTTTGTTTTCTAGGGATAGCTGAGACTTTCGCCCTATGAGCCAGTAAAGTTTTCGTGTTTTGATACCGAGTTGCTTCCTCTTGGTGAAAATATGTTTTTGCCAGGTAAGTCTTTTATCTAAATGCAATCCAAGATATCTCACATGATCTGCTTGTGGGACTTCAATGTTGTTTAGTGTGACTGGAGGACAGGATCCTCTTCTTAAAGTAAACGTAACATTGACTGATTTGGTTTCGTTGACTTTTATCCGCCACTTTTTAAGCCAGTCTGATACGTCATTTAGTCCTTCTTGGAGTATTTGTGAGGCAATTTTTGGGTCACTATGTGCAGCTAGTATGGCGGTATCGTCAGCAAAGGTACCAGTAGTTAGTGATTCGGATGTCGGCAAGTCCGCAGTGAACAGCAAGTAGAGTATGGGACCCAGTACGCTACCCTGTGGCACTCCTGCCTTTATCTGGCGAAGATCAGACAGTGCTTCCCCACTTTGTACTATGAATTGGCGCTGTCGTAGAAATGATTTTAGTATTCCGTACAAGTGATCTGGTAGGGCGTGTTTTAATTTGAAAAGCAGACCTGCATGCCAAACGCGGTCGAACGCCTGCGATATATCCAGAAATGCACCAGTACAGTAAGACTTTGCCTCTAGTGATTCCATGATCTTATTTGCTAGTCTGTGCACTTGGTCGACAGTGGCATGTTTATTGCGGAACCCAAACTGATGGTCAGGAATTAGTCCTTTTTCTTTGAGTATAGGTAACATTCGTTGCAGCAGTAGAGATTCAAATATTTTGGATGGGATGGGTAGAAGGCTTATGGGTCTATATGATTTTGCTTCTTCTGGTTGTTTATCTGGTTTTAGTAGCATTATAATTTGCGCAACCTTCCACTCCAGGGGAAAGAACTGCAGTCTTGACATGGCGTTAAATAATGACGTCAGAAAGGTTATGCCAGATTCTGGTAGTTCCTGTAATATGCGGTTTGTAATAAGGTCGTATCCTGGTGACTTTTTAGGGTCCGATTTTTTTATGATTCGAGCAACTTCTGTCCTTGTAAATTTTAATGGCATTTCCTCCGTATCTTTAGTAGTATTTAAGTAGTTAGTAATTTCTGCGGCATCCACTGGAGAGCCTTCATATGAATGAGGAATAAAGACTTTTGAGAGATGTTCTGAGAAGGTATCGGCTTTCTCTTGGTCCGTCCGTGCCCAGGAACCATCAGACTTCCTTATAGGAGAAGAAACATTAACAGGCCGTTTCAGTCTTCTGGTGGCTTTCCACAATGAGTAATCCGAGGAAGCAGTAGCATCCAGGCCAGTGAGATAATTTTGAAATCCGTCGTTACGGTCCTTGTCTAAAATGTGTTTCAGCTGTCTGTTGATGTGATTGAGTTGTTTTTTCACAACAGGGTCTCTGCTTTGCAGCCAATGCTTCCTCACTCTCCTTTTTTGGATGATTTTATCTAATATATGTTTCGCTACATAGTTGTCTGTGCCTCTATGTGGTAGTGGTGGGGTAGACGACCAGGCTGCATCCTGCACACTGTTGTTGAAGTACAGAACAGCTTCTGTTATTTCGTCTTCAGTTTTTAGACTAACTGGTTCCTGGAATGCTTTGTCGATGAGCTCTCGAAATAGGGACCAGTTAGTTTTTTTGTTATGCAAAACGCATTTTTTGGCGCATTCTTGAGCGGTGGTGTGTAGTTCTACTATGATTGGGGAGTGGTCTGAGGATAGGTCCCAGCAACTCTGACACAATATATTGTTATTTACGATTCCTTTGCTGACACAAAAATCTATAACATCCGGGATTTTACTTTTGTCTGTTGGCCAGTAAGTGGGTTGACCAGACGATATCACGTTCATATTTCTTGTTTGGATGCATTTAAAGAGTTGTCGTCAAATAGTTGTGTCAATAAATAACACTAAATAACAATTATTAAGACTTTTTATGAAGAAGTTTCAATCGATTTACAAATATTGTTGGAAGTTTACGGTATATAACTTGGACTTGAGAGACAGTTTGTGTGCTGATAACGCAGGAGACTGGTCTCCCCGCTGCCAGCACAGAATCCCTTCAGTGAGCTCTGGCTACCCTACTTACCTTGGGAACACAACACGCTGGTTACTATGGCGCGGTGTTCTGTAGGGCGGAAGTACTACCCCAGTCGGACTGCTAATTGTGGATGGGAGTCCCGGGTTCTTTAAGCGGGGTGTGAAAAAAAAAAAAAAATTAAAAATTCAAAAACCCGACTGCCTAAAAACTGAAAAGAAAAAAACAAGCACCAGATTGATTGGTGGTCTAGAAACATAACAACTGAACAGTCGGGATCCATTATTTGACAGCCAATCTAATTTTTCAATGGATCCCGACTGTTCAGTTGTTATGTTTCTAGACCACCAATCAATCTGGTGCTTGTTTTTTTCTTTTCAGTTTTTAGGCAGTCGGGTTTTTGAATTTTTAAATTTATTTTTTTTATTTTATACTTTTTAGTTATTTACATAGCTGCCCGGATAATAATGAAGTATAAAATCTATCTTTTATGAAGTTAATAATTTTCGTGTAGTGAAAGGGATATCACCGAAATTCAACCTTAATTATTATATTTTTGCTCATATCTCCGGTTCTGCTAAACCGATTGTAATCAAACAAACGTAAGATTTTAAGTCTAACCAAGACCTTTTAAACAAATAGAACCGCATCGAAATTCGTTCAGCAGTTTTTGCGTCCATCGCAGTCAAATGTTTGTGGAGCCAAAAATCCGCCATTTTGATTTTCTAGAAATTTTAATATACCTGGTGTCACTCACACAATCATGACGAATCAAACAACACCTTGTTTGTCAAAATCTGTCTAGCAGTTCAGGCTGTAGAGCGTGCAAGACAAATTTTCAAGATTTTCATTTTGCCGCCAAAACTCCGCCATTTTGATTTTCTAGAAATTTTAATATACCCAGTGTCACTCACACAATCATGACGAATAAAATGATACCTCGCATGTCAAAATCCGTCAAGCCGTTTAGGCTGTAGGCCGTGCCAAAGAAATGGACATACATACATACATACATACATACATAGTCTCGAAAAACATTACCCTCCTTTCTTCGGCAGTCGGGTAAAAAGCAATTGATGAGGCCGTCAAGTTGAGGGCCACCATTATGGCAATTTCGGTGTATGTAATGGGGGAGATTTTACCTTTAGCTTACCATCGGACGAGTTGAAGTCGTATTGACGTGACCGACATAAAAAAAAACCCGACATTCGACATTCCAAATTCGAAATTCCAAATCCATTCCCGCCTCACCCAGGAATCGTGCCACAACTTTTGTTCCAAAACGATTTTCTGGTATTCATAGAAGCTTTGATAGAAGTCATTGCTTGAATTTTATTACATTATCTTTACTTTATTCCTATGTAGGTATACATATTATATGAACTCCTTCTCCGAGCCATTCTCCAACAAAAATGGGGTTGTTTTTGCAGTAACTACGAAGTTCAACATCAATATTGTCCGTGTAGCGACTGAAAATAGACCAAAAAAAACCAGCCCGCTGAGTTTCTTGCCGGAGTATTCTCAGGTCTGGGCCGCGTTTCGAACCGGTGTGGTCCATTTGCTTATCTAGTTTTAAATATTTTTAATTTTGACGTTTTGTAAGTGCCGTTTAATGGACTATACAGAATAAATGATTTTTGACTTTGACTTCGGCTTTGGCTTTGGCTTTGAGTTTGATTTTGACTGCGATCTGAGCAAGTTGTTCAAAACAAAAAAAATTCTCGTGGTTCCGCGGGTCCAGAGTTAGGTGGAATTGGAGGAGGGGTATAGGATGAAGAGACTAGGCTAGAGACTAAGGACTTCCACTGCGTTGTACGATGTACCTGCAGTAGTCGTGAACAAATCGGTTTGCCCCCTTAACGCTGTGTTGCTCTGTGTGTTTGGACGAAACCGCCCCGTCGTGCATTCAACGCATTGGATGGTCTAAATAGTAATAGAAATACTCAGAATAATGTAAATATACATGTAATGTTATGTTAATATATATGTAAACTAGCTGTTGCCCGCGGCTCCGCCCGCGTGGATGTCGAAATCCGTTTCAAAAACTATCCTATCTCTCAAGTTGGATCGAACTGCACATGGTGTGCGAATTTTATTATAATCGGTTAAGTGGTTTAGGAGTCCATTGAGGACAAACATTGTGACACGAGATTTATATATATTAAGATATACATTATTCATACATACAAATTATTTGCACAGAGCGGGATTCGAACCCGCCACTTGCGACGTAGTAAAAATTTTTTTTTCATTCATGATATTCATGATACTTACGTTTCAGACCGCAACATACCATAATCCATTTGCAAATCATAAACGAAAAAAAAATACATCCCGCCTACTATCAAAATTGTTGCGGTCTATTTAAGGTTTAGGGCATTGCAACAAATTATTTTTTTGCAGTCTGGTTTTTTTTATATTTCAACCATTAATTATTTTATTTCATACTTTTTAGTTATGACATAATAGTGATATATTTTTTAATCTTCTTGTTGGCCTGCGTAACCTTGATTTTAATATGATTTCTCATATCTAATTACATTGAAACATATACGTATAGTGCGCGGCATCTAACGTGGCCAGATTTTGGAGTAGTGTGGGCCCCACTACTCCAAAACCTTGCCAAGTTAGATGCCGTACACTATACTTGTTTATATGCGACGCATTTTGCCACAAACAAGTACCTATAGTGCGCGGTATCTAACTTGGCAAGGTTTTGGAGTAGTGGGGCCCACACTAATCCAAAATCTGGCCACGTTAGATGCCGTGAACTATAAGTTGTATATATTTATTAAACCACCTTTTAAAGCTCTTCGTTTTGATACCCTACTTGAAAGGTTTAAGTGAAAATATTTTATGACAACATACATTTTAGCGTCAAATATCCACCTTTTAGTTTCGATTTTACGTTCTACGTGATTTAAAACACTCGGAAGACGAATAAATAGCTTCCATTTGAGACTTCATTCATCGAAATCCGTCCAGCCGTTAGACCTATACAGAGGAAAAAAAACTACATACCTACATACATATTGTAGAGCATTGAGCTACCTGCACTGGCTTAGACCTCAGACCAATAAAGTATTTAAGTACTTACAATGTGTTTTAAGCAGACTATATTATGATAAAGAATACATAATATATTTTATGGATAAATGAGCTGAAAAAGATAGCTGGGATAGACTAGATACGCAAGGCGGAGGATCGGGTGCTATGTCGTACATTGGAAGAGGCTGAGACAAGCGGACTGCAATAGGTATTTTTTTCAACCATGATACTATTCGTTCTAATAAAATTACGGTATTTATAGGTTAAAAATCTGTTTTATTTTCTAATTATACAATAATAGTAAAAAAAGAGTATTTTTTTCAGTTTTTGCATAAATATTTACAACAGAAAATTATTTTAATTTTGTCATAATTATTAATATTAATTATAATGTTGCATTCAATTACTTTAGACGAACTGTTTAGAAAAAAAAATTGTGTCACGGTTCCTGAGTGAGACGGGAATGAAATTTGGAATTTGGAAGGGGACTCATTAACTAGATAAAAGAGTTAATGAATTTTGACACCTATCTGTATAGACATAGCGCACCTTTTTCTAATGTTTTTGCTGGTCAAGTAGCGATCTATCGCGGTAGTATATATTTTTTTAATTACACTACACTACGTTTTGTTACAGATTTTAAGTCTAACCAAACTTTTCTAATAGAATAAACCCGCACCAAAATTCGTTTAGTAGTTTTTGTGTCCATCGCAATCAAACATGAGAATTCCAAGAAAAAATACTTATGTGTTCAGAATCATTTATAAGTATATATATGTATATATTCTCTGAACCTTTTCCCAACTCAGTTGGGGTCGGCTTTCCAGTCCAACTGTGATGCGGCTGAACTTCGATATTTTACGTGGAGCGACTGCCATCTGACCTCCACAACCAATGGCGATATCGAAGTTCCAAGTTAGACTGCTTGGACTTTTGAGGGCTCCAACTACCCGTAACGACTGCCATAGATGTTTGTATGGCAACCGGGACCGACGGCTTAACGTGCTCTCCGAGGCACTAATAAACCTGCGATAAATACACACATAACTTCGAAAAACATCGAAAAGTCATTGGTGTGTGCCATGGTGAACCTGGGATCGAACCCGAGACCTCGTCTCAACAGTCCATTACCCAAACCACTAGGCTACCGCGGTTATAAGTATAAGTATAAGTTATAAGTACTTTTTGTAAATACCTATTTCCAATGTACAGATAAGTACAACAAATTTTCAATTTTATAATAGTACCTACCTATAGGTGGAAGTCATTGATTGCATTCCTATTTTCTGATTTCTGAACTTTCACGTAAATGTCATTTTATTATTGAAGTTTTTCACTATTTGATTAAGCAAAATACTGTAGCAAATTCATTCCCGATTCACCCAGGAACTGTGCCACAATTTTATTCCAGTTTATCTAGTAAGCAAGTAATTGGAAATTGTACAATTGCACATAGGATTGCAATAATTAATTAAATAAAGAAACTTGTTAGCTTAATTTTGTATATGCATTTATTTATATCAACACACCCTGCAGCACGATCCTGTGTCTTGTGACTCTGCAAAAAGAATAAATTAATTACGCACTGATTTTAATGCCCAATATGGCGCCCAAAAATATACAATACACATACAAATATCCCATGACAAAACGATGATGGTAATAATAAGCTGAACAAATTTCTTTTTTTAATATTTTTTGAGGTTACGGAGAGATATAAGCCAGGATTTAGGTAGCAATAGGACAGGAAAGGATAATAAAGGTACCTGCTACAGACAAGCTTTTAGAACAAAAATTAAACTTAGTATTAAGTAGTTTTTGACGTCAAAAAGATGTAAATACGTTGCACTATTTTTTAAAATAAATAAATAAATTAAAATTGTGTCACGGTCCCTCGGTGAGGCGGGAATGAATTTGGAATTTTGAATTGGGAACGAGACGCAGGAACTAGATAAATGAGCTAATGAATTTTGAAACCTATCTGTATAAACATAGCGCGCCTTTTTTACCGTCATCTGTATGACAGTTACAAAAAGAGGCGCCATTGTTGCATTTATTGCTGGTTGAGTGTAGTGGTCTTAATTGGTATCAAATCGATACCGTGGTCTTTCGAGATACCAAATTGTTAGTTCCGTACAGCTAGTCTTCGTAATCCAGTAGCTGTGCTAATCTTAATATATATAAATCTCGTGTCACAATGTTTGTCCTCAATGGACTCCTAAACCACTTAACCGATTATAATAAAATTCGCACACCATGTGCAGTTCGATCCAACTTGAGAGATAGGATAGTTTTTGAAACGGATTTCGACATCCACGCGGGCGGAGCCGCGGGCAACAGCTAGTTATAATATATAATAGTCATATTTATTGTTAAGTCTTCATTTTTAAGATGCCGTACACTATACTTGTTTCTAGGTGACGTAATTTGCCACAAACAAGTATAGTGTACGACATCTAACTTGGCAAGGTTATAGAGTAGTGGGGTCAAGAGGGGTCCACACTACTCCAAAATCTTGCCGTAGTAAAACCGTATCAAAATCCTTTATTTTTTTAGAACCAGACCCGTAAGGGCCTGCTGCACTGCCTTAAATTAGTCATGCAAGCGAGCGTCCACGTTGTGTTATTTTTTTTGCACGATTTTGTCCGAATTATCTGCATTGCATGCATAACGCATGACATAGCGCAGACCCTAAAAGTATTTGCTAGGGCCTTTTCATCAATCGTAGGGTTGCCTAGGGTTGGTAGGCCCTCCCTTTTTGTAAAAAGTACACCACACCACACACCACCACAATCCATAACCATCTGTTATACCGAATGGCCAGCAAATGGGTACATATATAAACAATTAATAATTACTAAAATTAAAAAAAATACCCGTTATAGGTACTCTTGACCTGGTCTAATTTAGAAAAGCACCAAGAATAAAAAAGGATGATAATATACCTGGTACAGGAACAATGACTTGTGTTCTTGGAGGTTCTTCGGCTGGTTTTGGCTGTTCCTGTACAGGTTTCGTAGGAGTCGTAGCAACTTCTGTATACGCTGGAGGTGGTTCAGGAAACTCCGATACCGGTATTGGTGAGATAGGAAATCCATCAGAACTGTGTCCTCCGTAGATGTAGGACTCTTTTTGCATGAAGTTTGGAAGGGATCCAGGACCAGGTCTTGAGGAGCAACCTGGTGATTGGGCACCTGGAAATAAAATTTGATTAATACAAGTATTCTACTTTTAGAAAGTCGAGGTCGTCATCATCTTAGCGTTGTTCCCAATAGCATCCAAGGTCTTATCTCGGAGCCCAGGGTCCGCTTACTCATTCTTCTCTTTTTATGGAAGCTGTCGCTGTGTTCCGCCGCTTTCTGGTCTTCCAACCTCAAGAGCAAAGCCTGCGCCAGAGTCTCTTTCATTAATCAGTGTGTATGCAGGTGGGGTTGGCTTAGTTCCTTAGTGGGACACTATATACCCTTCCTAAGACGAAGTCATTCTCCGAGCCTTAACCCAACTATTACTGAATCACCATCAAATGTTTCAACAAATCTGGCAGAATTTTGGCACAGGGATAGATTCAATTTTTTACACTTGGAGTAATTTACCACAAGGGTTGCAGAATTCCATGCGGCAACTATAGGAAAGAAATCAAAGTTCAACTCACCAAATCCTTGGTCGTATGACCCGTATGCGTTAGGCCGGGTGGAGATGGGTGAATCCTGGTCATGACATGATGCTTCTGAGGATGATTTGGAGACAGTGTCATCTTTCCCGACGACAATTCTTTTGTTGTCAAAAGGGTCGTAGAGGACTGTGTCCTGGAACACATAATTTTGAGGTTATAGTACCATGTTTTGGTGCGGGAATCCCTACGGAACCCCAACCATTGCTCATCAAACCGCACGCCGTCTTGGTTCTACAAACGCGCGCCGGGTCCATGTGATGAGGCCGTCAAGCTAAGGGCCACCATTGTTGCATTATTGGTATCTAAAGACCCTTATTCCTCAGGCTTCTCCTTTAGCTTACCACCAGCAGCCGAGGTGAAGTCATATTGATGTGATGTGATCTAATTTAAAAAAAAACGCAGCACAACAATCAAAACACGTATCTTTGGTTTGTCCGCTGCCTCATCGCCAAATCGTACGTATTATTTGCACGAAACAGGCGCCTGCATGCGTGCACACACCTGATCACCTGAGGCAGTGGGCGGCCTTAGATTGTCATCTTACATTTACAAATTCTGGTTCCCTAGGCTCGTTGCTCTCGCAGACAGAACTGCTCCCGTTCTCCTCTGGCAGATCAATATATACCACTGGGTTATCATCTTCCTTCTTGCTTGAACCTCCCGGAGTTCGGCTGCCGCTCGCGACATTCTCCTGAAAAGGCATCCATACTAATATAATTAATGCAAAAGTTGTTCTCTAAGTCTGTCTGTCATGGCAAAAACCCCCTAGAAATCCTCCTGAAACCCCCGACTCTCCCCACCGGGCAGCTGAACCGGAAGTCGAACCGACTAAAACTGCACGGTGTCTCGTCACATCGGCTTGTGTAGCCGGGGAATCTGGTTCACCCTAAAAAGGATATCCCAGAGACCATAGACACGTAAACCACTGAATTTGATGAAATTTGCTACAAAAAATATAGATTTGGTAGCTATTTCCGATGTCTGCGTGGGCGAAGCTGCGTATGCGCAGCGGGTATGGTAGGTAGTCAAAAGAAAAATAATATTTAGTCATGAACGTTTTTCCGGTGGCAAAACGGGGACATCGTGATTCCCAAACCTGTGGCGGCCATCTTGAAGCCGGAGATTGGCCCTAGGTCACATGGACATAAACACCCCCGAAGGCCAACAGATATGTCCTAGATACTTGGTGTAACATTCGTTTTACTCATTCGTTCGTTAATAATATGTAAATTTATATACCCTGGAGCTGCCTTGCCCACTGCCACTGGCTCCCGGGATGGCTAACTGTAGTGGTCTTCTGGGTAGGTTGGCCCATTTAGCTGCGGTGGCAGGGTCTATGGTGGGCACATCATTGACCATAGGATTCACATAGGGATATCCTTGGTACTTCGACATGACCTGCAATTGTAAAGGGTAATAATTATCTTATACCTATACTATCATAAAATTGCCAAGTAGCTGTGACCTTTTTGGTAGGTGATGTGATATTTTGGTCGGAGGTAGGACACGACGGTATCTCCCGTCCGAAATGAGCTGTCCGACTGGGGTAGTACCTCCGCGCTACAGAACACCGCCCCATAATAACCAGCGTGTTGTGTTCCCGCCGGTAAGTAGGGTAGCCAGAGCTCACTTCACTCACTCCTTCCATGCCTTCCTAGCCTCCCCGCCCCTTCCCACCCCTCCCCACTTCCCTTCAGGGTAGGCAGCACATGTGTGACACCCTTAGTGTTGCACACGTTCATAGGCCACGGTGACCGCTTCCCATCAGGTGGGCCGGGTGCTCGTCTGCCACCTAAGTAGTATAAAAAAAAAAGGATTTCAGACTTAAATCTTACGCATGTTTGATCACAATCGGTTGAGTAGAACCGGAGATATAGTCAAAAAAATCGGTTGTCTGTAAAGTCGGTTTACTGACGGTAGTTGAACGTGACAACGTATTATTGTATAGCAGCTGTCCACGACGCATCGCTCACTCAAGTAGGAGAGAAACAAATGCCGAATGCGGAGGCCGATTGTGCCTCTTTGTCGCTCGTTTTGCGCTCTCGCTTGCACTTCAAGCCTTAAATGGAACGCCTCAGAGCGAGGTAACGCCGCATGAGTCATGTTATTTCGTGCGTGCAGCCGGCTCCATCGAATTATAGGACGTTGTCACGTTAAAAAGCGAAAACAAACGTTCACGCGGGCGGAGCCGCGGGCACAGGCTAGTTAGGTATACGTTTATCAATCATTATCAAAGTTTTAATGATTCTACGGGATGACAATTATGAAAATTATGTCTGTTATCGCATATAAGATTCATTAACTCATTTATCTAGTTTGTGCGTCCCATTCCAAATTCGAAATTCCATTTCCATTCCCGTCTCACCCAGAAACCGTGCCACAATTTTTGTTCTAACAGTTGGTCCGTATTGACGAAAATTGGGCTTCAAATTGCTTTGGATGCAACCGGGATTACCGCTCGGACAAAAGTGGACAATTAAGGAAAAACAATGTACTTAATATTAAGATCATGAATTACCTATTTATCAGATAAACGCTGATAAAATGATACAACGACTACACGTTGGACGTTTCAAGTGTCTATTTCCTCGGGACATTGTTGAAAAATAATTAGGTACAAAGTCTATATAAATAATAAAAAAAAAAAATTAAAAATTCAAAAACCCGATTGCCTAAAAACTGAAAAGAAAAAAACAAGCACTTAGATTGATGTCCGGTGTTCTAGAAACATAACAACTGAACAGTCGGGATCTATTATTATTCGACAGCCAATCAAATTTTTCAATGGATCCCGACTGTTCAGTTGTTATGTTTCTAGACCACCGGACCTCAATCTAAGTGCTTGTTTTTTATATTTAGTGCATAACTTTTGAACGACTGCACCAAATTGGATAATTCTATTTATTATTGGCACAAGATTTGTGTGAAAGAATTTTTTTTTTGAAAAGTCCATGAGTATGGCGCTATAATTGCACTGGGGCAAAGCCAGGGTGCGCAGCTTGTATGAAATTAAAATTAAAAAAAAAATTACATTACATGTTGCAATAAAAATAAACTCGAAAATAAATAGTCATTTTTATTTGTGTTTAAATTCTTGTTTAAATAGTGCATTACAAATTGTAATTGAGTTTTGAATAAAATGTTTTCTTAATAAAATAAAGTAAATAAGCAATAAAAAGATAAATTAAAATCTGCACATTAATTCACGCATATTTTTACATGCATCAAAAACGGTTTTTACTTTTTTCTGCCAATGGAAACCCTACTTTGACACTAGCTATCACAACGCCAAAAAAAACATAAAAATAACAAATCTAGAGAAACTTTAAAAACGGAATTGTCTATGGCGCATATAAAATTCTCTTAGTTTCTCAGTCAACGTCAAAACAGTATCACCACAACATTTCCGTCATCTTTGTTCTTCAATTCAAACATAAAATAACATAAAAAATATAATACCTTTACTGTGTACTGTTATTTGAACCACAAAAACACTCGAAAAAATTCCAAATTTAAATTTTAATACCAGAAAAATACACAACGCTATTTGAACCATATTAAAACATACACAAATTCCAAATTCAAACTCAAATAACACAAAAATACCGTACCTTATTTGTGTATTGTTATTTTGAACACAAAAATCACCCACAACAGTTATTTTTCACATTTATTTTTCGTATTTACTTCATAATTTTTCCCGTTTCGCATAGTACTTCATGAAACTAATGATAGATATGGTAAAATGACTGTTTATCTTACAGATAAGATTGCGGGAAACAAGATATGAAATGTACTAGGTATTATTGTATCGCTGAGTATCGACAAATTCGTTTGATATAAGAGCATACAACATTCTTGTATTGCTTAGCATGGACGTTTAAAACTTATGGATGGCACGCGTTGAAGAATACAACCGACGAAAGAGTCGGTCTACTTACTTATATGCACAAGTCGGCACGTACTCTAGTCAGCCACTATGCAGCAAATGTTATCCGATTCAGTCAGTTTAATTAGAAAAATAAAATATAAAAATCAAAAACCCGACTGCGTTAAAATCTTAAAACAAGCTGCTGTTTAAAAAAACCTATTTAAAAACAAGCTTTTATTATTCACAATATAGAATTGTCATGGGATTTACATAAGTATGCCAAATTTCAGCTCAATCGGATCGAATCGAAGAGCTCACTGTACCCCTCCTCCTCCTCCTCCCATCCCTTCCTAGCCTCCCCACCCCTTCCTAGCCTCCCTACCCCTTCCCAGCCCTGCCCCCTTCCCTTCAGGGTAGGCAGCGCGTCTGTGACACCCTTAGTGTTGCACACGTACATAGGCCACGGTGTCCGCTTCCCATCAGGTGGGCCGTGTGCTTGTCTGCCACCTAAGTAGTATTAAAAAAATAACCACGGGGCAGGTGCAACTAAATAAAAGCTTGTAAGAAATACGGAACCCTAAAAAATAAGCACTCAGATGTCTTATGGTCTAGAAACATAACAACTGAATAGTCGGGATCCATTATTCGACAGCCAATCTAATTTTTCAATGGCCGAATCATTGAAAGGTCGGTAGTGCGAGTGTGATGTCCCTGGTGTTACACAATTCCAAAGACCTAAGTGACCACTTTCCATCAGGTGGGCCGTGTACTTGTCTGCCTCCTAAGTGTTAAAAAAAGTTAAAAAGTAAAAAAACCCACTCAGATTTTAACCCAACTCTGTATTATTGTTCCAGAAAATGTCCAACGAGGCAGGTCTTCGTTAGAGGGGGAAGATCACACTGCATAGATAAGTGCAACCCTGAGACCATGTGTGGGGAAGTCAGCGTTCCTGAGGAACACCTGAACGTAAGTCAACATCATTTTTACCCGACTGCCGAAGAAAGGAGGGTAATGTTTTTCGAGATTATGTATGTATGTATGTATGTATGTCCATTTCTTTGTCACGGCCTACAGCCTAAACGGCTTGACGGATTTTAACATGCGAGTTATCATTTTATTCGTCGTGATTGTGTGAGTGACACTGGGTATATTAAAATTTCTAGAAAATCAAAATGGCGGATTTTTGGCGGCAAAATGAAAATTTTGAAAATTTGTCTTGCAAGCTCTACCGGACATTTTAAGTGCTTGTTTTTTTCTTTTCAGTTTTTAGGCAGTCGGGTTTTTGAATTTTTAAATTTTATAGTAGAGGAACCGTTGAAGATCGACTTTCACCATATTTTCATGTCGTGTTCCGTGAAACCGCGGTAACCTAGTGGTCGGGGTAATGGACTGCTGAGACGAGGTCTCAGGTTCGATCCCAGGTTCACCATGGCCCACACCAATGACTTTTCGATGCTTTTCGAAGTTATGTGTGTATTTATCGCAGGTTTATAAGTGCTTGGCTAATGGCAATATGTTCGCCACCTATTACATTGGGACCTAAACATAAACTGGCGAAATGTGGGTGCTAGCACCTCTGCCTACCCCTTCGGGGATATAGGCGTGAGTTTATGTTATGTTAATAAAATACAGTTAAATAAAAAATACTTTAATTAATCAATTCCGTTTCGTCATCATTCTTAAAATTCGACTACAGTGGTGGCATTCGAATCTTGATCATCCACCATTTTCGTCAGCACAATATTTCCACTCGTAGCTAGCAATTGGTAGTGAGGAAACTTATGGTTATGAGCTCTTGACTCCGTTTCACCAAATTTCTCCGATTTCATATTCAAATCAAACACCGCATCAATAGTTTTATTAAGCACACCATTATCTAATTTATTGTCTTCGATATTAGCTCTGGGTATTGTAAAAACGTTTTTGGGTTTCTGATTTTGAATATAGCCATACGATTTGTATGTGTTAGTTTCTATTTCATCCATTCGTAAATTCTTTTTGCTTCTATCGCTGTTCTTTTTGTTTCTCTTCTTGTGTGTATCAAAGTGTTGTTCATCAAAAGATCCCTCTTTATGATTATAATGTTTATTCTCTTCTGAAACGTCTCTTGGGATTTCTTCCGAGTTATGCGCAATTACATGTTTAGCTGTTTTTGCTATGAATGTGGCTATTTTATCAGCAAGAGATTCTGAAACGAATTTGTTGGCAAGTTTTTTGACGTCTTCTATATTTGCTGTTAGGAGGACGAATGGTCTGCTTGTGTGAAGTAGTAACAGTAGATGGAGACCTGGGGCAAAAAATAGTCGAATTTATGAGTAGCTAGAAATTAAATGGAAGTAGGGCACGACGGTATCTCCCGTCCGAACTGAGCAGTCCGACTGGGGTAGTACCTCCGCCCTACAGAACACCGCTCCATAATAACCAGCGTGTTGTGTTCTCGCCGGGAAGTTCACTGTACCCCTCCTCACCCATCCCTTCCTAGCCCTCCTTCCCTTCAGGGTAGGCAGCGCGTGTGTGACCCCCCTAGTGTTGCACACGTCCATAGGCCACGATGACCGCTTCCCATCAGGTGGGCCGTGTGCTTATCTGCCACCTACGTAGTATAAAAAAGGTACTCATTATGACCTCCACGCGGTGCTACCCGGGCAAGACGGCTGCGTCTCTCTTTCCAAGGGAGACGCTACTTTGGCGGGAGTGGCCCTCTAGAGGGCTGTTTGGAGGTTCCGAACACAGACTAGAGGGGAAGGGGTGGGGGCGGCGACAGGACGGCCGGAATATGTTATATAGAACAGAGTGTATTGAATATGATTTTGTTTAGACCCTAGGTCAGTCTTAGGAAAAGAAAATGCTCTTACCAAAAACTGGTAAATTCCGTAGTAACATTTTTAACTGCAACAATATATTTGATCGGGAGTAATTTTGAATATTGCTATGACTTTTTTATTATTTTTATTTTATTGCCAAGATTGCGAGATTGATTCATGACTTAACTAGTTATCCAGCCCGGCTTCGCTACAAAAAATTTTTGCTTAGGAGTGGAATCTACTATATTTAGACTAATAAATTAAATTAAATATAGGTAAGTGGCTGTTGGTAATATTAAAATAACAGCTTTTGAATAATTGCAATGACTAACAAAACTACAATAGTTATTAAACTGTTGTGTCTGTCTGTCTTTCTGTCTTGGGTAATCTCCGAACTGGCTGTGTCGAGTTACTGATTTAGGGTAATCCCGCAAAAAAATTAAAACAAAGAAGTTCTATTATAACCGCTTATTTTTTTTGAACACTTGGCTGTTGATCTGTTTATTCGCAATGGATGCAAAAACTACTGAACGGATATCAATACGATTTTTTCTATTAGATCTTGTTCAGACTTAAAATTTTACGCATGTTTGATCACAATCGATTGAGTAGAACCGGAGATATGACCAAATAACGATCATCAGCTGGTATTATGTTTCTTTGATCAGAATTCAAGATGGCGTCGCATAATTCCCGCCAAAATACATTTCTTTTTTGTTTCAGCCTTGTTACGTGTGTAACAGCACGGGCCACAACTGCAGGGCGCTACCACGACAGCCCTACGACGATGAAGCGTCACAGATCAGCGGGAATGCCATCCCAGACGGAAGTGAAAAGCCAGGTAGGTACAGTTGGTCTTCTTCTGTCGTGTCCAAAGTCCAACGTCCAAAAGCCAAAGGCCAAAGTCCAAAGTCCAAAATATCAAAGTCAAAACACAAAAATGATTTATTCTGTATAGACCATTAAACGGAACTTACAAAACGTCAAAATTAAAAATATTTAAGACTTGATAAGCTAATGGATCACCGGTTTGAAACTCGGCCCAGACCTGAGAAGATTCCGGCAAGAAACTCAGCGGGCTGTTTTTATTATTCTTACCTAATTAAATGCTTTTATTTAAGTTGACCTGCTTGTTTGGGTCAAATCTAGTAATTGAAAATTGACCCCCTTCCTGTGGACGGATTGTTCTGATATTTGGCACATTATCTTTAGTTTAAGTTAATCTATTCTATATCATTGTAAATCTAAGATGGCCGCCGCTACAAAATGGCGGCTTACGTATTTTTCCACAACTACTGTAGGTAATATGGATATCAAATGAAAGGGTTTGACTAGTAGAATATAGTTCTCTGGGCAATATGGCCGCTTTTAGTGCGTAAAAGCGTTTAACTTAAAACATTTTTTTACTCAATTTATTTACCAAAAATACTTGTATCAGCCTACCAATGGCCTACCATTGATTTATTCTATTTCTTTCTACGCAAGGTTCTGTAGAAGATTTGGAGTACCCAGGTGTTCTAGACACTGACTTCGTGCTATATGTGAGTGCGGTGGAAACCGAACGGTGTCGGCGAGGTCTGACCGTGGCGTACGCGTCCCATTGCCAACAGGAGGCAGCGTTAGACAGGTAAGTTTGGGAACTGTATATAGAAAACTAATTTTAATTATCCTACAGGCCTGTTCTCAACATCTGAATCCCAACATCGGGGGGGAATTGGGGGATGAGGGGGTATTTTGAGCTCTGGCTACCCTACTTACCTTGGGGAACACAACACGCTGGTTATTATGTGGCGGTGTTCTGTAGGGCGGAGGTACTACTTCAAACGGACTGCTCAGTTCGGACGGGAGATACCGTCGTTTCCTACCTCCGATAGTCTGAGCCCTCTGCTAGTCAGGGGAACAAGCGGAGAAGCTCCGAGCAGCGCTATACAGCGACTATCCTGCGAGGAGGAGGCGCTGCTGTCTGTTTCCCAAGGGGTAGGTACTGCGTGAAGGTTCCCGACCACGCACCCTTTTTTATACCACGTAGATGGCAGACAAGCACACGGCCCACCTGATGGGAAGCGGTCACTGTGGCCTATGGACGTGTGCAACACCAAGAGCGTCACCCAGGCGCTGCCAACCCTGAAGAGAAAGGGTGGGGAGACTAGGGGGAGGAGGGGTACAATGAGCTCTGGCTACCCTACTTACCTTGGGGAACACAACACGCTGATTATTATGTGGCGGTGTTCTGTAGGGCGGTGGTACTACCCCAGTTGGACTGCTCAGTTCGGACGGGAGATACCGTGTCCTACTCCATTGGACCCGAAGTTTGCTTGGGCCTCAAGGATGTTGCTATGGTCTTTTATGCCAGTTTGTTCTAAATAACTGAATTTTGTTCTAGACCTGTAGCGGGCCATGCTAACTTCTGTCCCGGTGAACTTTCCACGAAGTACAGAGACCTGCCGTCAGTATTGTCGACTGTTAAACACGAAATGTTGCATGCTTTAGGATTCAGCGTTTCACTCTTCGCTTTCTATAGGTGAGTTTTAATATCTGTATGTTTAGTACACACAGCATCGAAAAGAGGGCTATTTTTTTAGAGTGAAAATTCCTCCCGTGTCGCCTATCGGCGGTGCTTATGTCGGACTGGAACCGACTAAAACCGCACACCTTCTTGGGTCTGAATCAACGGAGTGTAAGGTTACCAAATAAGACATTTCACTCGTACCCCGGCTGACTTTAGGTCTTGAACGGTTTTCGGAAGGCCCTAACGAACCCCGAAAGTGTAGGGGGGGGGGGGGGGGACTTTGCGACGCTGCATTGCGTTGGCAGGGTCTCTAGGGTGACAGGTGACCGGAATAATCCGTGCTGCAGTAAATGGGAACCGCAAAAGCATTCATTGTGAACACATGGCGAAATTATGTTTCCAACATTTTATAAGTTTAAAGGTTTATAATAAGTGATCCGTACTTTTTGGACTTTTCCCCAGCTTCCTACCATCCAGCAGGGTGCAGTTAATTGCCGTAAAACATTATATCAATAGATTCTCCTAAGTAATTTACTTAGGAGACTAAACTCAATATCATTAGCCGCTTTTGTTGCTAACTATACCTATTTCGTTCAGTAGGTACTACAATGAATCATTATTATTATTTCAGGGATGAAAACGGCGAGCCTCTTACAGAAAGGAGGCCGGACACCGGAAACCCTCCGCTGGACGAAGAGTGAGTGATAATTTCCGGTCCAAAATGGCCGACTTTAATCAAAATAGTTGTGAATCGAATCACGTATTCGGGATTATTGCTTTTATGGTCAAACACATGGTTTAAGAAAAGAAGTGTCGCATTCCGGGAGCGACACATTTTATTTTATACCACTTAGGTGCAGACAAGCACACGGCCCACCTGATGGGAAGCGGTCACCGTGGCCTATGGACGGGGGCGTCACACTCGCGCTGACGATCGAGTGGTTGAGGAGGAGTGGGAGGGATACTTGGAGGGGGAGGGGGTGGGGGGGGTAGCCAGAATCCCTCCAGTGATCTCTGAATATTGCCTGTTTAATTATTGAACCAATAAAAGCTATTTGTATTTATTTCAGGCTACAGATCCATAAATGGTCAGATCGTGTGGTGAAGAACATCACAAGGAAGAAGTGGATGATCAGAGGGGGCTACATGGAGAGGACCTTCCACATGATGGTCACTCCAAGAGTGGTCAACGAGGTAGGTGCAACTTCCCCTCATACACATATACCTCCTCCCCCCCACACACCCATGCACACTATAATTTGTAATGATAGAGGAAAAAGTCCAGGACCTGACAAACCCTACGACTTAATCAATATTTTTTACTTTTTAGTGTACCTACATAACATAACATAACATAAACTCACGCCTATATCCCCGAAGGGGTAGGCAGAGGTGCTAGCACCCACATTTCGCCAGTTTATGTGTTAGGTCCCAATGTAATAGGTGGCGAGCCTATTGCCATTAAACGGGCACTTATAAACCTGCGATAAATACACACATAACTTCGAAAAGCATCGAAGAGTCATTGGTGTGTGCCATGGTGAACCTGGGATCGAACCCGAGACCTCGTCTCAGCAGTCTATTACCCAGACCACTAGGCTACCGCGGTACTACAGAAATAGAAAAGTACCTATTTATGAGGTTTATTATGTACAAAGGCATCAAAAACAGAATTTTTGCCGCAAATTTGATGATTTCCCCTCGATTTTCCCAAGATTCCAGCATCGGATCCTGATACCCTGGATATGGGACCACCTCAGAAGTAGCCTCTTTCAAACAAAAAATATATATTTCAAAATCCATCCATTATTGGTGCCGCTGTCGCGTAACATTCATACAAAAAAATAAAAATAGCGTACGAATTGAGAACCACTTCCTTTTTTGAAGTCGGTTAAAAAATTATATTTAATTGTAGACTTTACCGTTATAAAGTTAGTCTAAAATCACATGAAAAGAATTCATTAAACTTTTTCATTCACTCTACAAAATATCATTTAACTTTAGACTTTAACCTGATAATAGTAAAGTCCAAAATTAAATTATAGAATTATTAACGTATACAATTATGTTTTCCAGGTCCGAAACCACTTCAACTGCCCAGAGCTAGAAGGAGCAGAGTTAGAGGACCAAGGAGGAGACGGAACTGCCCTCACGCATTGGGAGAAGAGAGTCTTCGAAGTGAGTAACATGTATTGTATCTATACAGGCCCCTTTTTTATCTTGCGGAAATCCCCATGGATACCACCCCCGTCAGCCATCGGGAGTGGTTATGTCGGGATCGAACCGACTAAAACCGTCGGCGCGCGGACAATCAGCTCGCCCCCCCTCCCCACTCGCTCCCCACTGTACCCTCTGCTAGTCAAAGGGACACGTGGAGAACCTCGGAGCAGACCTCTAGAGGGCCACTCCCACCCCGGCCGGATTGGTCGCAGGCAGCAGCGTCTCCCGTAGCAATTGTGACGCTCCTGATGTTGCACACGTCAATAAACCACGGTGACCACTTCCCATCAGGTGGGCCGTGTGCTTGTCTGCCACCTAAGTAGTGTTCACGATATTCCACTCATACGAACGAAGAACTTTGCTGACACGTTCATCGTGCGTACAGCTAAGGAGTGGAATTCCTTGCCTGAGTCTGTGTTTCCGGAAAGCTATAACCTGGGAGTTTTCAAGTCTTCTAGGCAAGCGTGATTCATCTTAGACCACATCGCCACTTACCATCAGGTGGGATAGTGGTCAAACGTAAGCCTATACTGAATAAAAAATAATAATAAAAAAACGACTAAAACCTTCTTACCCAACTTTCTTCTTCTAAGTTTTTCAAAAGTATTTTTTTTTTCAGAACGAGGCCATGACAGGAACTCACACGCAGAACTCGGTCTTCAGCCGCATAACCTTCGCTTTAATGGAGGACACGGGCTGGTACCGGGCCGACTACGAGCACGCCACCCCCCTCCTGTGGGGGCGAGGGCTAGGCTGCAAGTTCGCCATGACTTCCTGCAAGCAGTGGCTTAACACACAAAGGTTGAGGTAAACCCTTTATGGGTTATTTATTACGCGTGGGTAACACACTGGACATAGGTAGTAACACAGTGGACATAGGTAGTAACATAGTGGTAATAGGTAGTAACACAGTGGACATAGTTAACAGGGCACAGATAGTGGACGTAAAAAAAAGAAGGTCAGATCCCTAGAAAGGAATATTGGTCGCGGGAATATGCTAAATACTTGGTAAATAAATGGTAAATGAGAGTTGTCAACATTTTATTACACTGACTTTTGCACACCAAAGTGGTAAATAAAATATGTATTCGACAACCACAGTTATTAATACCATATTTGTACTGATGAGTGGTTGATTGATTGACTGATTGATTGATTGATTGACATTAACAACGCAATACTACACTTGTGTGACACTTGGACTTTTATACTAACACGGAGCACACTCTAGCTTTTTTTAATAAATAATACACTGGTTCTGGGTTATTGTTAATTCATATGTTTTTGTGTTAAATGTAACATTTATTCTTGTTTGTTAAATTTTTTTAAAGTGTTGTGCGACAGTGGAATGCCATAATTTAAGATTCATCCAAAAATATCTTGCTGTAATCTTTTTCACTCGTTCCATTAAAAACATTATTAGAGCTTCGATAAAAACCCACTGTCAATTTTTAATGAATGAATGTGCGCTCGCAGGCATATTTCGAGTCATGACATGTTATTGTCGCGGTCGTTCGGGATGTTTTGTGATTGGTCAGTGCTCGAAATTTTTACAAAAAAAATTGTTCTAGATTTTTAAATGGCTCCAATCGATCCTGTTATCGAAACTGTGTCCAAATTAATTCGGTCCAAAACGACTATAAAATCAACGTGTATAAAAATCAAACTTTACAATGCAATAAAATTACTTTATATTAAGCATTTGGTCACTATAAGTGAAGTCATAATAAGCGTATTCTACTATAAACTTAAACACAAAGCGATCTGCCAGATCTAACCTCAAAGAGTAACACAGTGGACATTTGTCCTCTGTGTTACTAGTTGAGCTATTATATTGATTTATCTACTTTCTTGCAAGCAATTCCACGGATAATTCTACGATGGAGTAAGTTATAATTTTTGACATAATTTTATTACTTTACTAGCGGACCCGACAAACTTCGTTCTTTCAAAAATATTTGGAATGTGGCTGTTTTTTTCTTAAAATTCTTAATTGATTGACTGTATTGATTGAATTTGAACTTTATGCAGTGGTAATAAAGTGCAAATATTAATTATACTGCTATGATGTTGAAAGTGTTCATACACAAGGTGACATCTTACCATCAGACGGACGGTGTGATTGTTTACTATGTTAGTAGTCTAAGTGTTTAAAATATGAGGCGTAGGAAAAAAATGAAGATTTGGCATTATATTTTACATATTTGTTTCAAGCATATCAAACTGGACACAGCGGAAAGAGTGAGTATCAATTTACAAAATTAAATGTGTTAAAAAACCGGTCAAGTGTGAGTCGGACTCGCGCATGAAGGGCCCAGGACCTTTACATTTACCACTAGCGACCCGGGACCCGGCTTCGCCCGGGTGTTCCATTAAAATATATAGCCTATGACACTCAGCAATAATGTGGCTTTCTTATTGGTGAAAGAATTTTTGAAATCGGTTCAGTAGATCCCGAGATTACCTCTTACAATTTAACAAAAATACAAACACACAAACTTTACTTCTAATATTAGTATAGATTATTTGATTCTTAAGCTATTGTATAGCTTTTATCGTGGGCTTTGAGGGGGCCGAGTCAAGAAATTCCGGAACGAAAATAAAAAACCGAACACCCTCGCACAAGTTACAACCTTATTTCAAGTATAGTAACTATCATAATTGAGTGACTGCTATGCAATAGCTTTACCGCGGCAGTCTCCGAGTGCCACACTTTTTTTAACCGACTTCAAAAAAGGAGGAGGTTCTCAATTCGTACGCAATTTTTTTTTGTATGTATGTTACGCGATAGCGGCGTCAATTATGGATGGATATGGAATTTTTTTTGTTTGAAAGAGGCTACTTCTGAGGTGGTCCCATATCCAGGGTATCAGGATCTGATGCTGGGATCTTGGGAAAAACGAGGGGAAATCATCAAATTTACGGCAAAAAATCTGTTTTTGATGCTTTTGTACATAATAAACCTCATAAATAGGTACTTTTCTATTTTTGTACACTAAAAAGTAAATAATATTAGTTTGTGAAGTCGGTTTTTTAAACGTAGTTATAATTATTATTTTAGTATTTTTTATAGCGGCAATAGAAATACATCTATGAAAATTTCTACTGTCTGGCTATCACGATTCGTGAGATACAGCCAGATAGACAAACAGACAGACTGACAGCCGTTTTTACTCTGGATACGGTACCCTAAGGACCACTTCCAAAAAATTTTATTTTATTTGTAACAGGCTCGCGTTTGACCACAATCTCACCTGTTGGTAAGTGATGATGTGGTCGACGGTGGAGCTCGCTTGCCTAGAAGTAACCTATTCACTGTAGACTTGAAGACTCCCAGGTTGTAGCTTTCCGGAAATACAGACTCAGGCAGGGCATTCCACTCTTTAGCAGTACGCACGATGAACGTACTGCCAAAACGTTTTGTGCGTATGAGTGGGATATCCACCATGTACCGGTGGCGCGTTGCCGTATCTGGTCGTTCGGTGATGAAAGAAATTTATTAAGATATAGCTAAAATAAACAGAAAGAGATTAATTTTCGATTTAATTTCAAGCAACAATCGGACGAAAATTAAAGAGTAAGTATTAACCTTACAAGTATTTTAGACTACTAAGGTAGCAAACAAACACTGTCTAACTGCTAGTAAGTGGTTACCGAGGACTATGAAGTATTCAGCTCTCCGTCGTCATCCCAATTATATTTTTAGTTAATTTATACAAAACTATATGCATACGGTACCCCCGTGATCGTTCAGCCCCCCCCCCCCCCCTCCGCCTGCTCCCCACTTTACCCTCTGCTAGTCAGAGGGACACGTGGAGAGCCTCAGAGCAGCCCTCTAGAAGGCAACTGCCACCCTGGACGGATTTGCCTATGGCAGCAGCGTCTCCCGTGGCGAGTGGGAGGCGCTGCTCGCTGCACCCTTCAAAAACCCTCTGTCTTCGCCAATAGAGGGACAATTAAAACCATATCTTATAAAATAAAATAAAAATAAAATAAAAAATCTTGCTCTCAAATCTCTTCTTCAACCTAGCGTTAATCCCGGTCGCATCCAAAGCTTTCACCTCGGAGTCTGGGGTCCGCTTTACCAGTCTTAACTGCGGATTTGGCTGGACCTCGATATTTTCCGTGAAGCTTTTTTGTTCTCAAATCTCTGCCTATGTTTAAATCCCGGCTGTAATGTTTCAGACGCAAGAACCCGGCGCCATTTTGTGAAAGGATCAAGGGTAACCCTTTGAGGACTGAGTGCTCATCGCGTCGGGATGCTGTAGTACTGTGCAATCTGGTTCGACATGATACTATACTACCGAGAGCTTATCAGGTAAATCATCTCCACTCTAGTCTAGAATAGTGTAGCGATTGTTGATCGATAGTCAACAAATCACTAAAATATCGATAGGCCTATCGATACTATCGATAGTTTTTTTTATACTACGTAGGTGGCAGATAAGCACACGGCCCACCCGATGGGAAGCGGTCACCATGGCCTATGGACGTGTGCAACACTAAGGGTGTCACACACGCGCTGCCTACCCTGAAGGGAACTGGTGGGCTGGGAAGGGAGGGTTACAGTGAGCTCTGGCTCCCCTACTTACCTTCGGGAACATAACACGCTGGTTATTATGGCGCGGTGTTCTGTACGACGGTATCTCCCGTCCGAGCTGAGCAGTCCGACTGGGGTAGTACCTCCGCGCTACAGAACACCGCCACATAATAACCAGCGTGTTGTGTTCCCCAAGGTAAGTAGGGTAGCCAGAGCTCACTGGGGGTGGTTGAGAGTTTCTTTGCTGACAGTAGACAAAAAGTCAATTTGACTTCACCTCGCCTGATGGTAGGCTAAATTTCATCTTTAAATTATTCACAGCATTTCGACATATTACCCAACGTGGCCCCAGGGGAGGAGGCACACTATGGCGGCTCCGTGTCCCTGGCGGACTACTGCCCGTACCTCCAGGAGTTCACCTGGCGTCACAAGAGCGTCCTGGTGAGAGGCAGCAGGTGTTCGTACGAAGAAAACACGCCTAGTAAGTGTTTTAAATGACTTCTAGTATGTAGTTTGGCAGTATGGAACCAAAAAATGGAATTAATTTAATTTTTTTAATAAATAAATTGGTATAGTTAGATTAAGTTTAAAAAAAATTGTAGGTATTATTTGTATTTAAAAGAAATTAGTATCAATTTAACGAAAAAAAGTAGTATCGATTAAATTTCAAAAAAATTGGTATCTAAATATCGATTTCATTTTAAAAAAATTGGTATCGATTTAATTTTCATTAAGGGATTTATTTTCTTAAAAATATACCAAGAAAATGTATATTGTATGGTAATAAGTATATTATCAAGAAAGTCATGAAATTCACACAATTGAAATTAAAACAAACTCATGTGTGGAAAAGTTTGTACTCAGAAAATTATTTTTTGGACTTTGAATTCTAGAATGTATTTTTTAATTAATCATTCCCTTACAGAATCTGACGTGAACTTCGCCCTGGAGAACTACGGCGCTCACTCGAAATGCTTCGACCACAGCGACAAAGTGTGGGAACAAAAATCATGTCGACAGGTAATATCTTAATCTTAATATACAGGGTCTCCCGTAATGAATGGATAAACCGTAAACTGGAGTTGCTCCGGATGTGAGGCTACAAGAAAATCATATCATTTTGCTAGGGTTGTCAACCATATGGTAATGGCATAGACTTTTATACTTTTTTAGTAATTTCTCTACTTTTTTTATTAATTCCGTAGCCATTTCTTCAAATTTAAGTATTTTCGTGAATTTTTTTTTGTATTATACTCTTAAAGACGTGTATCATTCACTTTTAATATGATTTTAGGTGTCCTTAACGTTAAACGTTAATAAAATAGTCATTTTAAGAGAATTTTTTAATTTTTTTTTCTTAACATCAACTTTTGAACATCTACTGTGAAAAAAAAAAGTACGGCGCTATAGCTGCCCATGATCTTAATAAATTGTCTAGTATGTGTAGTTTCTAAAAAGGCATAACAATGTGTACTTTTAAAGTAACATTATGTTACTAGGAGCAAGAACGTTTATCAAGGTCAACATTTAGATTTTTCAAGTAATGTTAAAAATAGTTGTAAAACTCGTCTTAATGATTTTATTCTATCAAGATACTTTACAAAAAAACTAACAGGCCACTAACTAGGATATTCAGAATGAAACCAAGTTGTTAAAAAAAAAAGAATTTAATGAAAAACTTAAACTAAATGTTCAACATGTCTTCCGCTGGCAGCAATGCATGCTCGGCAACGCCTAATAAAAGATCTTTTAATCCGACGCGCATAACCAGCTTCTTTGACTATTTCTAGTACTTCGTCTGCATTGTGTCGTTGAGGTCGTCCTCCGCTTGTCCCGCCTATGCCACTTCCAGGAAATCGTCCTTCCATAAATGCATTATGTACTCTGATGAAAACACGGTAATCAGGGTGTCGCGCATTTGGACATCTTTCGCGATAAACACTAGCAGCTCTATTGGCGTTGCCATTACATCCGCCGTAAATTAAATGCATGTTTGCGTATTCGGCGGGCGTGTATTGTTGAGGCATAATACACAAATTTCACAAAAACTTTTTCAAACAACAAGTCCAATCGATAGCAGAATACGAAGTCCGTAAATGTTTGCAAAGTTGTCAGTATCACCACGTTAACAAGTCCAAATCACAAGGCAAATCAAAGTCTGATATTAGAAAGCAGTAACAAATTGACGAAACTAATGAAAACAAAAAAAAACTGGAGGAACTAAATTCTTTTTTTTTTAAACAACTTGGTTTCATTCTGAATATCCTAGTTAGTGGCCTGTTGGTTTTTTGTAAAGTATCTTGATAGAATAAAATCATTAAGACGAGTTTTACAACTATTTTTAACATTACTTGAAAAATCTAAATGTTGACCTTGATAAACGTTCTTGCTCCTAGTAACATAATGTTGCTTTAAAAGTACACATTGTTATATACCTTTTTAGAAACTACACATACTAGACAATTTATTAAGATCATGGGCAGCTATAGCGCCGTACTTTTTTTTTCACAGTAGATGATCAAAAGTTGATGTTAAGAAAAAAAAAAAAAAAAATTCTCTTAAAATGACTATTTCATTAACGTTTAACGTTAAGGACACCTAAAATCATATTAAAAGTGAATGATACACGTCTTTAAGAGTATAATACAAAAAAAAATTCACGAAAATACTTAAATTTGAAGAAATGGCTACGGAATTAATAAAAAGAGTAGAGAAATTACTAAAAAAGTATAAAAGTCTATGCCATTACCATATGGTTGACAACCCTAGCAAAATGATATGATTTTCTTATAGCCTCACATCCAGAGCAACTCCAGTTTACGGTTTATCCATTCATTACGGGAGACCCTGTATATAAATCTCGTGTCACAATGTTTGTCCTCAATGGACTCCTAAACCACTTAACCGATTATAATAAAATTCGCACACCATGTGCAGTTCGATCCAACTTGAGAGATAGGATAGTTTTTGAAACGGATTTCGACATCCACGCGGGCGGAGCCGCGGGCAACAGCTAGTAATATTATAAAGAAGTAAAGTTTGTGTTTGTATATTTGTTAAATTGTAAGGGGTAATCTCGGGATCTACTGAACCGATTTAAAAAATTCTTTCACCAATAGAAAGCCACATTATCCGTGAATGTCATAGGCTAAATATCATTACGCTACTGCCCAAGGGAGCGGAGCAATAATCATAAATGTGAACAATTCTGGTAGATTCCCATACATTTTAGGAAAACTGATAAATTATGAGCATATTATGCGATATATAAGGTCTTCCGCTGTCTTATGCATTTGCACGCATGCGGTCACCCGCACAGACCACTTTTAAGCGTTGTAATAGTGTGTAATAAGTCAAACATCAATACGGACAAAATGTATATTTATTTTTGTTTTAATTTTCAGATTCGAGAGTGGCAACACTGGGGATCGGGTTGCTACAAGTATAAATGCGAAAGTGGGCGCATTCATATCGTTGTAAGTAAATTATAACATAAACTCACGCCTACATCCCCGAAGGGGTAGGCAGAGGTGCTAGCACCCACATTTCGCCAGTTTGTGTTAGGTCCCAACGTGTCCTACCTCCTTTATAAATGCTATTATTAGCTAGTCAAGAGTACCCGGAACCGGCGTGCGTGTATCGAAACAATTATGAAAGTTGAAGAAGCGAAAGGAGTATGCCAAGATCGTAGCAAGTGGAAATATTTTGTCTCTGCCTACGCTAATGGGAAAAAGGCGTGATTTGTATGTATGTATGTATGTATTATTAGCTAATATTTCAATCGTATTATTATTTCCAGGTCGGTAACTACTCGTACACGTGTTTCCACGCCGGCCAGTCGCTCCAGATCAGGATCATCAAGAAGGGCTGGCTCCATAAAGGGGGGGTGGTGTGCCCCCCCTGTAGGGAGCTGTGTGGAGATGAATTTCTTGTAAGTAGTAATGACGTGTATGTAGTGGTTGTATGAAACTAATGATGGTTGTATGAAGGGTCTAAGCCAACCTTACCAGGGGTCTGATTAATTACGTTTATATGCATTCATACAATCATACATTCATACATTCATAAATCCATAAATCCATACATCCATACATATAGGTATACATTCATACATTCATACTTTCATACATTCATACAGTCATACATTTATACAATCATACATTCATACTTTCATACATTCATAAAACCATACATCCATAATCCATACAGCCATACATCCATACATCCATAATCTATACATGACATTTTGATTCCCGTTCTTACTTCATTGCATAAAGTAAGGTCAGCAAATACATTTTTTTACATCACGATTCCATCTGAGATAAGTACATACAATGATAATTACGAAATAAACTATCGGTTCTTTTTTATATTTATTTGTTTTTAATCGGGCGGTAACACTTCGAAGCCGCTTATTTTATCGTTTGCACTGTTATTGGAGCTGCACAAACAATTTCACGTGCTCGTGAATGTACCACTGTGCCTTCCTTACTCATTTTAAACAAATTTAACTGTACCTAACAAAATAAACTTATCAAAACAATAACAAAAGTCTATAACAAACACAATATAACAACAAAAGTCAACAAGGACGCAACAAAATGGAGAAAAATCGGAAATATATATCAATGGCTTTGGAAGAGTAGCTAGCGGCACACTATGACACCAATCAATTATGAACTATTATTATAAACTATTACTAAGAAAATATGCGTTGTTACCATTACAGGTATGAACCTATCCGACGCGCCGTGAAAATTTTGTTGCTAGCTGTACAATTTTGATGAGTACGGAATGAAGTTGCCGCGAACGCGATTATCTTCTTACTTGAATCGCATAGTACATTCATACATTCATACATTCATACATCCATACATCCATACATACATTAAATATTGTATTTCTGTCTGTTACAGTCCAGAGGCGAACTTTGCAAAGGCGGTGAAGAGCCTTTACCGCCGAATTTGTATCCGAACGACATTTTGACATGCGGCGCGGCAATGATGTCGCCGGCAAAGTTATTAGCGGCAATTATTATTATAATTGCGACATTAAGTGTTTATTAATAATTGTTATTATTAATAAGAGAAGTGACGTCTGCTTTGAACACATATTTAGAAAATATTGGATGCCGTTTATAATTAAATATTATTAAAACTGACTTATACTCAATACCGATAACGCGCGCAATGATCGCCGTAAACAGAATCGGTTTCGTTAACGGATTGGTTGTAATATTTTTACGTAGGTTTTTGTTGGGCAAACAAGCGCACGACCCACCTGATGGGTAGCACCGTGGGCTATGGACGTGTGCAACACCAGGGGCGTCACACTCCCGCTGCCAATCCTGGAGGGATGGAGGGGGAATGGGTTGAGAGAGTTTCTATGCAGACAATGCAGGAGACTTAGCACAGAATCCCTCCAGGGAGCTCTGGCCAACCCCCCCCCCCCTCCTCTTCCCTCTCGGCCAGCGGGGCAGGTTATGTCGGACTCTTACCGATTAAAACCGCACGCTGTTAAGGATCTTCTGACGCCAGGATGTAAGGTGGCCCATAGAGCATTTCCCTCGCACCCCGGCTTCACCCGGGCCATCTCTGGATTCGAGATTGCCCCCTCGGGTTTGGGAACCACGGCCTAGGCCTTCACTGCCCGGGCTGTCCTAGGGCTATTGAAGCAGATCCTAGCGCCTCACGGTATCCAATCTATTCTAAATATGTGTTTCTTACCTTCCAGAAGATGCGAGAGTGAGAGACTGTTAAAAAAGAGATTTACGTATATATAAATAGTCGTAAGTTGTGTGTGTGTGAGCTATATGTGTGTATGTAACTATTATGGAGTATAATATCAAAAGGAAATGCTTTAAAACATGGCTATTTCAATACATAATAGCGATGGTAGCTGAATGGATAAGGACGCGGCCTCTACTCAGAGGTATCGAGTTCGAATCCGGCCGGACAGCACCCATATAAATTTCACTTTGTGGAATTTATATGTGCTAATCACATGATTTACCATCTGCTGACGGTGAAGGAAAAACATCGTGAGGAAACTCACATGACCTAGAAGAAATTCTAAGGACATGTCCGATCCACCAAGCCGCGTTAGGCCAGCGTGTGTGGATTAAGGTGTAAACCCTCTCAGCTCTCTCGTTAGAGAGGAGACCCGTGCCCAGCAGTGGGACATAAATGGGTTGCTATTATAATAATATGAAATAAAAGTAACGTAAGTTACGCCTGTGAAAATCCCGTGACAATCGGTCTAGCCGTTTTGGAGATTAGTCAGAACAAACGGATAATGTATATAAAATTTGCCCGATTTTTTAACATTTATTTTTAACCGATTCAAAAAAGGAGTAGATTCTCATGTTGGACTCTTACCGACTAAAACCGCACGCCGTCTAGGATCTTCTGACGCCAGGGTGTAAGGTGGTAATAGAGCATTTCCCTCGCACCCCGGCTTGACCAGTAAAGCCTGAGATTAGCGCGTTCAACATAACAACCTTCCTTTCGACATTATATGCCATGATATTAATCCAATCGTTTTTATTTATAATAAGGTGAATAGATTTTGTATTTAAACGACAGTATTGGTTAAAACTGTTACTTAATTGGACTTATCGGAAAACGTCAATATAAGGAACGGGATTTGAACTTGCGACCAGTCCTTTTGTAGAGGAATACTGTGATTACGTCTTGGCTAAAGCCATCTACCGAAATGTAAACGAACTAACGCAAAAAAAAGTTTTACAATTATTTTAAACAATTTTTTACACAACGATATTGAATAGTGATTGATCTGATAGCAAGTCAGCAATAATATACTAGTGTAGCAACCTACCGGTCGCAGATTCAATTCCCGTTCTTGGCCTCGATTCTGTTAAATGAACAGACCACTAACACTTAAAAAAGTACCATTTAATTTTAGATTTTGAATTGATAAAAATAAAGTCTAAAATTAAATGATATTTTGTACAGCGAATGAAAAAGTTTAATAAATACTTTTCATTTGATTTTAGATTTTAACTGTATAAACGTAAAGTCTACAATTAAATAGCATTTTTTAGAGTGTCAGTGGTATTACAGTGGTTTGCCTTTAGCAGAATCGAGGCCCAGGATGTTACGAAAGGCTAATTTTTAGGAAAAAGGAGATGTTTTACAAATGTGTGGAACCTGGGCCCGATAATTGTACACTACTTAGAAAAATAGCTAGGCAATGTAGTTATCATTTTTCACTGTTCAGTTATAATATTGCCTCGTATTATGGGCAGAATCTAACTAAATAAACACTTTCTTGCAACACAACAAACATGGCGGACTAAAACTAAAAAAATGTAGTCATATTTTATTAATTTATGCCCTTGAATTTCGGAGGCGAATAAATATAATTGTATTTTTGCCAATAACCGGTATTGTTTATCTTTTTTTCTGTATTGTGTACAATTAGGGGGCCCAAAATGAAACATCTCCTTTGCATACTAGGTAATTGTTTCAAAATTGTGTCAAGGGACTGATTCTTTATGACGTAACTTATTGGTATTTACCAGACCAACTGTAAATATTCTTGTAAGTAGGATGTACTTATTGTATTTTAAAATTAATTAATTTTTCGAAATGACTTCTATGTATAAACTGTTTAGAACAAAAAAAAATAAAAGAAAAAAACAAGCAGATGTCCGGTGGTCTAGAAACAAAACAACTGAACAGTCGGGATCCATTGAAAAGTTAGATTGGCTGTCGAATAATGGATCCCGACTGTTAAGTTGTTATGTTTCTAGACCACCAGACATCTGAGTGCTTGTTTTTTCTTTTCAGTTTTTTTACGCAGTCGGGTAAAAAATGGCGTCACTGTTCCTGAGTGAGGCGGGATTGAATTTGGAATGGGATGCAGGAAGTAGATAAATGAGTTAATGAATTTTGACACCTATCTGTATAGACATAGCGCGCCTTTTTTAACCAACTTCAAAAAAAGAGGTTCTTACTGCGACTGTATTTTTTTATGTTTATTACCTCTTTCGATTCTTTTGATGATTTTTTTTATTTGAAAGCTGGCGCTTCCCATTTCAATTTGATCCATTGTAGTCGTTTTTAAACGGTTTTATTTAACTTGACTGGGTCTTGTTTGGGTCAAATCTAGTAATTGAAATTTGACCCCCTTTCAGTTGTCTGATTGGTCTGATTTTTGGCAGAAGTCTTTAGTTCTGATGACAATTGGGACAATTTAAAAAAAAAAATTCACAAATTATTTTTTTCTCAAAGGATTTGTAATGTCATCTATCTGTATGGCGCCATAAAGCCAGTCTAGCAGTATACATAGAAGTCATTGACTTTACATCTAAATGCCATACAATAATTTAAACTTTTTTCTAAGTTTTTTATTTATATTTTGATTTATATAGCGTCATTTTTCTACACTGGTTTTAGATATTATTTCCTTGGCAGAATTCAATAATCAATCTAATCCAAATATTAGACAAGTAGTTAAGAATTTAAACAATAATAGAAAAATAAAACCATCTCAGGCCCGGAGATCACCACTACATACACCGATAGTGCTACAGTGGCGGCCCTCAGCTTGACGGCCTCATCAAATGCTTTTTCACGCCCCGCTTAAAGGCCCCGGGACTGTAGGAGGAAGGAAAATAGTGAAAAATATTGATTTAATTAGCAATGGTCTCCCTGGTGTGGTTTTCCCTAGCGTCTACAATATAGGATTCTTTTATTAATTATATTTTTCATTAAATTACATTATCATAAAGTATTGGCGGGAAATAAAAAAAAATGGCCGACGATGTACACAACGATTTGTAAGTTATGGATTAGACTGTTTATTGATTTCTGCTTTAAAACACGGAGTCATATTTTTACTAGGTACCGTAAAACGGGGTGAATAAGGATTAAGGGGTGAATAGCAACTAAATGTTCCATTAAATTTTATACTTATTATCTTTCCTACCACATTACATGTCCTAGAAGAAATTCTAAGGACATGTCCGATCCACCAACCCGCATTAGGCCAGCGTGTGTGGATTAAGGTGTAAACTCTCTCAGCTCTCTCGTTAGAGGAGAGGAGACCCGTGCCCTGCAGTGGGACATAAATGGGTTGCTATCATAAGATATATGAGAAATTAAAAACCAGATCTCAATGAAGAGAATCATCTAATATTCAGTTAAATACTGGAAATTTTCTAAAATAAATTATTTTTATCCCCATTCACCCCTTGATCCCTATTCACCCCGTTTTACCCGGAACTATTGTCTGCACTTAAACTGTAAATATAGTACTTAAGTATTTTGGTGCTTTAAGTTATAAGTTAAAACCTATTTTGTTAGCTAAATTTTATTTTATCTGTGGTTCATCGATTGTACAGTGTTGCAAGATTATAAATAAACGTGGATGATATTTATACACTTAATTATTTCATTTTCGACTAGCTGACCCACCCCGGCTTCACCCGTGGCGTATTTCGAACCCCGATGCACCCTTTTTAACTCACATTATGCTCATAATTTATCAGTTTTTCAAAAATGTATGGGAATCTACCGGAATTGTTCACATTTATGATTATTGTTCCGCTCCCTTGGACAGTAGCGTGATGATATTCAGCCTATGACATTCACGGATAAGGTGGCTTTCTATTGGTGAAAGAATTTTTAAAATCTGTTCAGTATATCCCGAGATTATCCCTTACAATTTAACAAATATACAAACACAAACTTTACTTTATAATCTTATACTATATAATTCAAAGTCCTGACTGACCTAGAGACAACGCACAGCCTAAACCGCTGGTCGTAGAGACTTGAAATTTGCAGAATATGTGTGTTTTGATGCGTGGAGGTGTACTAAGAAAGGAATTTTTGAAATTCGAACCCTAAAGCCCTAAAAAGGGCTAAAAATGTACTTTTGCCAGAACTCAAGAACGGCTGAACAGATTTTCATGATCTATGATTTTTTGGATTCGTCTCCGCCTCGAATAGCATATAACATAATTAAAAATATATGATTCATTCAGGAAATTTAGTAATAAAAAGAAAATTAGATGTTGCAAACGTTTTTATCGCCATCTATAATAGTTGTCATAGCAACAGGAACTAAAATTGACTTTGTCTAAATTTTCATAGAGTAATATCCTTTACTTCTTTTTCCTCAAAAGTAAACAGAATGTATTAATTTTTAGGGTTCTGTGCCTGATTAGGAAAAAAAACTTATCTCTTCGTTATCCTTCTGCCTGTCTGTCAAGACCTCTTTCTTAAGAACACGTAGAGGCATCAAGTTGAATTAGATAAAAGGAATGTTACGGATAATGCTTGACATTACACGAAGCGTAATATCCAAACTGTGGTCTCACTATCGACTAATAGGTGGCTTTACTTACCATCTCCTGGCCTGCACTCATAGAGGACGGAGGTCGTTAAGTTACCTTCGGCGACGTTAGTGAGTCACCTGCACCGCAATCGGAGAGTTTTAGGAAGCCGTACCTTATTTTTCGTGCGGAAATCCCCACGAATCTCTCCCCTCCTCTGGCCAGTAGGGACGTAATATCGGACTTGACCGACTAAAGTCGAACTCCATCTTGGGTCTACAGACACCGAAGTTTAAGGTAACCCTTGACCCTGAGCTATCCAAGGCTTACTTATGGCCATGGCTGTTTTGGTGAGTTCCTGCATTGCGTAGGCAGGGTGCTGACATTTGAATGCCACCATTGCTGGGGCTGATCTGTGGGCATACCACCTCTTCATACACTGGTAGAGTCTCCAGAGTGAATAGAGTGACGCCATGTCCTAGAAGCAGACGTCGGCGTGGGGTAAGCCTCATGGTGAGGTCCCTGGTGCCGACCATGGTCACCATAGAGAGTATGTGGAACGCCACCGCTTTTTTTGCGAGGCAGTAATGCGCGCAGAAGTGGTGGTGGAAAAGCTACGGGAGAGATGTAGCACTCCCCCGTGCCGATGAAGGCGCACCGGGCGGCGTAGTTCGGAGAACCATCTCCGCCCTCCATGAATGCGGGCCTAGGGTGACGGTCGAGGCTAACCGTTACCCTAGCAGAAGCAGACCCAGGGTGGCAGGGTGTTATATTTCCACGCGCGCTTTTTTATAGAGATGGGGGATTTAGATTCCTAATAACACTTCGAGGTCGCCAGTGCTGGTGGCCGGAACCGGTTGGGGTTTCTGGGATATCCTTTCTAGGACTCACCAGATTCCTCGATCACACAGGCATTGGTAGGACTCCGACATAACAACCTCTCCGTTGGCTCCGTTGAGGTGAAGCCCGACGGGGTTTTTGCGCACGAAAAAAAGGGGTATTTCCCTTTGGGCTAGAATCCAGATATTTTGCAGAAAGTAAAATCTTATAGCAAGGGAAAAGTTCGGAAAGCATAAATATTACCTACTTCACCAAAAAAAAATGTATGTCTGTCATTCAAGACAAGAAGCACTGCAACAAAGTTAAGTTCGCCCCCTTTTTTTGTCGTGCGGAAATCCGCCTCAACCCAATTTTGTACGAAACCCTGCGTGCACGAGCCCAATTTGCACTTGACCGGTATTTATTAGTATATCCTCTTTCTTTACTTTCATGAACTTCTTGAATGTTAAATCAGGTTGTCAAATGTCAATGTCTGTTGCAAGATTTTAATAATAAAAAAATCGGATTTTCGGAAATAAATAATGTTCACTAATTTGAAATAGTGCATCGAATGTGAAAGTGCAATGTAACTATGATGAAAGGGTTTTTCAAAGGGCCTCTTCCGAGTCACACATACTTTGGCCAGAGCAGCTATCTAATCCCCATAAAATCTAGAAGACAATGAAAAAGGATAATGATGGTAATTTTTTGTAAATAAACGGGCTTTGGCCGCGATGCATGTCACTGTACTTTGAAGGGTTTGATAGAACTTGAGATGAAATGAATACGTTTAGCTGCAACCACTGATTGCGAAGGATTAGACATTGAAAGTTAGTACGGGCAGTCCCTCAGCTTAAAAAGACTTAGTGGCGATAGCCAACAATCACGCGGGCGGAGCCGCGCGCGGGTACGCTAGTATTAGTATAAAAGTATAGACTACTTGTGACCTTGACTTACGAATCTTAACTGACAAAATTAAAGTAGCCTAAGTCACTCCTTCCAAAATCGGTCCACCCATTTCAGAGATTAACCGGAACAGATAGACAATTTTTTTTTAATTTGTTTTAGTGTACGTTCTGTGTAAACAACAAAATGCGATTTAATATCACAAAGAGACACTCCAATATATTTATTTGAGTATGTACCTATCATGCATTTTCTCTATAAATTTACTAGCTGTTGCCCGCGGCTCCGCCCGCGTGGATGTCGAAATCCGTTTCAAAAACTATCCTATCTCTCAAGTTGGATCGAACTGCACATGGTGTGCGAATTTTATTATAATCGGTTAAGTGGTTTAGGAGTCCATTGAGGACAAACATTGTGACACGAGATTTATATATATTAAGATTTGTGTAAATATATACATGCTTCCTCTCTATAAATTTACTGTAAGCCCAAAGAGGTCTTATATTACCACAATCTCATAAAGGAGTATTATTTCAATATTACCTAACTTTCATAGTGTGAATCGGACCATCGACGTCGGCGGATACTAGTAGGTATGTGGTCTAGCATTCTCTTACTTTTATGGTAGGTATATATATATATATATATATATATATATATATATATGTTGTGGATATATTTATTTCATTAAAATTGTTAGTAGATTTACAAGACACAGAACACTTAAAGTTAAATAATATTGAAATAATTTTTTCAATTTCATTTAGTTTTAAGAATAATTAGCTTTAATTAATTAATTAGCTGGAGTTAGTGGCAAGGTTTCACATACTCCCTAATGATACAAAATTCACACAAAAATAAGCTTTATTGAATAGAATATAAAGTTTAATCTTCTATATTCGCCTTATCCTTTATAGTACGGTAGACGATGCTGGCTTGTTTCACGAAATGGTCCAAGTTTTGTTTAAACGCATCAGATTTCAAAATGTTGGTTAGAAATTTGGAAATTACGCCCGCATTCAGTCCGTATTTCGTTGACAGCTTTTCACCGTCCAGATTTACCGATTGAGACCCTGAAATTGGTATATGGATATATCCTAAGGAGGGATTTTTGTAAGGAGGACACGACGGTATCTCCCGTCCGAAATGAGCAGTCCGACTGGGGTAGTACCTCTGCCCTACAGAACACCGCCACATAATAACCAGCGTGTTGTGTTCCCCAAGGTAAGTAGGGGAGCCAGAGCTCACTGTACCCCTTCTCCCTCCACCCCTTTCTAGCCCTAATCCCTTTTCTTCAGGTTAGGCAGCGCGTGTGTGCGTGTTGCGCACGTTCATAGGCCACGGTGACCGCTTCCCATCAGGTAGGCCGTGTGCTTGTCTGCCACCTACGTTGTATACACACGACGGTATCTCCCGTCCGAACTGAGCAGTCCGACTGGGGTAGTACCTCCGCCCTACAGAACACCGCCCCATAATAACCGATACTCCAATTTTATTTATTTATGTAGATATTAGCGAACTCGGCAGACGTTGTCCTGGATATCGAATGCAGCGCCATGTGCCGGGCTGATTTATGAATCTAAATCATCCAGGGCGCCACCCAAAGCCATACAAAAAAAATCATTCAAATCGGTCCAGTCAAAACTAAATTACAATATAATGAACCATTTTCATTAGAATTTTTATGTTTGAAATCTGTGCAACCATCGTAGACTTTTGCCGCTGAATGTACTTACCATGTATAGGTATTATCGAGGTATTATCCAAAAATGAACTTACTAAAAAATGCTTATTTTTTTTTTATACTACTTAGGTGGCAGACAAGCACACGGCCCACCTGATGGGAAGCGGTCACCGTGGCCTATGAACGTGTGCAATACTACGGGTGTCACACACGCGCTGCCTACCTGAATGGAAGGGGGGAGGGCTGGGATGGGGTGCGGAGGCTAGGAAAGGATGGGAGGAGGAGGGGTACAGTGAGCTCTGGCTACCCTACTTACCGGCGGGAACACAACTCGATGGTTATTATGGCCGCGGTGTTCTGTAGGGCGGAGGTACTGTAATTTAATTAATTACACTCCAGTTTTATTTAATTGTATAGATAAGTATTAAAAAAAACTTACTCAAACGATGATTCGTGTTAGCGGGTCTAAACAATGGGTCAGTTTTTAAATAGTTCACAATTTTTTTTACATATTTGTCAACGTAATCAGCTTGACTGTGTTTCTCTAATATATTCTTAATCCCAGTATTCAAAGACAACATGATACTCTCCAAATCATTTTTTTCTGTAGGCTCGTTTGAGTTTTGTGTGTGGCGCGCTTTTTTATGGTAATGCCTATTTATATTGTCGTAACCTTGAGGGTAGTTTTCTTCATTATTATCAGCTGGAGACTGATATTTTAGCATGTAAGAATTAACGTGCAAAATACATGTCAAAACTGTAAAATAAAATAGGTATTTATTTCCAACTAACTACTCGCAACTGCCGCAAGTTTTGAAGCAGACACCTAATTATTTTTCCAAAGTTTAAGTAGTGAGTTACGCCTTATAAAATTATCTATCTGCTAGTGAAAGTCCCGTCCAAATCGGCTCAGCCATTCCAGAGATTTTCTCTTTCAACAGACACGAAGACAATTTTTTTCTCTAAAATCCACCCATACGTCCGGGTCGATCACCAGACCCACGTAGAGAGCGGATACGCGATCACACATTTACTGGCGCGGCCAACATGGCTCTGGTAACAGGTGGCACATTTATGGTCCGGGTTGGTACCACCATGCTGCTGCGGAAAAGCCTCCAAATAACCCAATCTCGGTTGGGTTGTGTTCAGGGTTCAGTAGCAGCACAGCCGGGGATGAGGTGGCCGCCGACGCGGCGGTTGTGGGACCGGTGGGGCATTGGCGTAGTTTGGTATGGATGGTGTGGGTCGACCCGCCTGACAGGGAGACCCGTAGAAACGGTGGTGCCGCTGGCCGCCCGCGACATAGTACAGGGGCCCAACCGGGACTAACCACCCCGGGAGGCTGCCCCACCAGGTCGTGAATAATCTCGATGTGACTCGTCGAACCGGTTGGTGACCGGATGGTGGATCCGACGATCACACTCGGGGGGGTATGGGGGCCCTTCCGTCAGGCGGGTCGGCTTCCACCATGCCATGCATCCACAAACGAAACCAATACCCACGCTTTGTCACACCCCGCCGCGTCGCCTTGTCACCCCTTGCTTTTTTCACGTCTTCCCTTCTTTCCTATCTCTTCTTAACTATGGCAGCGCAAAACAGAAAGAATAAACGTTTCACAGCGGCACATCTCTCTTCCACCAACACACAACTTTTGGAGGTGGAGTTCTCGAATATTCGTGGACTCCACTCAAACCTCCAAGCCGTTCACCAACACCTAGAGACGGTACGGCCGGCAATACTTTTTCTAACGGAGACACAAATACGCCGCCCTGACGACACGTCTTACTTACTCTACCCCGGCTATGTGATAGAGGAAAATTTCCTCGAAAAAGCCGGGGTATGCGCGTATGTCAGGGCGGATATTTGTTGTCGCCGTTTGCGCTGCCTGGAGAACCCCTCCTTTTCTATCCTCTGGCTTCACGTGGACCATGGCTCTTTTGGCCAGGTCTACGCATGCCTTTACCGCTCCCATCGTGGGGACACGGAGACAACTCGTCTCTTTGACCACCTGAGCCAGACGGCAGATGTTGCGCAGGAGCGGTTTCCCACTGCCGAGATAGTTTTTCTGGGAGACTTCAACGCCCACCATGAGACCTGGTTGGGCTCCCAAAAAACTGACCATGCAGGACGGGCCGCCCACGCACTTGCTCTGACGCATGACTTGACTCAACTGGTACTCCAGACCACCCGGATACCAGATATATCAAGTCATGAGCCCTCCTTGCTAGACCTACTACTGACGACCCACCCGGCCCAGTACAGTGTTTCGGTACAAGCCCCTCTAGGTGCCTCCGACCACTGTCTGGTCCGCGCCATCAAGCCGATTGCCGCACCTCCTAAACCTGCGGAGATAAAGCGGCGGCTATGGCATTATTCGTCAGCGGATTGGGACGGAATGCGTGACTACTTCGCATCCGTTCCGTGGACTCAGCGCTGCTTTGACGGAAAAGACCCATCAGACTGCGCTTCTGCCATCGCTGGTGAACTCAGCCTGGGTATGGAATATTATATTCCATACACTGAGGTCACCAGTGCCCGCAGAACTCGTCCTTGGTTTGGGCGCGAGTGCGCCGACGCTGTTCATCGTAAACGGTCAGCGTACCGCGCTTGGATTAGGGCACGGGGTGAGCGCAGTCCGAACACAGGTATCCTCAAAGCGGCGTATAACAGGGCCACCAGGGACTGCAAGAGGGCATACGTCAGGGCGGATGCCCAGCGTGTAGCACGGCTTGGCCAGGAACTCGTGTCACATCCCACGGGTAGCCGTGGATACTGGCGACTGGCCAAAGCCGTGCAATCCAACTTCTGCCTGCCCTCGCTGCCCCCGCTGCGTTACCCTGACGGTTCACTGGCCCACGAGCCGCAAGAGCAAGCTGATATGCTAGCTAATATCTTTGCGGCAAACTCCCGAATCGATGACTGTGGCTTACAGCCACCAACACTTGCCAGCTGTGGCCACTCCATGCCTGATATCCGTATCAGGCAATGCGACGTTCGTGCTACGCTACAGTCACTCGACGTCCGGAAAGCCAGTGGCCCCGATGGAATTCCAGCGGTTGTCCTTAAAAAATGCGCAGCGGAGTTGTCTCCAACGTTGACGCGACTATATCGCCTGTCCTATTCCTCGGGAATAGTTCCGCTAGCTTGGAAAGAGGCGAACGTACAACCGGTCCCCAAAAAAGGGGATCGTACCGACCCAGGCAACTATCGCCCCATAGCTGTCACCTCAGTTCTCTGCAAGGTGTTCGAGCACATTATTAATACCCAGCTCATGCGTTACCTGGAGGATCACTCCTTGATTAATGACCGGCAATATGGTTTTCGACCGAAACGGTCAACGGGTGATCTTCTGGCGTTCGTCACACATCTCTGGGGTGAGGCTATGGACAGGCACGGCGAGTCTCTGGCTATTAGCCTAGATATCGCCAAAGCCTTTGATAGAGTCTGGCACAGCTCGCTTCTTTCCAAGCTTCCGGCCTTCGGTTTGCCCACTCTATTGTGCAATTGGATTGCCAGCTTTCTGCATGAGCGAAGCATCCGAGTTCTATGTAACGGGAGGGCTTCAAAGTTCATGCAGATAAACGCTGGCGTTCCTCAGGGGTCCGTCCTATCACCCACTCTCTTTCTTCTGCATATCAATGATATGCTGTCTACCGGCAGCATACATTGTTATGCAGACGATAGTACTCTGCATGGGAGCTACCACGGTCACTCCGCGGCCAATCGAACCGAAGTTGAGGAAAACAGACGACAACTTGTCACTGAGCTCGACCGGGTCCTGGCCCTCATTTCACAATGGGGATCCAGGAACCTGGTCGAGTTCAATGCCAAAAAAACACAGGCATGCGCGTTCACAGCCAAGGTGTCCTCCTTCCTTCCTCTCCCAACTCTTCAGAACACACCACTACCACTACAGGACCATATAAACATGCTCGGCATGGACGTTCGCTGCAAACTGAATAACAAAAACTATATCGAGAGCGTCATCAAAACAGCTTCACGAAAACTCGGAGTTCTGAACAAGGTGAGGCGGTTTTTCACGCCGGGGCAGCGGTGTCTTTTATATAAGACACAAATTCGTCCCTGCGTGGAATACTGTTCTCATCTCTGGGATGGCTCCGCTCAGTACTTATTAGACGCTCTCGACAGATTGCAGCGACGTGCCATCCGTATAATTGATAGTCCCGAGGTAACCAACACTCTAGAGCCTCTCCAATTGCGTAGAGATATTGCCTCTCTAGCGGTATTTTACCGCCTCTACCACGGTGAGTGTTCTGAGGAGCTATTCCAACTAATCCCACCGTCTCTCTTCCGATCCAGAACAACACGTGCAGGGCTGAGGTGCCACCCGCACACAGTCGAGACCATTCGGTCTCGAACCAAGCGGTTCGGTGCTTCCTTTCTATGTCGCACAATTAAAAACTGGAATGCACTTCCTGCACACGTGTTTCCTTCTTCCTTCAATCCCGGGTTCTTTAAGCGGGGCGTGAAAAGGCATCTGTCTAGGCCGTCAAGGTAGGGGCCGCCATTTTGGGACGAATTGTGTCTAGAATGGGGGCCCGTACCCTCTGGACTTTGCCCTTGCTTCTTACCATCCAGCGGGGTTAAGTCAATAGACGGACTAAATATAAAAAAAAAAAAAAAAAAAAAAAAAATTCTTTATAAGTGTTTTTTTTTTTATATTGAGTCCGCCGGATTGACTGCACCCCGCCTGATAGTAAGGTGAGGTGGAGTCCAAAAACTAGTGGTCACCATTCCCAAGGGATGCCCTTAGAATGGCGACCTCTACCCAGACGACTTTGACAGATGCTTTTTTAATGTTTTTATGAGGTATAACATAGCTATACCCATACTTATAATATTGATTTAAAACCTGTTATTGTAATATTAAAAATGGACATAGGTACATTTTAATTTTATTTATTTGTATAGACAGCATATAACCTAGCTACCATTATTGCGGGGGCGGATATGTCGCATTTGAACCGACTAAAACCGCACGCCGTCTTGGGTCTACAGAGGTAGGTGTAAGGTATCATCATGACTGACCCTGGCCTGGGCTGGGCCATCTACAGATTCCAAATGGCCCCCTCGGGTTGATAGGGCCCTCTACACTTTACCATTAAATTAATAATAATTAATAATATATATAATCTATATTTACCAATTAAACCAGTAACTAAACGCTGCATTTTGAATATCAACTAACAACCATTAAGTAGTGTTCAGCAATTTATAACGCATTATTTAATAGCTTTTAATTTCCGTGTTTAACATAAAAATGAAGGATTAATAAAAAATATTAATTAATTGATTAATTTTTATCAGTTTATTTAGGAGAAACGTGTACAAAAAAAAATTGTTTCGTGTTGATATAAAGGTATAGACTCACGAGACTGCTCTTAACGATTTTTTTTGTCGTATAAAGAACTGGGCTGGGAAATATATAAGCTGAAACCGTAATCAAACTACGTACTTAACATTCTGGAAAAGCAAGCGTGCAAATAGCCGTGCCTACTCTCCAGCGGGTTGAGAACCAAACAAAGTCTGTCATTTTCAAGGTTAGACGCATGAAATTTCATATACAGATGCCGGCACGTAGCTTGGCCAGGTTTTGGAGTAGTTCGCGCATTGTGCACTCTGAGCCAATCAAATGATTCAAAGTACGAACGAACGGAACGTTGATTCGCTACAAGACGTCTCTCGGAGACATCTGATTGGTCCGTCAAGTGACGTCACTTGACGGACCAATCATATGTCCGCGTAGGCGCAACCGCGTCTCCCGCGACCCGCTTATACCTCAAAGGGGACCTAAAAATCGACCTTTGCGCATATGACGCGTCCGGCCAATTTACGTGCCGGTATCTGTACCTGTTTCTGGTTAGAAATAAATGAACACGTGCATCAGCGTTTTTCCAAATTTTACCCCCCAGGGGGTGAAATAGGGGTTGAAAGTTTATATGTGAAGTTCGTCAGTTGTCAGTTTTCAAGATGGAAGCTTGAAAATTTACATAACGATTCTTGGTTAGTACTTTTGAAAGGTGGAGGGCGTTCAATCCAATGTGTTTACCGAGATCGAGTCCTATAGGAACAGAGGGAGGTCATGCCACAACCAAGTATAAAGGGCAAAATCACTCACCAAGCGCTGGGTGCTCCGCCGCGTCTCTGGTTCTGCTGATAGCCATCAACCTATTTCTTCTTCACAGCTATCTCAGATGCGGTGTCTCGGAAATCCGCGTTAGACCCGAGGCGAAACACTATAATCGCGTTCCGAGAGCGGTGAGAGACTTATAACGCGTATGAAGCTCCAAGCGTGACTGGCTGGCGTGCGCCGCTCGCAAACTCACAGCCGTTTTTTCCAGTGATTTTCGATCTACCCGCATACCGTTTTCTACAAGTACCCCCAAGTTCGCCAAGATCTACCCAGCTAAACAATTAGATCGATTCCCGCCACAACACATTTATAATTACACACTCACACGCATCTACACGAGTCTCACCGGATCTCGCTGGGCTATCAGCCGCGGTCGCCGCGGTCATGTTTTTTTATCTCTTGCCCCGCGCGTACATTTCGAAACTTTTATTTACAAATTAAGTTGTCAACCCTAAACCCCTTGTCAAACCTTTTAAAATCACTCATAGTTTTAATTTATTTTCGATTAGATTTTGATCTATGGTGTGACTTAATCAGACCACAGTATTTAAGTAAGCACTACGGAAACTTGGTCTAGTTGCTGAAACAATGACACGCGCTTTGAAGCGTTAGGGTTGACAACTTGACAAGATCGTGTAATGTACTTATGCGCGGAGCAAGAGATTAAAAATCGTGACCACGGCAACTACGAATGATAGCCCAGTGAGATCCGGTGAGGTTCGTGTGACGCGTGCGTCTGTGTGAGGGGGTCATTATGAACGTTATGAACTTAATTATAATTTACTGTGACTATACTATACCTACTATCTGTACTATTTGTGAAGCCATACCCTTACTTATGTAATGTTGCCAACCGAATAATCTAAAATTAACGGTAATAAAAACTATCAACATATTTTATCACTAGGTATTTTAAGTAGATAACCATTTTACATAACTAAGTTTTATTTCGATAATATTTTCCAGTTGTAATACTGTTAAGATGCTTCGGTTCATGATTATTGTAATTGGTAAATATTAGTTTGGTAATTTTCCTTTTAGATGTATGGCAACCCTAAAAGTACCCTCATTATGTTTGCGGATACCCCCTCGAACTTTTCCTCATTAAGCTAGTAACGAGTTGGGTAGATAATTATAATGTTATGTCGCCGGACTCAAACTCAAAACGGGATGGAGTTTTCTCATATCAGTCTGTGTAAACTGAGAATTTGCTGTGCTGCGTTTCTTGTTGGCTGTACTATTGAACTAGAAATGCTAGCGCCGCGAATTTATGGCCCTAAATTGGTAACCTGTTTTATCGAGAAATGACCAGGGTGTAAGGTTACCCAATAGGCATAACCCTCGCACTCCAGCGGACCCCAGGCCATTAAAATTTACGGTTTTAAGATGACCTCTTCGATCCCCCAAAAGGGGAGGTAGGACGAGCATCGCGCCGCGCTCGGAAAACTAGCCCGCCCCCCACCAGATGCCCTTTGCTAAGCAGAAGGATACGTGGAGAGCCACAGCTACTCCGAAGCTCTCCCTTCCCCTAGAGGGCTACGCCCACCTCGGCCGGTATTTGCCGCAGGCAGCAGCGACTCCCGTGGCGAGTGGGAGGCACTGCTCGCTTCCATTACCCGGGTGCACCGCGTAGAGGTTCCATCTCGCACCCTAAACTAGTACCGGGGCACTTTCTACTTTGTAATGATAATATTTTTGAAAGTTTCAGCGCCATCATGTATTATTTATACAAATTCGTATCCAACATCGAACCAAAAAACTGCTTCCGAAAATACCCATGACATTGACAACAAAATTACAAGTGACAGTACAGTGACAGATGACAAGTTAACTGAAAATGCAGGGTTGTCAGGAGTAAAAAATGTTGTGGCGAAAGAACAATCTCCCGATTTGGTTGAAACACTTGGTAAAAAGCTATTGGAATATGTTAAAACTAGTTCGAAATCTCGATCTAGGCGGGCCGAAAGTCATGATGTCATTCGTAAGTATTTTAATTAAATATCTACTTGTATTAAAATGTCAATGTCGCATTTTGACTATATCTCCGGTTCTACTCAACCGATTGTGATCAAACATGCGTAAAATTCTAAGTCTGACCAAGAGCTTTCAAACAAAAAAAAAACCGCATCGTAATCCGTTTAGTAGTTTTTGCATCCATCACGAACATACAGACAAGAATACCAAAAAAATATTTTTGTGTTCAGCAGGTATCGTTCATATAACTTTTTCCAAGTATTTTTTAATATCACCAATGTGAAAAGTAAAGTACCTACTTTTTTATACCACTTAGGTGATAGATAATCACACGGCGCGGCCCACCTGATGGAAAGCGACCACCATGATCTATGGACGTGTGCAATACCAGGGGCGTCATTCGCGCTACCGACCCTGAAGGGGGCTAGGAAGAGATGGGGGGGGGGGGAAGAATGAGCTCTGGCTACCCTACTTACCTTGTGAAACACAACACGCTGGTTATTATGGGGCGGTGTTCTGTAGGGCGGAGGTAGTACCCCAGTCGGACTGCTCAGTTCGGACGGGAGATCCCGTCGTGTCCTACCTACTTTTTTAATAACTCCAATGTAACACAAGATAGTAGTATTATAGATTATTATCTAGTCTTATTTCAGAGCCAGAAATAGTATACCTCCAAAATCAAAGACCTTCTGTGGTGCTGAATATGGACACTAAGGGAGTTATAGACGCTATCGCGAATGCGTTGGACTCGAATGTTCTCAAATCAGCCGTTGGTCACGTGTCCAGACGAGTCGCCGGCATAGTCAATGATTTGCAAGAATCATTGTAATGATAATAAAATTATGATGGCTATACTGTTGTATATTTATCAATAAATAAATCTAAAAAAAATAAATTGTAAAAACCCCCGACTCACAAAAAAGAACAATAAAAAATCTGTAAAAAGTAAAAAAAAATATTATGACCTATCTACCCTAAGTATTGAACCTTTATTATTATTATAGGTATATTTACGTATTCATATTTTTAACTAACAGTTTGTCTCGTCGGGGTACCGCTCTATACCTAAACAATTAAGCATATCAAGGAACTTCAAAAATATTCAACGAGTACCAAAACATCTACAGTTAGGATCTTGCGAGACAGACGTACGATTAGGTTATGATTAGGTAGCGGTGGTCCCCGACGAGACAAACTGCCCATGAAAGAAAAAGAAAGAAAGGTGTTTGTAATGGTGACTCCCATTCCAGAGACTTTACTACCATCAGGCAAGGTGAAGTCATATGGACGTAACCAACTTAAAAAAAAAACACTTTTTTGTAAGAAACGTTTCATTAGTAGGTACATAATAAGCTCTCATTTAATAATATTTAGTACTTTATCTTAATATATATAAATCTCGTGTCACAATGTTTGTCCTCAATGGACTCCTAAACCACTTAACCGATTATAATAAAATTCACACACCATGTGCAGTTCGATCCAACTTGAGAGATAGGATAGTTTTTGAAACGGATTTCGACATCCACGCGGGCGGAGCCGCGGGCAACAGCTAGTATTACATAGATACTTAAGTATTTCACAAACTATGCCTTAATTCATACAATTAATAAAAATAAAATGTCGACATTCGAGGTCTAAACTTAAAAGCAAAAAAGAAACATAAAACTAAAAATAACAAAACAATTATAGCCTGTATCAGTCGTATCATACAAATCTGTTCAGATGTTTGGAAGTTTTGGTGGCATAAATAAACTCACAACCCTGAAAACATTACACTACATTTTTCAATGTAATTTCTTAAAAAAAAGAACCAAACAGTGAAACTTCCTCTTAAAGTAGCGCATACGCACATTAAAAACACAAAATTGACATATATCATAAGTCCATTAAAAATTGGTAGGTAATGTAATATAATAATAAATAAATAAATATTTTAGCACATAGTCTATTAGAAAATTAATTAAAATTTATTGAAAGTTAAGTTCACTGTATTTGTATATGTATATTAATTATCATTTCACTGTTTTTGAAAATTGAATTGAATTGAAAATTACATTCCGATCTACATGATCACAAAAATTAATTACAATTTATTGGAAGTTCATTTCACTGTATTTGAAAATTAATTATATTCTGATCTAAACCATTAGAAAAAATTATTAGTCTATTGAAAGTTAATTCACTGTATTTGAAAATTTAATCAAGAACAATTATTGGAAATTAATTTCAATATATTTAAAACTTAATTATAATTTATTGGAAGATCATTTCACAGTATTTGAAAATTAATTACATTTCTATCTAAATCATTAGAAAAAATAATAACTTTATGTATTGAAAGTTCATTAACTGTATTTGAAAATGTATTACAATTTATTGAAAGGTAATTTCACTGCATACTGTCAGATATTGAAAGTTCATTTCACTGTATTTGAAAATTAATTACAGTGATTAGAAGTCAAGCTCACTGTTTATGGTCAATCACAAGTCCAACACTACCAAATAGGCGGTATTTTTCTACTCAATTCGAGTAATAAGCGTAATAAATTTTGAGCACCATTTCAATTATATCAAAACTTCACAGCCGTCAATACAACTACTACCCGCTCGCGCTAAGTTTGCCGCTGTCAAATTGACGTCGGTATAGCGTCGTCTCACTGGAACTAGAACTGAGTGAGTGAGACAACGCTAAGCGCGTGACAGTTGGCAGCGGCAATCTTAGCGCAAACGAGTAGTACAAAAATTTCATCACCATTCAAATAATTTTTTGATAGCATTTTTCGTAATTTTTTTACCTACCCCCAAATCTTCAGATTCCGAATTCGACCTATTTCTTTTTAAACGCGGCGATATTTTCAATTCTAACGGACTCTCAGAATTTTGACTATAATTTTCTAGCTTAACTGGACTTGTAATATTAACAAAAGGTTTAGGAAAACCAACTATACGGGTAGGTTTGAAATAATTAATAAAATGTAGTAACTCATCGCGTCCACAATGAGTCGCGAAGCACGCTTCAATTTTATTTTTTTTAACTCTTCTGATAAAATTTTCTTCATGCACCGATTCCCGCCAAAGCCAAGCTGAGAAGTATACCGATAAAATTTTGGGTGAGTCGGTGCTAAAAGTCCGTTTTTGATATAAATGGATTCTAGATGTTGCATCGTTTGTGATTCCATAGATTTCTTTGCAAAATTGTCTGAAAAGAAAAAAAACTCATTTTTTAATTTAAATTCAACCAATTACGGATGTGATTCAACTTCAGACCGTTGGGTAATAATTCTGGGGATCAAGGGAGCCATCTTAAAACTGTTGGGGAACCACAGTGTCTTCATCTTCAAATCAGTTCAAATTTTAGACGCAATTATGAAAACTAATATAGTACTTACGTAAAAAAAATGAGGTTAAAAGCTTTTATGCTTTTTTTTTACAGTGAACTAAATTCTACCAGTCAAGCCCTTTCATTTGATATCCATATTGGGGTAGTTGTGAAAAAATATGTAAGCCGACATTTTGTAGCGGCGGCCATCTTGGGTTTTACAATAATACAGAATAGATTAACTTGTATTGTCACCAGAACTAAAGATATGTGCCAAATATCAGAACAATCCATCCTCAGGAAGAGGGTCAACTTTCAATTACTAGATTTGACCCAAACAAACAGGTCAAGTTAAAAAAAAAATCTTACCTAAAAATATTCCATTTCTTCTCATCAATATAAGTTTTAACACCAGTTGTAGAATAGACCTCATTACAGACGTACTCATAACCAAAACATGCCGAAGTTATGAATACAACACGGTGTTCTTTATCCAAATTCAGCCAATCACGGACATGTACCACAATATTACGGACCACTTCGGACCTTTTGGGGAAGGATGGGACGTCTTGGAAGGTGGTATCAACGTACATTGAGTCAATATGTATTGGTTCACCGTTTTTGTGTAAGTGGGAGAAGGTTCTAACTGTGTTTTGGCTTATTCTGAAATCACCTGTGGAAAGAAACAGGAATTTATTTAATAACATTTTTGGAGTAATTCGTATTTCCTGATCGGTAAAAGAGATGTTCCCTTTATTAAACAGGTCAACATGACTTTATCTTGCCTAATGGTAAGCTAAAGGTAAAGTCTCAAGACCGGGAGTCAACGCTACATACACCGATAGTGCTACAGTACCGGCCCTCAGCTTGACAGCCTCATCAAATGCTTTTCATGCCCCGCTTAAAGGACCCGGGACTGTAGGACGAAGGAAACAAATGCGCTGGTAAAGACTGTCTCTACAAATAAATCAAATTAAAGTGTCTCCATGTGATATTAAATCAACCACTTTTTCTAAGTGCATTTGGATGTTACACGGTACATTATACTAAAACAATTTTTTTTACAATGTGTCTGTTTGTTTTGGCTAATTTCTGAAATGGCTGCACCGATTTTGACAGTTGATGTAACTTGGGCTACTTTAATTTTGGAAAAAGAATTAGGGTTCCACAGCCCACCTGATGGGAAGCGGTCACTGACCTATGGACGTGTGTAACACCAAGGATGTCAACCTCGCACTGCTGATACAAGGGGTAACTTGGGCTGATTTAATTTTGGAAAAGGAATTAGGGTTCCACAGAGCAGATGTCACACTCACACTGCCTACCATTTATTTTATTTGAATGAAATTTTAAGCAATTGCATGCTAACTATTTCCAATGATTTTCTGATCGGAAAAAATGATCCTCCAGGACGGGACTTGAACCTGTGACCAGTCCCTTACAGGGGGAATGCTCTGACCAACTGAGCTACCTGGACCCATCCTAGATGCTCGAAATTTTCAGATATATTCTACGGCTTAGCGCGCCGGTGGAGCCATCTACCGTAATTCGTTCGAACTACGGTAATTTATTATTTTACGGTTAGGACACTGGACTGCCGGACGGGTATTCAGCCTCGTCCTTGAAGGCCATTTCACCCATACACTGCCTACCATACATTGCTTATGGTGTTACAGTAGGTACTCACCTGTGTACAGAATAGTCTTGTCATGCTGAAATAAGAACATCACGGAGCCCAACGAGTGTCCAGCGGGCAGAGTAATAACGTTGAGGTATATCTCTCCGCCATCTTGTTTTATGGTGATTGTGTTTCTACCTGTAAAGAAAGGTGTTATTCAGTAATCAAACATAGGTAGACTCTATACAAGGTTTATTCTACTGCTGGAAAGCTACAAGTCTTTAAGTTTAAACTGAACAGGTTACTTCAAAGCAAATGTGATCCATCAGAACCACAACATCATTTATCATTTTTTTTAATTATATCGGTCAACCACTTTGTCAATATGACTTCACCTCGGCTGATGGTAAGCTAAAGGTAAAGTATCAGGAATGGGGGGTCACCATTACCAACACTAATAATGCTATAATTGAGGCCATCCGCTTGACGGCCTCATCAAATGCTTTTTCATGTACCGCTTAATGGACCCTGACTATAGGAGGAAGGAAACACGTGAGTATTAGAGGATTACAGGTGGGATGGTCAAATGCCTATTTATTAATATACCTACGTAACAGGCAAGCATACGAACCATCTCATGAGAAGCAGTTACCTATGGAAGTGAGGGACGTTTGTGAGGGACTCCAGCCACAAACCTTCACACATCCTTCTTGAAGAACCCTATATTGTGGTCGTTTGGAACATAGCTTTCTACGGTAAGAAATAAACTAATATTAGTACGTACCAAGTTCCAATACTTTAAGATACGGTGACAAAAGAGGGAAATTGGTTTCTATAATAGCTACAGTAACTGCTGAAGCGTAGATAAAACCTTCATTTTCTTCTAAATGCTTCGGTAAACGTGCATCTTTCAATCCGAATATGTGATCTCCATGGAAATGGCTCAAAAAGTAAGCACTTTTGTCTCTGTTTTCAAAGTTATCAACAAGTACGAACGGTATTTCGCGTATAATTCCGTTAAATGCACTTTTCATTTGCTGCCACATAGCAAGATAGAGGTTTTTCTGTCTAACTTACAGTACAACAGTATTTTTAACAATACAATATAACGAAATATCTTTTAGTACAACATGTTAAATCATGTCGGTTTTGTTATGTTTACCAAGAAATTATTGCAAAGTGCAAGTGCAAACGCAAATATTGCAATGATATTGTTGACAATTTTGACATTGACATGACCAGCTGTGGCAGCTGTCAAGGTGCTAGTGTTTAGCATAAAAAAATCCTAATTCAAATATGTGGTGCGTAAACCGGAACTTCCAGGCGATGCACCTTCTCGCAGGTCAAAGGGAAGACTGGTTCTCCAAGGTCAGCCGGGGTGCGAGGAAAATGCCGTAGTAGGTAACCTTACACCCTGGTGATTGAGACCTCGAAATCGTCTGTGAATTCCCCGCTCTACCCGCGCTAACCATGAATTCCCTGAAAATCGGGGCTTTTGCTCGCGATGGGTAGCGCTGGATATGACATGCATGATTTTACACCCTAGTAATTGAGACCTCGAAACCGTCGTGTGAATTTCCTGCTCTCAGGCGCTAACCCTGAATTCTCTAAAAACCGGGGCTTTTGCTCGCGATGGGTAGTGCTGGATATGACATGCATGACACATGCTGACGTCACTTTACTGCTAAGACTTACTTTATTGCAACAGAACACAAACTTAAAGGCTAAAGGATACCTAATTTTCAGTCACCAGTTTGCTCAAAAAAATATAACCTAACCTAACCTAACCATCTGATGGGAAGCGGTCTGTATGTATGTATGCAGCACTAGAGGCGTCACACTCGCGCTGCCGACCCTGTAAAAACCTTCTAATGCCCTTCTTGAAGAACCCGATATTGTAGTCACTAGGGAAAACCACAGCAGGGAGATCATTCCGCAGCGTAAAAGTGTCCACAGAATTTAATTTCTCTTAGACCTCAAAGTACTGTTACATTTTTTTTAAATCTTTTTCAGTGGCAATTACATAATGATTCCTATGGCTGATTATGTAGGTACTATTAAAAAAAAAACATTAAAAGAATATACCTAGTTTTTTAAAAAAGTCTAAAAAAAATTTTTGCCCCTGGTCAAATTCGTTGCTTCATGAAACCGTACAGAAGATATTGCTGCAGCTATTTTTTTAAGAACTATTAGCGCAGCAGGTTACGAATACTTAAAAAAAACTTGAAAAATTAAACTTCTTAAAACCGTAGATGGCGCGGGGTCAGCTGGGGTGCGAGGGATATGCCCATTGGGTAACCCTACACCCCGGTAATTAAAGCCCGAGACGGCGTGCGGTTTTAGTCGGTTAGATCCCGACATAACCACCCCCGATGGCCGACGGGGATGATATGGGGATTTCTGCACGATAAAAAAAAGGCATAATGCGCTGAAAGCCCGCTACAGTGGATATATATAGAATTATAAAAGTCCCCGTGTCCCAGTGGTGGAAACGGGGACTCCCTATCTCTACAGTGGGGAGTGGGACCACGGGACCCCTGTCTTATCCCCTTCGACCTGGGGAAATTGAGGGTCGCATATCATTACTCTGACTGACCTGCCGCCATTTTGCTGATTATACCTACTTAATTTCCTAGATTGGTAATTAAAATTTAATGTTGGTACTTAATTATTGATTTATAATCTTAATAGGCTAGTTAAAAAATTAAAACTACCTGAGACTAAAAATATCATTGTATCGTTGAAATGTCAAAACGTACAATTCAATTATGTTTCTTTATAATTGTAGGTATGTAAGTAATTTTTTATTTATTCAATGATAATAATTTATATTTTAAGTATCTATACCGTAAAACGGCGCAGGTGGACACGACGGTATCTCCCGTCCGACCTGAGCAGTCCGACTGGGGTAGTACCTCCGCGCTACAGAACACCGCCCCATAATAACCATTGTGTTGTGTTCTATAAGGTAATTAGGGTAGCCAGAGCTCACTGGAACGGTAGGCAGCGCGAAAGTGACACCCTTGGTGTTGCACACGTCCATAGGCCACGGTGACCGCTTCCCACCAGGTGGGCCGTGTGCTTGTTCAATAAAAAGTTTCTCAGGTCAAACATTTTTGTTACAGGTGTGGCAGTAAATTGTAAGTTTGTACAAACTATAGATAATTAAATATTGTATACCTACTAGCTTGTGCTCGCGGCTCCGCCCGCGTGGACTTCGGTTCTTGCGTTTTTAAACAGTTTTATTTAACTCGACTTGTTGGTTTGGGTCAAATCTAGTAATTGAAATTTGAACCTCTTTCAGTTGTCTGATTGGTCTGATATTTTGGCAGAAGCCTTTAGTTCTGATGACAATACAATTTAAAACTGTTTAACTTGAAAAATATTTTTTCATAATTTATTTATTTGATAATATCTCTCCGGTTCTACTCAACCGATTGTGATCAAACATGCGTAAGATTTTTAGTCTGAACATGACCTTTCAAACAAAAAAAACCGCCTCAAAATCCGGTCAGAAGATTTTGCGTCCATGCATCGTTCAAAGACAAGAATTAAAAAAAAACATCTTTGTGTTCATAATCGTTCATATAACATTACCAAAGTATTTTTTATTTCCAATTTACAGACACAGACTACTTTAAAATTTTATACCTAATCGTATAGTGTACGGCATCTAACGTGGCCAGATTTTGGAGTAGTGTGGGCCCCACTACTCCAAACCCTTGCCAAGTTAGATGCCGTCATGATGCCGTACACTATACTTGTTTCTATGCGACGTATTTTGCAACAAATAAGGGTGAAAGGTCTAAAAAAATGGCGATGTAAAATCAGCGGAATTGAAAAAAAAAAACACCGAAATTTGTTGCTTTTTTGTTGCTAATTAGTTGCTAGAAAATTAATTTTTTTGCTTCAACCGATCGCAAAAAATCGGCAATAACGCTAACTTTTCAATAAGATAGCGTGGAAATCACTGGATGTGGGCTGATCGATCAAGCGAATAGTGGTCAATTTGTCGCTAATTTGTTGCTAATTAGTTGCTAGAAAATTAATTTTTTTGCTTCAACCGATTGCAAAAAATCGGCAATAACGCTAACTTTTCAATAAGATAGCGTGGAAATCACTGGATGTGGGCTGATCGATCAAGCGAATAGTGGTCAATTTGTTGCTAATTTGTTGCTGAAAGATGCTAAGGAGAAAGAAATTTTAAAAAATAAAAATTGATTTTTTTTTTCAATTATTCCAAAGTAAATAATGTCCACGCTAGCTTAACTAACGATTTTTCCGTGGGAATTCTATAGTGAAAATTTGTTGCTACTCATACTGCAGCTTGTTTGAGCATAGAGAGTCGGCAACAAAAATTTTGTTACGATTTTTCCGTGGGAATTCTATAAGCTAGCGTGGCCGGGTTTTCCGTATACCGATCTCCAACTTCTCTTAACTTTCGTTTTTTTATTTTGTTGCTGACTCTCTATGCTAAAACAAGCTGCAGTATGAGCAGCAACAAATTTTCACACTAGTTTTCCCACGGAAAAGTCAAGAGTTAAGCCAGTTTATGTTTAGGTCCCAATGTAATAGGTAGGTGGCGAGCCTATTGCCATTAACCGGGCACTTATAAACCTGCGATAAATACACACATAACTTCGAAAAGCATCGAAAAGTCATTGGTGTGTGCCATGGTGAACCTGGGATCGAACCCGAAACGTATACCTATACCCAGTTATAATTTGCTTTTAACTGTTATGTTAAGATCTAAAATATTTATTTCAGGTCAAGATGGTGATAAAGGTAAGTACTGTTTTTATACGTACAGAAATCCCCTCAGGCTTTTCCTCAGCTTAGGGCTGCACAAGCTGGCCGAGTGCCCAGCGCGGGAGGTGCCGAGACAGACCCTCCTGGCAGCCCTCGGGGTGGAAGTCCTCACACTGCCGGTGTAGATCGCAGCGAGTGTGCAGAGTGCGGACGCGTGGTCGGCCGCCGCCTCCTTCTGCAAGCAAGTGATGCTCGAGAAGGAGGCGGCGGCGGATAGGATCCGGGAGAGGCTGCACAGAGCTCTCCTGGACGGTGACGGGCGCAGACGCCGCAAACGTCGGAGGTATGACGACCTCGTTAATTTTCTTTCGGTTTACTTATGTTTTCCGATTGGGTACCGCCTTTTCTTTTATTATAGGACACGTCAAAATGACTTTACCTCGCCTGAGGGTAAGCTAAAAGTAAAGTTTTGAGACTGGGGTCACCACTACATACATCAGTTTGACGGCCTCATCAAATGCTTTTTCACGACCCGCTTAAGGCCCCGGGACTGTAGGAAGGAAACACTTGCATTGGTAAATAATTCCAAGTCTTTTTGGCGCGGCAAATAAAAGAGGCACCGAACCGCTTGGTTCTAATGCGGACTGCACGTCGCTGCAATCTGTCGAGAGCATCTAATAAGTACTGTGCAGAGCCATCTCAGAGATGAGAACAGTATTCCACCCCGGAAGGAATATTTGTGCTTGCTATCAAACTTATTTTAGGCTTTGCTACAGCATTCGAGTTTTTTATTTTTTAATCATTTATTTTTTTGATTTAATGTATGTAATCCAGTTTTCTGCTTAATTTAAACTTAAATTATTTCTTATCACAGGTGAGAAAACGACTGGCGCTGACGGCAAAGAGGTGGAGAACACTAGTAAGTTGACTAATAATAAAAAAAGATTTACCCTCACTTTAAGTTGGTTAAATATACTAAAAGCTCTATAATGTAAAAAAAAACTTTTCTGAAAACTACATCAACATCGGAGGCCGAATGTAAACGAGATTCTATGGCTGTCCCTACTGGCGCATGGTTAATGCGTATGAGGGCAGGCATCGCTATCGATCAGTGTGAAGTGGTCGATGGGACACAATTATTCAGGAGTTCTTGGGAGTGTGACGTGTTATGCCTTTGTTAATCAATATAATCATTTATTAGTATTCAGTGTTTAATTTTCAGTCTAACAGATACTAAACGCGAGATAATAGCGGATTCACATAACCTACATATAAACCAGAACCTCCTTTTGAAGTCCGTTAAAAATGCTATAAAAAAAGCATGTTGTGGTCCCCGTAACCTGTACCTCGGAGAGCACGTTAAGCCGTCGTCGGTCCCGGTTGCCATACGAACATCTATGGCAGTTGTTACGGGTAGTTGGAGCCCTAACCAGTCCGACAACAGGTCTAACTACACAACTAGTATATCGCCAGTGCGTTGTGCAGTCAGGCGGCAGTCGCTTCACGGAACATGGCGAAGTTCGGCCGGCAGTAGTTACACTGAAAACTGCTGAAAGTCGACTCGTTGAGACAATTTTATTCAACCTTTTTCGTCCGTTGGTTTTAGGTCAATATTTTACATGTTATTATTTTGTTTCAGGTCCAAAAAACTTTCAGACAACACCGTAAGCGACTTTAGTAATAACCAAATAATTTTAAATTTCTTCTTCAATCTAGCGTTAATCCCAGTCGCATCCAAAGCTTTCACCTCGGAGTCTGGGGTCCGCTTTACTAGTCTTAACTGCGGATTTGGCTGGACCTCGATATTTTCCGTAAAGCAAAGCATTTATAGCAGAAAATGGTGAGAACCGAAATCACGACTCATGCACGAAGTGTTTCTAACGACTTAGGTGGATAAGCACACGGCCCACCTGATGGGAAGCGGTCACCGTGGCCTATAGACGTGTGCAACATGAGGTGTCACACTCACGCTGCCGACCCTGGAGGGAAGTGGTATTAAGGAATTTGGAGAGGAGGGGGTGGGGGAGTTAGAGGAAGGGATTGGGGAAAAGGTCCATCTATTCCTTCGAGATGACCCCCTTTAGGAACCACGATGTCATGTCATGCCCCCGGAGGAGGGAGGCGAGAGGACGCGCCGCTGTTTATAGGAGCCCACTTAAATATTATCAGCCTTGAAGTGCGAGGTGCGCCTGCGCCAGAGTCTCACCGCCAATCAGCATGCCCGAAGGTTTTGTAGGGACACTATACACCTTCAATATGACTGATATTTTCCGAAATGTTACAGTAGGTAACACACGAATCGCCAACGCATTTTCTGTCATTGACTTAAATTGTCGTCACCAACACGGCGACACTCTTGCCTTATTAAAAAAAATGACTGATGTTTTTTTTCTTTTTAGGAAGACTCCTTATCCAAAGTACATGAAGGATCAGTTTAAAAGTGAGTTATATTATGACATGATTCTTATACCGCGTTTACATTCAGCCATTCCCGTTGCCGCTTGCCTTGCCGTACATATTTCCCCGTACATTGCTGTGGCAACGTCAGCGGAAATGAGTGTTTACATTGCCGCTCCATATGTACTTTTAATTCGACTCTGGGCGATGGATAACGTGGAAATTGTCGCAGCGTCGGCGCTCTGCCTTATAAGTTTAATTAATTATTAAATGTTTAAAAAAAAAATAGAATTCAAAAGAGACGTGTCGTCGTCAGAGAAGATGGTGGATGATAGCAATTCATCGTAATAGAACAATGTAAGTATTTTGAGTACTGAACGAGAGAGCAACATGTAAACACACGTTGCCGCTCGCATTGCCGCGCTTTGATGTCCGCTAGAAAAACCGCCAAATGAGGGATAGCCGGGCAATGCGAACGGCAACGTCAAAGGCGATGGAAATGTCTGTTTACATTCTCGCGTTTCCCAGTTTATTCCCCATGTCCCTGCTCGTTGCCGCGGCAATGGGCTGAATGTAAACGCGGTATTAGATTTTAACATGGCCCCATGCTATGAGCTCTCATAGCAATTTAAATGCGATGCAGCTCAACTCAAGAAGAGAGAGTCAAAGTCAAAGTCAAAGTCAAAGTCAAAAGTCATTTATTCTGTATAGACCATTTTAAGCGGCACTTACAAAACGTCAAAATTATAAATACTTATTTAAAACTAGAAGCAAATGGACCACCCGGTTCGAAACGCGGCCCAGACCTGAGAAGACTCCGGCAAGAAACTCAGCGGGCTGTTTTTTTTTGGTCTATTTACAACAATTGCCTTAGTCTAGATACAATGTTATTTCGAGATAGAAAACTATGCGCCGGGTAGAGCGCCATCTCTCTCCCTGATTGAGCTGCATCGCAGCCCCTAAAGAAAGACTGGTAATAGGCTAAAAATTTACAGATCTGACGGTTTACACAGATTTGAAAGATGATAATATAATTTAAATTAAATACAAATTTCAAATTTAACTTAATATTGGTGGAATTACAGAGATTCGAGTGAAGCTATTATTAATTAAACAAATAGATGTAACTAAATTCGGCTTATTGGACGATTCGCACGAATTGAACTCGCCAGAATCGTGCGAATCGACTCCTTTAAATATTTATTTATTTTCTGTGGCCGATTCGCACGAAGTTAATTTATTTGTGTGCGAATCGCCTCCTCCAAAAATATGTAGGTAGTAGGCTATCGGCACACATTTCATTGGACAGCTTCAATTAAAGTGACAGCTTTTAAAGTTTTGACAGATTTCATTAAATTGACAATTTGATTGTATGATTGTTTGGATTGATATAATTTTATCGATTGATTATGATTAGAAGATTGTTACGATTCATCGATTGATTGATTGATTTGACTTATATTTTTATCCGATTGATAAACTTAACAGCTGTGACTTTTTCAGATTCGTTTAATTGATAAAAACCTATCTTTCAGAGTTAATTATGAAACCAAAGCTGCCGTTCTCGTACCAAGATTCAGAGCGAGCCCCTTTCCACCCGGCCTGGATGGATTACTGCGACCCTTACCACTGTAACGACTACCATAAGGAGGTCTGCGGGCTGAACCGACAGACCATGAGGTTCAGATACTTCCAAAGTGGCTGTCACATCATACTTCATAATCAGTGTTCCACCTTCCGCGGTGCACTAAGTACGTACCGTTTTCTGTCCTTGGCACATAGACAAGTGTCACAAGTCTAAATCGCTAAGGAATAGAAAAGTTTAGATCTCTTCGATGCTTTTCGAAGTTATGTGTGTAAGTATATGTGTATCGTAGGTTTATAAGTGCCCGGTTAATGGCAATAGGCTCGCCACCTATTACATTGGGACCTAAACATAAACTAGCGAAGTGTGGGTGCTAGCACCTCTGCCTACCCCTTTGGGGATATAGGCGTGAGTTTATGTTATGTTAGATCAACCAATCACACTCCAGCTCGTGATTCCGCTGCGGCGCGCGCATCGTACACCAGCGATGAGCTTGGATGTGATTGGTCGACCTAATCTATTCGTATCCTTAGCGATTTACGCTGTGACACTTGTCTACGGGGGCTGGAGTACTTGTGCGTAAATTCCCGATTAAACCGCTCCCGTCAGCCATTGGGGGTGGTTATTAAAACCGCACGCCGTTTAGGGCCCCAGTTATCGGAGTGTAAGGTTACTAAAAGACATTTTGCCCCCTCGCGGCGAGCATCGCACTGCCCGCGCCGCTCTGACGGTAGAGTGTAGGGTGACAGGCAGACCCCTACCGTCTGCGCTCAGAGAATCAGCCTACCACACGCGTTCTCCCCACTGTGCCCTCTGCTAGTCAGAGGGATGCGTAGAGAGCCTTGGAGCAGCCCTGGGGCGTCGTAAAACTATAGACGGCCCGGGGTCAGCTGTGGTGCGAGGAAAATACCTCTTAGGTAACCTTATACCCCAGCAATTGGGACTATAGACTGCGTGCAGTTTTAGTCGTTTCAAATCTGTCATAAGCACACCTGATGGTCGACGGGGGTGATGTTCGTGGGGTTTTCGCACGAAAAAATCGTATTTAACCGCAATTTTTTTCACAGAATTTGACCTGATAGACCTCAAGTTTTGCCGTGTGTACGTCATGTTTTTGCGGCAGAGCTGTTCCGCAGACTGCTCTGATGAAAAGGTGGATCCAGTGTGCGCCTACAGCACCACGCAAGGGCATATCGTACTGTTCTTGAATTCTTGCGCTCTAGACGCTGCTAACTGCAGGAATACTACTACCATTCGTGGAGGTATTTTTTTTATGATTTGTCAGAAAAAAAATGTTTTAGTGCTAAGTTCCAACCGCAAGATTTAGGCATAAAAATTGAAATAATTATAATATTGTAAATTCAACGTATAGCCACTAAATTATAATGTACCTACGTTGTGTTTTTTAGTTTAAAAAAAAAATATTCAATTGTCAGTACATGGCAGACACTAAAAAAAATTATCTGTTCATTTGTTTGTTGCCGATGGACGCAGAACTACTGAACGGATTTTGATGCCGTTTTCTTTATTAGAAAGGTCTTAGTCAGACTTATAATCTGCCGTATGTTTGATCACAATTGGTTGAGCAAAACTAGAGATTTGAAAAAAAAAACAATAACCAATAACTGCACGTGCGGAGCCTATAGCAGCTTGTACATAACACTCAGACCTATATAAATATAGGTTCATAGACATAAAAATATATGCACTAAGCGGGTATCGAACCCGTGGCCTTACATTTTTATAATATCTGGTTTTATTTTTCAGAATATGAAGTTATCGAAATGAATCGTTGCGAAAATATTTTGCGTGGAATGAAATTGAGTCGAGAAAATGAATTAATTAAATAAGAACGGTATTATCTCATATTTTCGTTATAAATGCAGAAATATATTCAATTATTTGTAAAAAAATATCTTTTATTTAATACTAGCTGTACATGATATCCAGGGTCTGAAGATGGCGACGGACGGTCATTGGAACTTGTGAACTAAACAAGATAAACCCGTCATGTTTGGGCTCATTTGATTTGTCTGGTCATGCGCTTACTAGAATGACAGTTTTTAAAAAGTGATTTTTATTAAACGCTTTTATTTAACTTGGCCTGTTTGTTTGGGTCAAATCTAGTAGGTACCTAATTGAAAATTGACCCCCTTCCTGTGGACGGGTTGTTCTGATATTTGTCACATATCTTTAGTTCTGGTGACAATACAAGTTAATCTATACTGTATCATTGTAAATCCTAGATGGCTGCCGCTATAAAATGGGGGCCATCGTATCGTATTTTTCTACAACTACCGCTGGATATCAAATGAAAGGGATTGACTAGTAGAATATAGTTCATTTAAAAAAAAATCCAATATGGCCGCTTTTACTGCACAATTTTTTTTACTTATTTTATTAAAATTAATAACTTATTATTTTAGTATTATAAACCATTCTAAGTTTCTCCGCGTATGTGTAAGTAATAAAAAGATGTGTTTATAAACGGTTCAATGGTTTTAATCAAATGTTTTTTCACAAATAATGTTGATAACGGAAAAGCAATCGTGTCAAATTTTTTTTTAACGTTTTTATAATATTAAAAGTGTAAATTGTGTTGGAATATTGTTTTAATTCAATATATAATGAAGAATGTGTTTTTATCCGCCATAATTGTGTTATGTAAGTACTTACCTTTCTTGTGGAAATCCCCACGGATGCCTCCAACCCGGATAGACCGACTAATACCGCACGCCGCCGTCTTGGGTTGCGACGGTATCTCCCGTCCGAACTGAGCTGTCCGACTGGGGTAGTACCTCCGCCCTACAGAACACCGCGCCATAATAACCATCGTGTTGTGTTCCCCAAGGTAAGTAGGGTAGCCAGAGCTCACTGTACCCCTCCTCCTCCCTTCCTTTCTAGCCTCTCCACCCTTTCCTACCACCACCCCTTTCCGTCAGGGTCGGCAGCGCTTGTGTGACGCCTTTAATGTTGCACACGTGCGTAGGCCACGGCCAAGCAAACAAGCACACGGCCCACCTGATGGGAAGCGGTCACCGTGGCCTATGGACGTGTGCAACATCAGTGGCATCACTTTCGCACTGCTGAACCAGGGCCTCGATTCTGCTAAAGGCAAACCACTGTAATACCACTGACACTCTAAAATGCTATTTAATTGTAGACTTTACCGTTATACAGTTAAAGTCTAAAATCAAATGAAAAGAATTCATTTAACTTTTTCATTCGCTCTACAAAATATCTTTTGACTTTAGACTAACCTGATAACAATAAAGTCTACAATTAAACGGCATTTTTAGGGTGTCAGTGGTTGACAGTGGTTTGTCTTTAGCAGAATCGAGGCCCTGGAGGGAAGTTTGGTTGAGATTGGGGGAGGGACGGCGGGGGGTCAGTCTGTCAGTTAATCAGGCCAAGCATTTATATGTATAGGAGAGAGATCATGCAGTGTAGGCAGACGCCTGATTCAAGCGCAGTTTATTTGCATATTACGTATGAAGCATAATTGTACAGCTGTGAACATGTGTCAACAAAGCTGTATATTGTATATTATAAAATTTACGAAGTAGGTAATCATTGATAATATAATACAATAATATGAAACTATCTACAAGTTTTACGGAGGTAGGATACGACGGTATCTCCCGTCTGAAATGAGCTGTCCGACTGCGGTTGTTGTGTTCCCCAAGGTAAGTAGGGTAGCCAGAGCTCACTGTACCCCTCCCCATCTCCCCAATCCCCTCCGCTAAGCTCTCCTCCCTGCCCCTCCAAACTCGGCCCCAACACCCCGTCGGCCATCGGGGTTGGTTATGTCGGGATCGGAACAACTAAAACCGCACGCCGTCTCGGATCTTAATTACCGGGGTGTATAGGTTACCCAATAGGCATATCCCTCGCACCCCAGCTGACCCCGGGCCATCTACGGTTTTAAGATGGCTCCCTCAATTCCCGAATAGGGGGCATCGCGCCATTTCGCCGACGGTGGGGTGTAGGGTGACAGGCGGCCGTCCTGTCACCCAACCGTCGGCGCGCGGACAACCAGCTCGCCCCCCGCTCGCTCCTCACTGTGCCCTCTGCTAGTCAGAGGGACACGTGGAGAGCCTCGGAGCAGCCCTCTAGAGGGCCACTCCCACCCCGACCGGATTGACCGCAGGCAGCAGCGTCTCCCGTGGCGAGTGGGAGGCGCTGCTCGCCTCCGTTGCCCGGGTGCACCACGTCCACGTGGAGATTCCGGCCCGCACCCAGCGTGAGTGTGACACCTCATGCTTCACAGCTTCCCATCAGGTGGGCCGTGTGCTTGTCTGCCACCTAAGTAGTATAAAAAAATATATTAGAAAGTTGGTGCTTTCCGTGTGGACCCATCTCAATTTGGTCAAGTTGTATTATACGTAAACGGGACTTAACGCGATACACGTTAAAGGTTATACATACCTTTGGATGCCTGACGTTTCGACCAGGTTACACCGGCCGTATATGGAACGCGAAAGTTTAAAAGTTAATATGGTCAAGTTGTAGTTAGTTTTTTTACAAGTATATTAATTCCTCCCATGTTTCCAGTGTTCAAGCTACCATACATAGAGACAGTCATGAGCAAGCATTATAAAGCAGAGTCACAAATGAACCAACAAGATGAGATATTTAAGCAACAGTTTCGTGATGACTTGACTGGACACCAAGCACCTTCTTTTAAAGGTAGGTACCTATTTAAGAAAGAAGAGAAAGAAAGAAAACTGTCTTTATATATGAACACAACATATCTTTGGGCCACCTTACACCCTGGCGTCAGAAGACCCTTGACGGCGTGCGGTTTTAGTCGGTAAGAGTCCGACATAACCTGCCCCGCTGGCCGCATTATAAACAAATAAAAAAAAAACAAAAAATGATTGCCAACAACAACAGATGCAAAAGTCCACGAGTTCCACGACCCATCAACTAATAGACTAACCCGTCAATGGCCTAATATATTTAATCTTCATTAACCCGTAACCCCCACATTTCCTCTCCTAACCCCTCAGATTCCCCCCCACTAACCCTCTACATCCCCCCTAACCCCTCACCTAACCCCCACATTCCCCCAATCCCTCACCAGCCATTATTAAGAAAACAAAATTAATTGAAAATACCTACTGTGGGATGAAGGCGGAATAAGAACCGGGATGAGTAAAGAAATTTCAAAGTGGGATGAAATTTTGTAAGATGAAACTGCATAACCCTCAAATTCGTTTCCTCCATATCTAAAATTAAAGAAAGTCGTGTTAGTTACACTATTTATAACTCAAGAAATGGCTGAACCGATTTGGCTGAAAATTGGTAGGGAGGTAGCTTATAACCAGGAGATGGACATGGGATACTTTTTATCCTTTTTTCAAAGACTGGAGTGAAGTGGAAAGCGGAGAGTGGAGTGAAGTGGAGAGTGAAGAGAGAGAGGAGTGAAGTGTGGAGTGGAGAGTCGTTTAATTGGTGGCGATACCGACTTCCACGCGGCGAAGCCGCGGGCGTAAGCTAGTTCGCTAATAAATAAATTAATGATTGATTAATTTTTTTATTGAATGTTTTATCTAAATTGCAAGATAATATATATTTCGACAAATCGCCGGAGATGGCAAATGATTACGTGTATGGACTGCCAGAGGACGCGCCAATCACTCCAATAATGGATTATAAGAAGAGCCAAGACGTGAGGTATACACACAAGAAGAATTTAAACCTTGAACCGTTGACAACGAGTAGGAAACCTGCACCAACAAGTAGGAAACCTGCACCAACAAGTAAAAGACCGGCGCCAACAAGTAAAAAACATATGCCAACAAGTAAAAAAACAGCGCCAACAAGTAAAAAACCAGCGCCGTTCAGTATAAAACCTTTAAGGTGAGTTTTAAAACATAGCAATTTGTTTTTTATACACTTAGGTGGCAGATAAACACACGGGCCACCTGATGGGAAGCGGTCACCGTGGCCTATGGACGTGTGCAACACCAGGGGCGTCACATTCGCGCTACCGTCTTGGAAGTGGGGGTTGGGGAGATTGGGGAGGGGAAATTTGGTGAGAGAGTTTTTTTCGTCTCCCCGCTGTCAGCACAGAATCCCTCCAGTGAGCTCTGGCTACCCTACTTACCTTGGGGAACACAACACGTTGGTTATTATGGGGCGGTGTTCTGTAGGGCGGAGGTACTACCCCAGTCGGACTGCTCAGTTCGGACGGGAGATACCGTCGTGTCCTCCCTCCGTGAGGTGCAGTCTGAACATAAATAATTAGAACTACGTTTAAAAAACCGACTTCACAAACTAATATTATTTACTTTTTAGAGTACAGAAATAGAAAAGTACCTATTTATGAGGTTTATTATGCACCAAGGCATCAAAAAACAGATTTTTTGCCGTAAATTTGATGATTTTCCCTCGATTTTCCCAAGATCCCAACATCAGATCCTGATACCCTGGATATGGGACCACCTAAGTAGCCTCTTTCAAACAAAAAAAAATTCAAAATCCATCGATAATTGGCGCCGCTATCGCGTAACATACATACAAAAAAAAACGTACGAATTGAGAACCTCCTCCTTTTTTGAAGTCGGTTAAAAATGTACTTTAATTACAGGACGATGACGAAAAAAAGGAACCATTCCAGTAAAGTCAAGAAGCCATCAGAGATCTTCTACCGACGAGAGCTAGACAGGGCGCTCAACCATCCAGTGCAGGCTGTTCACTGTATGGACCTGCTGTCACCTTATCTGATGGGGGAAACTGGCAACGGGACGTTTAAAGTATTGACCATTGACAATCGACATGTTTTGAGGTAATTTGAGCGTCAGATTCCCGCTCAGTGCAAATATTTGTATGCATTAATATGTTTTTTTGCATTGGTCTGGTTGTTTACGAAAAAACTAAGTATAAATACTTAAAAAAGTATGTTTATCCACATACTATGTTTAAGTTTGAAGTTATAACACGCGCTAGTTTAAACTATGCTTATTTGGGACTAGAGAGCGCTGTGTAGAATGTTGCAGAGAATTTTTATAATTGATTCAATTGATTTCCCAGTCTTATCCACATTAAAAATATTAGGACTTCGTTCACGTAATTCACGGGCGATAACATTGATCAGCTGACGTGCACACTACCTACTTGTGTGGACTTAGTAAGAATACCTTAGTAACTAGTAGATAAGTAGATACTAGTCAGTAAAGTCAACTGATAATGCAAATATCGCCTGAAAGTTATGGGTATTTCTGGCGTAGTATAAAAATTTAAATCAGCTTATTCACAGAAAGGTCTTTTTTATTATTGTTTTTTTTTTCATGAATGATAAAATTACTCTTACCCTTTCAGAGTAATGCAACTGCTGACGGAGAAAACTGAAACAAGTACTAAGGATGAAATATATTCCATTTTGTATCAAATTAGCACTCTTAACATACGTCTTTATCAATGGGATGAAAGAGCCATGAAACTGCTGTTCAACACTATCATTAAAGGTATTTTTTAAACCACTTAGGTGGCAGACAAGGAAATCGCAGGTTTATTAGCGCCTCGGAGAGCACGTTAAGCCGTCGGTCCCGGTTGCCATACAAACATCTATATAGCATTCGTTACGGGTAGTTGGAGCCCACAAAAGTCCAACCAGTCTAACTCGGAACTTCGATATCGCCATTGGTCATAATGACCATTGGTTGTGGAGGTCAAATGGCAGTCGCTCCACGGAAAATATCGAAGTTCAGCCGCATCACAGTTAGACTGGAAAGCCGACGACAACTGAGTTGGGAAAAAGGTTCAGAGAATGATTAGGTGGCAGACAAGCATACGGCCCACGGGGCCTTACCACAAACTCTTACATACATACATACATACAAATCACGCCTTTTTCCCATTGGGGTAGGCAGAGAAAACATCTTTCCACTTGCTACGATCTTGGCATACTCCTTTCGCTTCTTCAACTTTCATAATTGTTTTCATACACGCACGCCGGTTCCGGGTACTCTTGATCTGGCCTTTCTCCAAAACCTGGATCCGATTAGAATATGTAGGTACGCCTAGGTCAGCCTTTACCGGGTTGCCCATTCACCCTCTCCTCATATATCTGTTTCGTCTATCTTCTTTCATCCATCCTCTCTACATGTCCGGACCATCTAGGCATCCCTTTCTCTATCTTGGTCACTATATCTTCAACCATACCGCAACATACAAACTCTTAAAGCAGTATTATTACCATAGTGAGCTCTGGCTACCCTACTTACCTTGGGGAACACAACACGCTGGTTATTATGGGGCGGTGTTCTGTAGGGCGGAGGTACTACCCAAGTCGGACTGCTCAGTTCGGACGGGAGATACCGTCGTGTCCTACCTCCTAGTAAATTCCTGGTCTCCCCACTGACAGCACAGATTCCCTGCAGTGAGTTTATTTGTTACAGAGAGGGTGCACACATTCAGAACATTAAAACATGGTGTTAAAAAATTGTTGGCCAAGTGGCATATGGATTTCGGCGATATATCGAACCTGCTCCATCAGACAAGGATCTTCAGGCCTCCATGTATACAAACATCGGAGCTATCAGGTAAATCCTCTTCCTAATAGCAACCTATTTATGTTCCCACTACTGGGCACGGGTCTCCTCTCCTCTAACGAGAGAGCTGAGAGGGTTTACACCTTAATCCACATACGCTGGCCTAATGCGGCTTGGTGGATCGGACATGTCCTTAGAATTTCTTCTAGGACATGGGGGTTTCCTCACGATGTTTTTCCTTCACCGTCAGCAGATGTTAAAATCATGTGATTAGCACATATAAATTCCACAAATTGAAATAAACATCGTTACTGTCCGGCCGGATTCGAACTCGATACCTCTGAGTAGGGGCTGTGTCCTTATCCATTCAGCTACCATCGCCGTAATTGAAATTAGACCCTCTTTCAGTTGTCTGATTGGTCTAATATTTGGCAGAAGTCTTTAGTTCTGATGACAATACAATTTAAAACATTTTTTCTTAATTTATTAACATAATTTTTCTAATTTTTAGGTTCGACCAAAACTTCGAAATCTGTCCGTTACACCAAATCGGATCAAGCTGCTAAGAAAAAAACATGTATTCCATTCGATACCGACGAATGTGATTAAAATATATATTTAAATGAAAAATTCAGTTTTTTTATACCACTTAGGCGGCAGACAAGCACACAGCCCACCTGATGGGAAGCAGTCACTCACCAAAGCCTATGGACGTGTGCAACACCTGGGGCTTTATACTCTCGCTGCCGGCACCAGAGGGAGGGGTTGGTGTCAAGGGGAATTGGGGGTTGAAAAATCCAGTGTTCAAAAATGTAAATATACTTTAATATTATGAAACACACCACGAGATAAAAATACTATTTAAGATACTACCAGCGCCATCTATTGGCCGAGAGCTGGGACTATATTTTACTATTGTTTTAAAACACTAAGAAAATTTAGATTAATTTTAAATTGTGTTGCGTTACTGCAATGGTGAGGCAGTTTCTAGACTTTATTTTCATGTTAGTCACGACGATTTGACGTCACCTCACTTGATGGCAAGCTATCGATAAAGTCTCAGGTACCATTACAGCCACCGATAATGCTATGGTGTTCGTATTTCGCGTGGCCCTGAAGTTTTGGGTATTTCATGGTTTCTCCTCCTACACTGTCTCAAAATTATCTTGCACCCATGCTTCTTGTGGGATTACAACATCTAAATTGAATTTCACATCTTCTATAGGACTAACGCTAGGATTTTGATAAACAATTCTGTTTGACAAAGCGGTCTCTTGTATATTTTCAAATATTTTTTTATCATGTCTTTTAATTTTCATTATATGTGGAGTACGATAAAAGTTAGGCGAAAAATAAACTGGGTTTGGGTTGAGTTTATAATTTTTTTCTATTTCATTATCTCTTTTAAATTTTATAATATTATGTGGTAAAGGATATACATTAGATAAAATATCTGCAGTTTTAGCGATAAGTTTTTCTGTACCATCTTCTCTTAGACCAACATTTTCTAACCCTTGTATTTGTTCTACATAAGACTGGATTCGATGTTCAGTATTGTCTGCTAACTGTATTCTAGAAGATTCTTTTTCATTGAGTTGTTGGTTAAATTCAAAATTTTCTTTGTTTTTTAGCTGTGTATCAATTGTATTAATTTTATTATTTTTCAATTATTTATTTTAGTTCTTAAGTCTAAGTTTTTTTACAATATATCTATAAAAAACAAATTACAAAAATATTATAAAAAAACCTAAACCTAGAGCACCGCCAGCAGCGGGGCATGGCCCAAGCTACCGGTGGTTAGGGCTGCAGAGTGAGGAACCTCCTGACAATACGTGCCGTGTCAAGGAGTACTGCCTTCTGAATCTGACCCTTGATCCAGCCATGCAGCGAGAGCCTCTCGAGATGTTGGTCGAGGCTCTTCGCTATAAGGCCGTTCGCCGAAACGACTATCGGGACAATACTCGTTGAGTCAACATTCCACATGGCGGTGATCTCGTGGGCCAAGTCAAGGTACTTGCTGAGTTTGTCCTTCTCGGCTTTCACGAGATTCTCGTCATGCGGGATGGTGATGTCAACGAGCACTGCCCGGCGTTGGGATCGGTCTACCAACACGATATCAGGCTTATTGGCTACAATAGTCCTGTCCGTGATGATAGACCGATCCCAATAGAGCAAAGCACGACCATTTTCGAGAACCGGCCCCGGTGCGTACTTGTAGTACGGCACCTCAGACTCGACAAGGCCGTATTGAAGGGCAAGTTGCTGATGGATGATCCTGGCTACTAGGTTGTGTCTGTGCAAGTACTCTCCGTTAGCAAGATGAGAACAACCGGAAATAATATGTCGGAGAGATTCTCCGGGACGGCGGCATGCCCGACAGATGTCGACCGTACCGTCCTTCATGATATATTTCCGGTAGTTGTTCGTCTTGATAACTTCGTCAGCAATTGCACAAACAAACCCTTCGGTTTCCCCAAATAGGTCACCGAAACGTAGCCAGTTCACCGACGCATGCAGGTCCACATCAGGCCCCGTCAGGGCCCGATAGTACCGCCCGTGCAGCTCCTTGCCTTTCCATACATCCTTGCGGTCATCAGTGCTAAGTACCACCGGTTTACGCCAATTCTCGTTTGCCAAGGAGAGCGGCGTGAGGCCCTTATCAACTGCCACCACATCGCGATGCATCCCACACTCGTTGCTTAGGAAGTACTCCCTGAGACTGCACACTTCGCGGTTATGGAGGTTCTTAGCGTTCAAAAAGCCACGACCCCCCCACTTCCGCGGAATGTACAGTCTCATAACAGACGAGCGTGGGTGCAACATACGATGCGACGTTAGCAGTTGACGGACCCTTCTATCTAGGGCGTCCAGCTCGGTCTGAGTCCACCCTAGTATGCCAAAGGAGTACATCAATAAGGGCATCACCCAGCCGTTGAAGGCACGCGCCTTGTTGCCACCTGACAAAAGACTATTGAATACTTTTGTCAGGCGACAGAAGAAGCGCTCCTTCACCGACTGCTTGACGTCTCCTACAGATATACCCAACGACTCTGACATACCAAGATATTTGTAGGTTTCGGTCTCTGACAGAGATCTGAGAGTCATTGTCTCGGAAAGCTGTAAATTCGTAGAACTTACAACTTTCCCTCGCTGTACATGCATGACCGCACACTTATCCACACCGAACTCCATCTTAATAGAGTTGCTAAAATTCTCAGTGATTTTTAACAACTCCGTCAAGTGCAGGCGTTGCGTTGCGAACAGCTTGAGGTCATCCATGTACAGTAGATGAGAAATGATATCACCCCCTCTCCGAAGCCGATAGCCTAGCCTCGAATCCTCCAACAAAGTGCTGAGAGGATTCAATGCTAAGCAAAACCACAAGGGACTCAGACTGTCACCCTGAAATATACCTCGCTCAATCCTTATAAAGTCCTGAGGCTCAAAAAGGCTGTCTCCACTACCTGGTTGACGAAGGACTGTGGTCCACTGCCCCATGCACGTGCTTAAAAAGGATCTTAGAGTTGCATCAAGTTTATACAGCTCCAAGATCCTCTTCAGCCATGAATGAGGCACCGAGTCATAGGCCTTCTTGTAGTCAATCCAGGCAGTCGAGAGAGCCCCCTTGTTCCTCCGGACTTGTTGGCAAATGGCCCTGTCAATGAGGAGGAGCTCCTTAGTACCACGGGACCCAACCCTACATCCATTCTGAGAGGGGGCCAAAATGTTGTTCGCAATGATATGCGAGTTGATTTTTGTTCTCAGAATAGATGTAAGGAGCTTGTACAGCGTAGGCAAGCACGTGATGGGTCTGTAATTTTTCGCTTCCGTGGTACTACCGGACTTATGGAGCAGGACGGTGACACCAGTTGTCATGAAACTGGGAAGTGAACCGGCTTCGAGAGCTTCTTGGAATTGTATTGCCAAACATGGATATGAGCATCGAATCCATTTAATCCAAAAATTGTGCAATCCATCCGGTCCAGGACTTTTCCAATTCTGGGCCGAACGGATCGCACAATTTACGTCTTCGGGGTCTATAGTGATAGACCCCATGGACACGATGGGCTCACACGCACGTTCAACGATACGCATCCAATCACCCTCCATGTGCTCGACGGGCACCGACCAGATGCCACGCCAGAAGTCATTCATGACGTTTGCATCGGGTAGCCGCCCGTCGGTCACACGTTGACCGGTTTCCTCCCAGTTACGGTACACCTTCCTTTGGTCGCTTTGGAAAAGGCGATTCTGCTGGTACCTATCCACACGCTCCCTATAGCGGCGAATACGGTTTGCCCACGCATAGACTTTCTGCTTCAGAAAGTCAATGCGTTCCGTAACACAAGCCATATAGTCCTGGGGCCTGATACCGGTCCCAGCAAAAGCCTGGGTCACGAAACGCATGACTCGGGGTCGATGGTTACCCCGGCTAAAACAGACCAGCTTCGCTATGAGAGTCCTAAAAGTAGTGATACGCCTTTCGATCCGTACCTGCCACGTGGGAACACCACCGGCGGGTCGCGGTGCTCGGTCAGTGTCCGGAAACTTGACACGAGCCACGCGACACGCGGCGATGGCCCCGCAGTACATGATCGAATGTGTATCAACTAAATCTTCGCTAGTCCGCAGGTACGGAGCTAGCAAAGCATTTAGGGCTCCCATTAGCACTAGGTTTCGTCTATTCGTGGGCAAACGCGGCAGTCGCGGCCTAGAACTAGGTGTGGACCGATATCGCGAAATCGCATCTTCCAAAGCCCTCCTCAGTTGCTCATTCGTCTGGGTACTTACGCTATTATTCGCACATTCTTCTCCATCAACTACTGAACCTCTCCGCGGCACCACCGACACCGGGTCCGCGATCGGATTATAATTTGTAGTTTCATCTTCATAATTAAATTGCTCTTTAAATTCATTATTTTCTTTACTTTTCAGATCTCTATTAATTTTTTTAATTTTGTTATTTTTATTGTTATAATTAGTAGTTTCATCTTCATAATTAAGTTGCTGTTTTAATTTATTGCTTTCTCTGTATTTAATTTCTATATTATTTGCTTTAATTTTACTTTTTTTCTTGTTATAATTTGTTGTTTCATAATCATCATAATCTTTTGTTTTTGTTGTTTATATTATCCATTTTTCTATTATGACAGTTACGTCAGGTTGTAATTTTTTAAATCAAAGTGGGTAAAATAAGTATAAAGTCCTGGTTATTGTGAAAAATAGTAGTAATATAGTAGAGTTCTTGAGATTCGGTTGAATATATAGCAAAATAGGGTCTAAAACTGTTTAAATAATTTTATAAAAATTCAGTGCAAAAAAAGACGTCAATGTGGCAGCGGTTTTTTTTTTATTTTATTATTTTTATTGTTATAATTTGTAGTTTCATCTTCATAATTAAATTGCTCTTTAAATTCATTATTTTCTTTACTTTTCAGATCTCTATTAATTTTTTTAATTTTGTTATTTTTATTGTTATAATTAGTAGTTTCATCTTCATAATTAAGTTGCTGTTTTAATTTATTGCTTTCTCTGTATTTAATTTCTATATTATTTGCTTTAATTTTACTTTTTTTCTTGTTATAATTTGTTGTTTCATAATCATCATAATCTTTTGTTTTTGGTGTTTGTTGATATGACGGTAGTTTTATTTGTACGTATGGATTTTGTTGCACTATTTTTGGTGCTTTTGTCTCTGGTTCAGTATAGTTTTCATCAGCTATAGGATTTTTATAATCCTTGGTACTGTTATTTGCGTGTATCGTATTAAATCCTTGTAAAATACCTGGATTCTTTATCGTAACACGTTCAGGTTCATTTATTCTATTTCGTTTGATATTAATTTTGGGTTTATACGGAAGATGGTTAGTTTCTTCAAGTATACCTTGATCTAGAATATATTTTGATGATTGTTCTATGTGCCTTTCATTATCGGCCTCATTTTCATAAAATTGATCATCAACAGCATTATTTTGTCCACCATTTTTAGCATTCTCACTGTCAATCAATTTAAAATGGATTAACTGATCATCTTTCTGTACATTAACCATGTCAGTGTACGATAGTATTTTGTTTAATTTATCGTTAATATCTTGAGTGGTTTTTATTTCACCATTCGCCGCCATTCGCTTCAAATCGTTTCTCAATTTCAGCTTCACTTGTTCTACGAGATCATTTAAGTTAACTTCATAAAGCGTTGTACTCTTTTCTTCTCCGTTACGTGGTATTCTCGCAGTTACTGGAGGTTCAGCTCGAAATTGTGGATACTCGTTAAGTTCCTCATTCTTATCAGGTTCTAATGTGTCTTTGATCATTTTCAAGATACCTGAGGCTGAAGTATCAGGGACAAATTGCTTAGCTAATATTCGAAGGTCTTTAGAGTCAGCTGATAGTACTATGTAGCCTGTAGTTGAGCTTAGTACGGTTATGAAGTAGCCTGTAAAAAGGTGAAATTTTGGAGCAATTAGTATACTTGTATAATTGTAAGTTGAGGGCCACCATTATGTCACTACCGGTGTATGTAATGGGGAGTCCCTTGCTGACACTTTACCTTTAGCTTACCATCAGGCGAGGTGAAGTCATATCGACGTGACCAATATATATAAAACAAAAGTTCTAAAGTCAATGTTCAGGACGGGACTTGAACCCGCGAGCAATTGCTTACGGGATGGCACTTCAAAAGGTACGTATGAAAGAATTTTAAATATTTATCTCGTTTCCACCCCTTTCCACGCCCCGAACTGTAAATTAACTTCGAGAGATAAAATACCGTGATCTCGGCCACCGCGACTGACAGCCCAGCGAAATGCGGCGAGGTTCGTGTAGACGCGTGTGTCTGTGTGAGTGAGTCATTATGAATGTTAATATAGTTCACGGCATCTAGCGTGGCCAGATTTTGAAGTAGTTTGGGCCCCACTACTACAAAACCTTGCCAAGTTAGATGCCGTACACTATACTTGTTTCTAGGCGATGCATTTTTCCACAAACAAGTATAGTGTACGGCATCTAACTTGGCAAGGTTTTGAAGCAGTGGGGCCCACACTACTCTAAAATCCGGCCACGTTAGATGCCGTACACTATACGGAGTTTGATTATTGCTTTAGCTTATATATTTACCTACTGTGCCTACGTATAGAAAACTTTGGTTATCTGTAATTTTTTCTTTTGTTTGTGAAGTAAAAATATTTACTTACATAGTGCCGAATATAAATACATTTTACTGGAGAAGTTGTAAAAAAGGCATAAATATTTTATTACGTACAATAAATTTGAGAAACTGTAATGAATATAAACATTATTTTTAAACTAGTAATAGATCGCAGCTTGTGTTTGCAGCAGTTCACTTCTGGAGCCGCCGTCTGCCTAACCGTTGTCGATGGGATGTTGTAAATTATACCAGTGCGAAAAATTCACTTGCGTGATTCAGGATAAGTAGTAACGAAGTAGTTTAACTTGCTGTCGCTAGATGGAGCTGTACATAATATATGTGGTATGGCTATAAGTTTATGTAGTTTGACACCTATCTAAATAGACATAGCGCACATTTTTGTAACGTCATCATAAACAGTATATACAGAAGGTATTACTTTTGACGCTATACTCTGTGGTCAGGATTAGGGTTAGTAGGTTCTAGGGTCTCATAGACCCAAAAACTTCTCAAAATAAAATAAAAAACATCAAAGTCGATTAAATCATGTAATTGTTCCCTTACAAGCGATTCTTAATAATATTTTTCATAACATTATTTCGTCCAAAATTTATTTATCTACACAAAATTGTAACTTTTAGGTTATACTAGCGTTTAGTTCGTCCGTAATTATGTTGATCCTGTTTTGTTTGCGCTCCGAACCACTCTGACGTTTTCTGGAAAAATATCTGTAAAAGAAAAAAAATGTTCATCATCATTCTCTGAACCTTTTCCCAACTCAGTTGGGGTCGGCTTTCCAGTCTAACTGTGATGCGGCTGAACTTCGATATTTTACGTGGAGCGACTGCCACATTTTATGAAACATCCAATGTGGCCTTTTTAGCCCCCCTGACCTCCACAACCAATGGCGATATCGAAGTTCCAAGTTAGACTGGTTGGACTTTTGAGGGCTCCAACTACCCGTAACGACTGCCATAGATGTTTGTATGGCAACCGGGACCGACGGCTTAACGTGCTCTCCGAGGCACTAATAAACCTGCGATAAATACACACATAACTTCGAAAAGCATCGAAAAGTCATTGGTGTGTGCCATAGTGAACCTGGGATCGAACCCGAGACCTCGCCTCAACATTCCATTACCCAAACCACTAGGCTACCGCGGTTCCACTAGGCTACCGCGGTTCAAAAGAAAAAATAATGTTATTGATCTGATGTTCAAATTCGATAATTAGGTTGCCAATAACCTAACTTATGTATTTGGAGACACGAAGGCTAAGAGAGCTGTACCCAGGATAAACACTGACAATATCCATCTATCCTACTATTATTCTACCTCCGCCATACAGAAGACCACAGCCATAATAACCATAGTGTTGTGTTCCCGGCGGTAAGTAGGGTAGCCAAAGCTCAAAATCCCCTCCTCATCCCCCAATCCCCATCTCAACCCCCCCCCCTCCCCACTGAGCCTCCTAACCTTCCCCCCTTCAGGGTCGGCAGCGTGAGTGTGACGCCCCTGATCAACGTGTGCAACATCAGAACCTGATATTACACACCAGGTGAACGGAGCTGGCTGTAATTTGCTACAGAGGGCCACATTACACCCTGGCGTCAGAAGACCCTAGACGGCGTGCGGTTTTAGTCGGTAAGAGTCCGACATAACCTGCCCCGCTGGCCGAGGGGTGGGTATCCATGAGGATTTCCGCACGGAAAATAAGGGTAGATTATAGTCCGGTAACACATAGTCTACTTTTCATCTTAGAAATAGGCTCCTTTGGGTCTCGAGAGCGGGTTTAGAATTTCACGTGGGTCAAAATAATAAAAATATTCTTACCATAGGATAGTTCTCGACCGAGTCTTGGTGAGAAGTTTACAGTCCTGCCCAGTCGAGGTGAGAAGTACTTGGTCCTGCTGTCGATCTGTTCAGGGTCCGGACGATACCTACAGACATAAATAGTTAAGAAATAGAACCACGTCCTTCAATCAGCAGGTACACCAGCTTTCAGGGCCTCGATTCTTTTAATTTTGGACTTTATTGTTATCAGGTTAAAGTTTAAAATTAAATGATATTTTGTAGAGCGAATGAAAAACTTTATTGAATTCTTTTCATTTGATTTTAGACTTTAACTGTATAACGATAAAGTCTGCAATTAAATAGACTTTTTAGAGTGTCAGTGGCATGACAGTGGTTTACATTTAGCAGAATCGAGGCTCAGATGAGATCCCAAAAACAACCAATGGAAGCATGAAATCCACAGCAGTATCTATGGACTTAGTTAAGGCTTTTGATACGGTCACTATCTAATTACTATTGAAAAATCTTTTGAATACTCGTGTTGGAGAAGCAATTGGAACTGCATGATAAATACTTGAGCAATAAAACTCAGGCTACAAAGATTGGGAACAGTGTGAGTGAATGCCTTCCTGTTCGCTATGGTGTTCCGCAGGGTAGCATATTAGGTCCTACCTTATTACGCATTGCTTAGCCTTGTGTTGTTAGTTATTAGCCTCTTCGTATACCCAGTCTAGTACCTAGTGTTCCTAGATTGCTTTGATATTTATATGGAGGTAGGACACGACGGTATCTCCCGTCCCAAATGAGCTGTCCGACTGGGGAAGTACCTCCGTCAGAAGACCGCGGCCATAATAACCATCGTGTTGTGCTTCCGTTACGGTAGCCAGAGCTCACTGTACCCCTCCTTCCCCCTACCCTTCCTAACCTCCCCACACTTTCCTACCTCCACCCTTTCCCTTAAGGGTCGGCAGCGCGTGGGTGACACCCTTGGTGTTGTACACGTCCATAGGCCACGGTGACCGCTTCCCATCAGGTGGGTCGTGTGCTTGTCTGCCACCTACGTGGTATAAAAAAAAGATACTTACACTTCCTGGTCTGGAGGGGTAGCGGGCATGTCATCGACCAGCCTTCTGCCAAGCCGGGGGGTGTACTCAATGCTATCTTGATATGGCGAGAGGCTGCGCCCCAACTTTGGCGTGAAGATCACCTTTTTTGACACTACAGACAAATTGAAAGTATTTTTAGAAGATATTTTTTTTTTTTATTAATCTCAATCTCACCCGATCGTAAGTGACGATTGGTCTACTATGAATCACGCTAGCCTAGAAGGAACCTATTCACTCGTCAATTGAATACCTGAATTCTCATATTATCAAAATGTAAATTAGTATGAGCGATGGTAGCTGAATGGATAAGGACGCGACCTCTACTCAGAGGTATCGAGTTCAAATTCGGCCGGACAGTACCAATGTGAATTTCACTTTATGGGATTTCTATGTGCTGGTCACATGATTTACCATCTGCTGACGGTGAAGGAAAAACGTGAGGAAACCCACATGTCCTAAAAGAAATTCTAAGGACATGTCCGATCCACCAACCCGCATTAGGCCAGCGTGTGTGGATTAAGGTGTAAACCCTCTCAGCTCTCTCGTTAGAGGAGAGGAGACCCGTGCCTAGCAGTGGGAAATTAATGGGTTGCTATTATTATGAGTGAGTATAATGTATATTATTTTTCTTTAACCCGCTATAAGAGAACGTGATTCATCGTAGACCACATTATATTACTTACCACCAAGGCCTTGATTCTGCTAAAGGCAAACCACTGTAATACCACTGACACTCTAAAAATGCTATTTAATTGTAGACTTTACCGTTACACAGTTAAAGTCTAAAATCAAATGAAAAGAATTCATTAAAATTTTTCATTCGCTCTACAAAATATTATTTGACTTTAGACGTTAACCTGATAACAATGAAGTCTACAATTAAATGGCTTTTTTAAAGTGTCAGTGGTTTGTCTTTAGTAGAATCGAGGCCCAGGTGAGATACAGGTCAAACGTGTGCCAATGAATAAAAAATACTAACTTCTTGGTGCTGGTTCGTCCGCTTGGCTCTCATAGTACGGCAGTTTCTCATAATAGTACTTCAGGGTATCAGCTGCTTCTAGCAGTTTCGAGAAGGCTTGCCTGTTGGAGAAAGTAAATTAAAGACTCAATTTACATCACAGCTAGGGTTACCATCCGTCCGGATTAATCCGGACATGTCCGGACTTTTAGGCACTTGTCCGGACTTTTAGGCACTTGTCCGGCTTTTTAATTTGTCCGGACTTTTTAAATTAGATGGTATAATATATCATCTTCTAAAACTGTAGAAAGGTCAATTCTGTACATTAAAATATAAATGTACAAAATAACTATTGGGGGATGATTGGTGATCGATACAATACTAATGCAAAAAATAAAATCAGTAAGTAAGTTGTTTGTCTTTCTGTCTGTCTGTATGTGCACGCATGAATCAGAAACTACTGGAGAGATTTTGATCAAACTTGGTACTATTATAGTGTTAATACTTCTGGGCCTTTAATATATTATATTACCCAGAAGTATGAACACTGTAACTACTTTGTATACAAACTTATACCCGTGACTTCAGCCGTATTAGTTTTTAGGTCGTTTTTGGCCATATCTCTGGTTCTACTTAACCAATTACGGCAATTACAACCAAACATACGGTAAATTTTGAGTCTAAGCAAGACCTTTCTAATAAAAAACCGCATCAAAATCCGTTCGGTAGTTTTCGGTCGTCGCGAGAAACGATGGACGAAAAGACAACTCTCAGAATCGCGATATCTCAGGAATGGTAACTCTTAGGAAAAAAACCATGGAGATTATTTTTGTAGATAATTTTAAGATCTACAACTTTGATCAGATTTGTTTAATAAAATTTCCGTTTTGGACAAAAATTCAAAAAACCTGAAGTTTTGACTTATTACCCCGAATAATTTTTGTAGCACACACAGGATCGATGAGCATTTGTAAAATATGGGAATTTATGTAATTTTTAGCTATGTGACAGGCGTTTCAAGTCAAACCCTGCACCTCGCATCCTACCCCCCCCCCCCCCCCGTGCTACTTGCAACGAGGTGTCCGGACTTTTATCGAAATGTCCGGCTTTTTGTCAGGACTTATCAAATTCCTAAATGGTAACCCTAATCACAGCGGAATGGAATGGAAGTAAATGTAATTGTATGCAGCATATTAGAAGCCTGATGACAGAAAGTCCGAACTGAGCAGTCCGACTGGGGTAGTACCTCCGCCCTACAGAACACCGCCCAATAATAACCATCGTGTTGTGTTCCTCAAGGTAAGTAGGGTAGCCAGAGCTCACTGTACCCCTCCTTCCCCACCCCCTCCTAGCCTCCCCACCCCTTCCCAGCCCTCCCCTCTTCCCTTCAGGGTAGGCAGCGCGTGTGACACCCTTAGTGTCGCGCACGTCCATAAGCCACGGTAACCGCTTCCCATCAGGTGGGCCGTGTGCTTGTCTGCCACCTACGTAGTATAAAAAAAAAAGAAAAAAAAAATTAAAAAATGTTTTAAGTTAAACGCTTGCGCTTAAAACAGCCATTATTGGATTTTCTTTTTTTCACAGTGAACTCTATTCTACTAGTCAAGCCCTTTCATTTGATATCCATATTGCGGTAGTTATGGAAAAATATGTAAGCCGCCATTTTCTAGCGGCGGCCATCTTGAATTTACAATGATACAGAATTGATTACTTAACTTGTAATGTCACCAGAACTAAAGATATATGCCAAATATCAGAACAATCCGTCCACAGGAAGGGGTCAATTTTCAATTACTAGATTTGACCAAACAAACAGGTCAAGTTAAATAAAAGCGTTTAATAATAATAAAAAAGCGCGTTATGTCTCCAGATAACGGCCTCTATTGCGTAGCGGTAGTGCTTTCGACTGCTCCGACAGGGGGCGCGGGTTCGATTCCCGCTCAGTGCAAATATTTGTATGCATGAATATGTCTATTTGCTTATTAGATTATTAAAATGATTACCTATCTTCACTGGATCCGAAAGACCGCTTGCCAAGTCTGGGACCGAACCACAACTGTCCGCCTCGATCGCTGTGCGCCTCTCGGTCTTGACCAGCATCCTAAATAAAATAAAAAATTGGTGCCGTCAAGGTGTTTAAGCAGATAAATCAAATAAGCCCAAAAATTATAGTGCTTAATAAAATTAATTTAAAATTTTGTTACTAATCTAAAAAAAGCTATAAAAAATTGACTTAATTTTGATATATCGCAGGTTTATAAGTGCCCGGTTAATGGCAATAGGCTCGTCACCTATTACATTGGGACCTAAACATAAACTGGCGAAATGTGGGTGCTAGCACCTCTGCCTACCCCTTCGGGGATAGATATAGGCGTGAGTTTATGTTATGTTATGTTAATTTTGAAATAAGTATAGTTACAGTCGAATTGAGAACCTCCCCCTCTTTTGAAGTAGGTTAAAAACAATTAAATCTCATAATTTCAGTTTAACTAGTCAGGCAATATCTAATTTTAAAATACATACCTATTTTATTTCTAAAAAAAAAGCTAACACAAGCAGTATTAGTAAGAATCTGATGACCACTCTACATAACTCTTAATAATTTTTACCGAAGTACCTACTTTTTGATTAAAAAAAATAAACCAACTTCAAAAGCGTGTATCGGTGCATAAACGACGGACATAGAACTGAATATACTGTATACGTCTGCGAGCCCATTTAGCGCGTACAGGCGTGATGTTATGTTATGAAATTGTATAAACAATACCTAAATATGCGATGCAGCAATCGCGGATGATTTGCTGGCGTTTATTGAAGAGTTCCGTTGTCTGTCTCCGAAACTTGTCATCAGATCTTTACGAAATTTAAATGGGACCATTTCGGAATAAATGTCTGTTTAACAAAACAATAATTTAGCAAATCCGTCTATATTTGACAGAGTTATTACCCGAACATAAAAATATATAAACATCCTAATTGCGAACCTCCTCCTTTTCAAAGTCGGTTAAAAAACCGGACCAAATTGTAATTGAAACACACAACCACCAGCTTTCAAATAAATAAAAAATTATCAAAATCAACTCATACAGTCGGAAGTTCTGAGTAACAAACATGAAAAAACAGTAAAATTGAGAAACTTCTCCTATTTTCATACACACATACATATCACGTCTTTTACCCTTTTTTATATCGGTCACGTCAATATGACTTCACCTCGCCTGATGGTTAGCTAAAGAGTCAGGAAGGGGGTCCCCATTACATACACCGACAGTGCCATATTGGTGGCCCTCAACTTGATGGCCTCATCAAATGCTTTTACACGGAGCACTTAAAGGCCTCGGGACTGTAGGAGGAAGGAAACACATGCGCTGGTAAAAAGTTCCAAATCTTTATGGTGCAGCAAAGATAAGAGGCACTGAACCGCTTAGTTCAAGATATAATAGATCATTTTAAGCGGCACTTACAAAACGTTAAAATCAAAGTTATTTTAAACTAGAAGCAAATGGACCACACCGGTTCGAAACGCGGCCTAGACCTGAGAAGACTCCGGCAAGAAACTCAGCGGACTGTTTTTTTTGGTCAATTTACAACAATTATCTAGATCTAACTAGATCTAGATGGAACTAGGCAGAGACAACAGCCCGACATCTGCTTCTGTCCTTACATACTTCACGCGCTTCCTCTACTGTTATTACCTTTCATGAAACCCGCCGAAAAAAAAAGAATGGTTTATTGGTGAAAGCAAAACGTAAAATTACTTGTATCTGTCATTATTACAATAAATATGTAATAGTAATTGATAAAAGTTAAGCAATTGTGCAGTTCTAACAAAACGAAAAATATATAATTTGATGCCCACCGCGGCGCGCCGTTACAAGGTTGCGATGTTGAATTTTGATGAATTGTCAAATGTGGCCTATTAAATTGACTCCAATATAGTTCTTATTTTTAACTAAAACCCGAAGCAAGTCTTCAAACTTACCTTCATATCATTTCCAGAAGCTAAAACGCAGCTAATATACGCTAATAAAATAGCAAAACTAATTCTCTCCAAGCTGTGCATGTTGTTTGATGGCCAAACACAGACTGATGAATTTGGAAACGCGGACAGAGATTTTATAGGAAACAGTAAATTGAATTCGTATGCTAATGAGGGTAGATCGGCACTACGTGGATCGGGGAATAGGATGGACACAAAATGTATTTGGTTAATGTGTTGGTTTTGATCTAAATGTGAATAGTAATGTTACCAAGTACTACAAATTATGTCCCTAAAATAAAAACTACACGGGAAATTAATTTTATGATAGTAATTTAATTGTATCTAAAATCTTATAGAAATCTCCACAATTAATTTTATTGTGATGTAAATACTTGCAAAAAATAAATGAACTATATTAATTAGGTTATAAATAATGTACAATGCTATACATATTGTGCATTATTTTAAATTTCTACATTTTTTATCATACATTTGAGTGTTAAATCACAAAAATACTACGTTTTTTGAAGCTTTTTGAGCTATGTTGCTTGACCAAAGATCTAGGCTAGATCGGAGTATCAGTGTCTTTTTAACGTGCAAAACGGTGCAATTGCAAAAAAAACGCACGGTAGCTCTCTCTACAGTCATATGATACGGGGAATCTGGTATAAGTACCTTAGAAAGGAAATTCCAGAGACCCAACGTGTCCTAAAAATATTCAGCTCCTAAAAATCCCATCTTCATAATTTTCTCCTCAAATTTGGGGTGCTTACCACTAAGTTGACAACAACGGTGAAAGAGTGGGTTCAATAGTTTATCGATACAATTTGTCTTAATGGATATGCTAAATAAGATTCTATCCCTCGGGATGACATCAATTTATAGACTAATGTGTTTATGTCACAAAGATTTATTTAAAAGGATATAGGATATAACTGAATGTCTATTTGCATTTGTCGTCTGGGTGTTTCTATGTATAATATACTAGCTGACCCACCCCGCTTCGAATCCCGATGCACCCTTTTTAACTCACATAATATGCTTGTAAATTATCAGTTTTCCTAAAATGTATGCGAATCTACCGGAATTGTTCACATTTATGATTATTGCTCCACTCCCTTGGGCAGTAGCGTGATGATATTCAGCCTATGACATTCACGGATAATGTGGCTATCTATTGGTGAAAGAATTTTTAAAATCGGTTCAGTAGATCCCGAGATTACCCCTTACAATTTAACAAATATACAAACACACAAACTTTCTTCTTTATAATATTAGTAGGTATAGATATGTATTTACAAAAAAAAGTATAATAAGTATATTTATCCGCATTCTATAACCCATAACTCGCGCTAGTTATACTATGCTTACTTTGGGTCTAGAGAGCGCTGTGTAGAATGTTGTAGAATATTTAAAACTGCACCAGATTTCATCATTCTCCCAGCCTTTTCCCAACTCAGTAGTGGTCGTCTCCCAGTGTAACTAGTAACTACTGCCGGCCGAACTTCGCTATGTTCCGTGAAGCGACTGCCGCCTGACTGCACAACGCACTGGCGATATACCAGTTGTGTATAAGCAGACAAGTTTGTGCTAATCAAATGAATTACCATCTGCTGACGGTGAAGGAAAAACATCGTGAGAAACCCACATGTCCTAGAAGACATTCTAAGGACATGTCCGATCCACCAACCCGCATTAGGCCGGCGTGTGTGGATTAAGGTGTAAACCCTCTCAGCTCTCTCGTTAGAGGGGAGGAGACCCGTGTACAGCAGTGGGACATAAATGGGTCTAGATAGCAATAAATAGTCGTAAAATATTTATTTATTTAAGAAAAAAATCCAATATGTCCGTATTGCCCCTATTGCCCCTCAGCATTAAGCGCATTAGAGGCAAATTGATACAAATGTATCCAGCGTGCGTACGATTAGATACCAATTTGAGCTGTCAATCTACCCCACACAACTATTCTTGTGTTAGGAATTGAGAGAAAATAAAATATCTATTTATAGTAGTACTAGCTGCCACCCGAGGCTTTGCCCGCGTGGAAGTCGGTATCGCCACTAATAAAACGACTCCCCACTCGACTCTCTACTCCACTCTCCACTTCCACTCGCCACTCCGCTCTCCACTATATTTCACTCCACTCTCCACTACTCTCTACTCCACACTCTACTAAAAAAAGGATAAAAACCTAACCTTACCTCCCTACCAATTTTCAGCAAAATCGTTTTAGCCGTTCTTGAGTTATAAATAGTGTAACTTTCTTTTATATTACACAATAGCTGTTGCCCGCGCTCCGCCCGCGTGGACGTCGATTTTCGCGTTTTTTTACTATATCGCCGGTTCACTAATATGCGTAGGATTTTGATCCGTTCGGTATTTTTGACGTCCATCGCTATCGCGATTTATGGTCATCCACTTACAAGAAAGCTTATTTTCAAAATTAATAACTCATTTTAAAAATTTAATGAAGTCTTCTTTCAGTTAAATTTCCCTCCATGTAGATTGTAGACTTTTTTTTCATGCACAGTCAACAACGTCACAAATCCAAACTGATCATTCGTCTCGTACTAAGCCATGGAAACTAATTAAAAAAAAGAACGAAATTGTTAATTAAAGTATTTTCGTACTAAAACTAATTGATTGATTGACATGTCAAACGATTTGTTACAATCTTGCTTTAATTGTAAATAATGACGGAACATTTTGGATATACGCCATTGCCGACACTGATTTTAGACCGACTTCCATAAAGGAGGAGTTTCGTGTTCAGTTTTTCTTTTAACGTGATATTACATCGTCATCACGCAATCTATAAAAATTGTGAAGTAGCTGTGTCTGTACATTTAAAAAAAAAATTATTTTATTTTATTTTTTTGAAACTCTCCTCGGTTTGTCTTTTTATTAAATTTGCGATAGACGTAAAAAGTACCTGAACGGAATTTGATGTGAGTTTATGGCAAACAAACAGAAAATAGACGAGAATTAAAAAAAGAACATGAAATTGAATTTGACGTCAAAGGCAAAACATAATGCAATTTTTTTTTTTCAAATATCTCCAATGTTCAGACACAACTTGTTACCAATTTTCTAATAGTATTATCTAGCTGTGCTAGATTTTTAGGGGTTTAATTTTTTACTCGAAACCCTTAGAAAATTGTCAAGATTTTTGAGTAAGTCGGTAAGAGTCCGACATAACCTGCCCCGCTGACCTCGGGGTGGGTATCGATGAGGTTTCCCCACGAAAAAAAAGTTAGACTTTACGTTGTGTTATTTCTTTTCACTTTTGTACCTACCTACTTTTTTTGAACAGCCGATCGACTAAAGCTATTTACGATTGTAAATCGCTTTCGAATATTATTTTAATATTTTTTTTTATCATTGCTCATAAAAAAACTATTTATCGCTTTTTTAATACTGTTCCAGTAAAATGAATATACTTTCCGCACTATGTAAGTAACAATTTTTTGCTATCGGAGGAAAAATATAAATTCATTCTAATGAACTAAAAAGCAAAAATTATAACGTTGCTGTCTATACCTTGAAGATATAAAAAAAATGGGTGATGAGACATGCACACGGCCCACCTGATGGCAAGCGATCATTTTGGCCTATAGACGTGTGCAAAAAAAAAGGCAGCGTCACACTCGCGCTACCGACCCTGAAGGGGGGAGTTTTACGATAGTAAATAGACCAAAAAAAATAGTTCGCTGAGTTTCTTGCCAGAGTCTTCTCAGGTCTGATCTATTTACTTACTAGTTTTAAATATATTTAATTTTGACGTTTTGTAATTGCCGCGTTTAATGGTCTATACAGAATTTTTTTTTGACTGACTTTGACATTGACTTTGAAATAGGTACACTAAACTTTCAACATAGAACTATAACAGCATATTTTAATTTTCCAGTTTACGTCGCAAACATATTAAATATTGCAACCAGCTATGTATTATTGGCCGCCAACATTGAAGACTTCCGATCTTTAGCTAAACAGTTCGTTCCTGACAGCATGGCGGATGAAGTTCTCGAACTTGCAAAAGCAGCTATCGAACGTGATAAAAATAAACCTAATGAACAACATTTTCGAAACGAAAAGCTAGAAGAATCTTACGAAGATGATGCATTAAGGTCTAAACACAGAAGACCTGTACATAAACATAGAGATGTAACAACTTCAAAGTACGAATTAACCCTAGACGATCTTGTAGAAAAAGTGAAGCAAAGAATACAAAGCGAGTTGGCACTAATGGCGGATACAGCTGCCAAGAAAAAAATAAATCAACATAACATTAACATACCAACTACAAAAATGACTGATGGAAATAACTTTGATAAAGAAAGTAATCGGCCATCTCATAGTGAACATTATCAAGATACATTTGTAAAAAACCCTAGTGAGTTTGGTGAAAACGAAGAAGAACAGTATGCAAAGGAAGTTAAACCAAAAAGGGTACAGCAAGATAAGAGATATGTTGCTGAAATGTTTGTTGCACCACCACCAAAATATTTGTATAAGCTTGGTAAACCTGTTACAGTAAAACAGGAAGATATTTCCAGGCTAGAAATTCCTCAAGCAACGTCTAATTATCATATAAACAAACAAAATTTAAGACAAGATGAAAGAATTTCAACTAGACGACGCATTACGACTACTACTGAGTCTCAAGGACTTTATAAAGGTGTGGATTTGGCGCACTCAAATGACAGTTACGAAGATTATGTCACACCAAAGAAAGATGAAGGTTTTGATGAACCAGATACGGAACCAGCACGCCAAAATCCTTATATACATAGACCACCTCAGAGACAGAAAAATAAAAAGGTATTAGAAGTTTTTAGCGATGAATACGAGACAACGACTAAGATTAAAGATCAAGGTAATTATGATGATGGCACTATAAATTATAATAACAAGAAAAGAGTTGTTAGAAAGGAAAAGTATTTAAAACGAGGCCCTAATCATGGAGACATTGAAAATACACCTTCTGTAGAACCGCTAGCAGCAGTTAACATCGATCACCAGATTCAGCCTTACGAAGAGCAAGTAAAAGAACCAGATAATGTTGAAGAATTTGAACAGCCTGTCACCGAGGAACTTAAAGCAAGATCAGAAATTATTTCATACAATGATAATATACAATACGCGGCGCCACAAATCAAAAAAAATAATGATAGAAATAAAAATAAACGGGTTCCTAAACCAAAAAAGGGTACCGATATACCAAAAAGGGATATGTATAAGATGAGTAGTCCGAATTATTTGGTTAAACTGCCTATTGTAGGTGAAAAATATCAGTTTGATGAACCGATTCCCGAGGCTGACAGGAAACCAGAAAATTTGGGGCCTATGAAAAATTTGAAGCCGATTATCAATGGAAAAGTTGTTATACTTTGAGATAAGATTATATTGTTTTGAAATAAAAGATAAGTTTTATTTTTTACCCAACTGCGCCAGCGAGAATAAAGAATCTGTAGGTACATGTACATTTTTTGACAACATGCAATTTAGCGCCAAAAATAAAACGTATGGTTTTTGTTCACATTTTATGTAGGTATACCCTACTATAGACATTCGAGAGATATGCGACTCATCGAAATACGTCCAGCCGTTAGGCCTATAGAGAGGAACAAAGAAACTACATACTGGTATGTTGTTTCTTTGTTCCTTTGGCCAGAGATGAACACGTTGGATTTTTGGCGCTAAAATGTATGTTGTCAAAAATATTTTTATACTCTGGCTTATCGAGTAGGGTATCAAAATGAAGGAAATTGGAAAGGGATTACAAAAATAATATTATGGTTAACCATCTACTGATAAAAGCCCTGTCCAAATCGCCACTTCAGAGATTAGCCGAAAAAAACAGAAAGACAGACAGACAAACAAAAATGGTAAAAAAATTATGTTGTTTTGGTATTGTATCGTGTCATACATCCATATGCATTTAGTAAAAAGCGGTTATTTTTTAATATCACAAACTGACACACAATTGTATTATTTTATCTATACATATAATAAAATGGTAGGAAAGTCAAAACTGTACATTGAATATTTTTTTAAAAGAATACTTGGGGTGTGATCTATAATCGATACCGAAGCCAAAAATATGGTTTTTAGAATTTTTGTCTGTTTGTCTGTTTGTCTGTATGTATGTCCGGGATAAACTCAAAAAGTACTGCATGGATTTACTTCAAATACATATAATAAAATGGTAGGAAAGTCAAAACTGTACATTGAATATTTTTTTAAAAGAATACTTGGGGTGTGATCTATAATCGATACCGAAGCCAAAAATATAGTTTTTAGAATTTTTGTCTGTTTGTCTGTTTGTCTGTATGTATGTCCGGGATAAACTCAAAAAGTACTGCATGGATTTACTTCAAATTTGGCAAGAATATTATTAGGAAGTCGGGTCAACACATAGGCTACTTATTATCACGCTCTCACCTACGGGGAACGAGCAGTGAACGTTTATATCTTCAACGCATTCTGTAACAACGTGTAATCTAAACACGCATATTTGAATGGTGTTATTATATTAAACATGCTATAAGTTAGCTTCACACTATAAGTAACTTGACCGATAAATTATAAAATAAAAAACAAACTTAATTCTGCGGTTCAATCCGTAGACCCGATTACTGCACCAACCGCAAATAATAAGTTTGTCGTAGGTTACGTCCGTAAAACTGTAGAGAGGTAAATTCTGTACATTGAAATATTTACAAAATAACTATTCGGGGATGATTGGTGATCAATACCAATGGTAAAAATGCAATCAGTATTTTTTTTGTCTTTCTGTCTGTCTGTCTATCTGTGCACGCATGGATAAAAAACTACAAGAGGGATTTTGATCAAACTTGGTACGATGTATTATAGTTCATACTTCTGAAAGGTATTCTTTATTCCGTGCTTCTGAACAACATAATAATATCAACCCATTTATGTCCCACTGCTGGGCACGGGTCTCCTCTCCTATAACGACAGAGCTGAGAGGGTTTAGACCTTAATCCACACACGCTGGCCTAATGAGGTTTGGTGGATTGAACATGTCCTTAGAATTTCTTTCAGGACATGTGGGTTTCCTCACGATGTTTTTCCTTCACCGTCAGCAGATGGAAAATCATGTGATTAGCACAACATAGGTATAAATTCCACAAAGTGAAATTCACATTGGTACTATCCGGCCGGATTCGAACTCGATACCTCTGAGCAGAGGCCGCGTCCTTATCCATTCAGCTACCATCACTTACAGGACAACATATAGGCTACTTTTTATACAAAGCCGGGGTGCGAGGGAAATGCTCTAATAGGCCCCTTTTTTTCCGTGCAGAAATCCTCATGGATACCCACCCCGCGGCCAGCGGGGCAGGTTATGTCGGACTTTTACCGACTAAAATCGCACACCATCTAGGGTCTTCTGACGCCAGGGTTTAAGATGGCCCATAGAGCATTTCCCTCGCACCCCGACTTGACCCGGGCCATCTCCGGATTCGAGATGGCCCCCTCGGGCTTGGCATCCACAGTGTTCCCGTCATGCCCCCGGAATAGGAGGGGGGTGGGAGGGGCGCTTTCACACACCACCGCCTCGGCCTGCTTCTGTTAGGGTGACAGGCGGCTCCGACGGAGGTCGTTAGACCTCCGACGCCTTCGTCGCCGCCGTCCGGGAGAGCTCTGTGCAGCCTCTCCCGAACCCTTTCCGCCACCTCCTACTAGAGCATCACTTGCTCGCAGAAGGAGGCGGCGGCCGACCACGCGTCGGCACATTGCACCATCGCTGCGATCAACACCGGCAGTGTGAGGACTGCCACCCCGAGGGCTGCCAGGAGGGCCTGTCTTGGCACCTCCCACGCCGGACACTTCACCAGCGTGTGAAGCCCTGAGCGTCGGCTCCTTACGAATCAGACGCAAGTGATCCCCGAAGCACTTATCAGAGATCTCCTGGTCAGCCGGTACGAGGGGCCCCCGTGAGGCCTCCATGACGGGTCTTACCGCCGCTGTAACGGCGTGCCCAGCACTTGGTTTTTTTATAGTCGATAGGCTCGCATTTGCCCGCTTCCTTTCGCCACCAATATAGGCATAACGCGCTGCGGCGCTCCCAATGTATGTTCATACACCAGTTACGGCTATTCAGGGCCTCCGCCCAGATCGGGCACGCCGCCGTAAAGGGCCATGGACCGCACGATCCCCGCGTAGATTCTCCTGCGGGAGTCATCCGGCCTCCTCATGTTGGGCAACAGCCGCGCCAGAACGTTGGCCCCCTTACACCCTAGCTTCAGAAGACCCTAGACGGCGTGTGGTTTTAGTCAGTAAGAGTCCGACGTAACCTGCCCCGCCGGCCGCAGGGTAGGTATCCATAAGGATTTCCGCACGGAAAAAAAGGCTATTTTTTATATAAGCTGATACCCGCGACTCCGCCCGCGCGTCAAGGTTTAAGGTAGGTCATCATTTTTTGGTTATATCTCCAGTTCTACTTAGCCAATTACGACCAAACATAGGGTAAATTTTAAGTCTAAGCAAGAACTTTCTAATAAAAAAAACCTCATCAAAATACATTTAGTATTTTTACGTCCATCGCGATTATCGGCTTTTGATGGGGTTTTTTTATTAGGAAGGTATTGGTTAGACGAGTGGAGTGAAGAATAGAGTGGAGAGTGGAGAGTGGAGGAGTGAGTGGCGTGGAGAGTTGTTTTATTAAAATAGACTTGGTGGCGATACCGACCTCCACGCGGGCGAAGCCGCGGGCGGAAGCTAGTATAGAGTAAAGATGTATACAATAGCATGTCATAAGCGGCCCACTGTAGTCAATGCGCAATCTAAAATTGGTCGGACTTTCAGAAAGGCACATTGCATTTTCTTGATTTTATTAGAGGTAATAAAATATTTATGTTATTTTTACTACTGTTCCACGAAAATGTATTTATATCCGGCACTATGTAAGTACCTAATTTTCTCAACCAAAGAAAAATATTCAAAAATCTTCCACAGGTACATATGCGAGTAAAATGCTTTGTCCTGAATTAGATATCCATCATCTTCTTCTTCTTCTTGGTTCTTGGGGTGCCATTTTCTCAATGAAGGTCGGCGATCATTAAGGCAACTTGGACCTTCGATACTGCAGCTCTGAAGAGAGAACGGGTGCTCTTGTTGTACCACTGGCGTAGGTTCTTCAGCCAGGATATCCTTCTTCTTCCAACACTGCGTTTTCCCTGTATCTTACCCTGAATCACGAGATGTAACAATTGATATCTGGTACCTCTCATAATATGGCCGAGATATTCCAGCTTTCTGACTTTCACCGTCTGCAAAATGTAGGTTTATTTATCTGGAATGAAAAACGAAATTCGTTTATTAATCCAGGATTTGTATCAATCTTATTTTTCTATAAATTTCCAGATTATTTCATCACCATTCTCAGTTTAACAACAAGCTATGTATTGCTATCCGCAAATATAGAAGATTTTCGGATACTAGCCAAGCAGTTTCTTCCAGATGGCCTAGTGAAAGAGATTCTCAAAACTAAAAAGGACGAAAAAAGTAATATACAACTTGAAGTATATCCAAAATTCCGAGTTCACATCCCAGTAACTGGTACACCTATGGAATTCGATGAAAATGAAGCTACAGTAAAACTATCAAAGAAAAAAGAAACAGATATTAAATCTACAAAACGTATGGCATCTAAATATGAAAAGATTTTAGATGAACTAGTTGAGAAAGTGAGAAAGAAATTAGAAATCGAGCTGACTGTAATAGCAGCTACAGCTGATGGTAAGACAACCCAAAAATATCTACCAGAACCTAACTATTTAGGTGTACAGGTAAATAACAAGCAAAATGTTCTTAGACAGCTGCAAGGTAGGTTTCAAAAATTATCTAGAGATGGTATTTATAATACACATCGCGAAAACAACCACTTTGAATATAAAATTAAACCGCAAACTTGGGATAAAGCATACGTACTCGATAATTATAAAGCAGATCAACCAAAATTTACTATTGATCGAATACCTTTAGCACCAGAGACTCAGGAAATTCGTCAACCAAAATCGATTAAAGAAACAACTAACCATTATGAGATGGAAAGAAAAATAGTAAACCATAAGTATTTTACGACAATTACGGATAGACTTTCTAATATATATGACACTTCGCGTGAAAAAGCCGAAAAAACAACAACAGATATGGATAGAACGGCTTTAGAATCCAAAAAGAATACTATTCATATCAAAAAGAAATTCTTTGATGATTCTAGACAATATGAAACTACAACTAAAATAAAAGATTATGCTAATTACGAAGATGAAACTACAAATTATAATAAGAAAAAGAGAAAAAATGATAGTAAAGAAAAGAAATATATTAATCATAAAACTCCTGCAAGGAGTAATAAGAAAATTGAACCCTATTTAGAACCGCATCAAGAACCAAAATTGGTTGTTGTAAAAGATAAACCAGTTGTTGCTATAGAGAAACTTAGATCTACAACAAAATTTAAAGGTGTACAAAATAATTATGTTTCTAAATACCTAACACAATATGTGGCTAAACATGATAAGAAAATATTGAGACATAAAAAAGTAAATGAACTCACTGTTATGCCAGAAAATCTTTCTAAGAAAGATAAAGTAAAAATACCTATACCACATGACCATGTAAAAAAACAAGCAAAAATTGATCAATTATCAAAATCTGATACAAATACGGCAGTAATTATCAAGGGTAAAGTTGTTTTGATATAAAATGAGAACTAAATTTCTTTATAAAATATAAGCTTTTACATTTTTTACAAACTTTTATTTATATTAGTTTTTCTTTTATTTACCACCTAGGTGGCAGACAAACACACGGCCCACCGGGCCTCGATTCTGCTAAAGGCAAACCACTGTCATATCACCGACACTATTAAAAATGCTATTTAATTGTAGACATTACCCTTAAGTCTAAAATGAAAAGAATTTATTATACTTTTTCATTCGTTTTATAAAATCATTCCTCCTCCATTATCAAACTGTTCCTCACTCGATCCATCAGCTTTAATCCAGCTTTTTCTAAATCTTAATATACCTATATAAATATCGTGTCACAATGTTTGTCCTCAATGGACTCCTAAACCACTTAACCGATTATAATAAATAAAATTCGCACACCATGTGCAGTTCGATCCAACTTGAGAGATAAGATAGTTTTTGAAACGGATTTCGACATCCACGCGGGCGGAGCCGCGGGCAACAGCTAGTAGTAGTATAAAAAAAGTCAGTAATATCTGTTATTAGTTTCAAAACCAACCGCTAAAGGCGTTAGTGTCCTCATGCACGCGTTACAGCTGCATTCGCTTACGTCATTCGTTATATTATTCCTAAATAAACATGAAATCTATTATTTTGTTGAATAACAACATTATTTATTCAATCTTATAATAAATTGCCACTTTTAATTTATCTGTGTGTACAGTTGTCACGCGCGAATATAAAAATTTCTGTTTGAATAAGATGCAATGTTGCATTTTTATTTTTTTTATGTTCTTAATTCAATACTGTGTAACATTATAAGGTCATTGACACTATTAAGTGACACCAGAGCTCTTGTAACTGCATCAAAGTATTGATGAACAGGGGTCGCTGCAAAATGGGTTCATGCAAATAGGTTGCTACAAAATGAGTTCATGCATCGGTTGCTGCAAAATGGGATGATGCAAGAAGGGTTGATGCAAAATGAGTTCATGCAAAATGGGTCAATACAAAAATGGTTGCTGCAAAATGAACTGATGCAAAAAGGTTTTTTTTAATATCGGTCACGTCAATATGACTTCATTGCTAAACTTTTTTTATGGGACTAGCACTATTATAAGGGAAAATTTAAATTTTCGCGAAAATTTTGTAAGTTCCAAAATCTAGAGACTTAAATTCTCAATTTCTTAACTTTTTAAAAATTTACCTGTTTGCTGTAACACCTTGCTCTAAAACAAAATAGACAACAGGTCAACCTTTAGTACCTACCCTATTAGACGTTGGGTCGAAAACTTAATATGGTAGTTCCTTAGAAACATGAAAATTTGCCAAAAGCAAGGTCAACGGCATTTAAAGATTTTTACAGGGTTGGTAGCGCGAGTGTGACGCCCCTGGTGTTGCACACATCCATAGGCCACGGTGACGCTTGCCATCAGGTGGGCCGTGTGCTTGTCTGCCACCTAAGTTGTATAAAAAAAGGAATATATGGAGGAGAATGACATATTGCGCCGACAGAATGGTAATGATAATGTTTCTATGGTAGAGGTAATATTCGGAAATTCTGAGCTTCATAGCAACCCATTTATGTCCCACTGCTGGGCACGGGTCTCCTCTCTTCTAACGAGAGAGCTGAGAGGGTTTACACCTTAATCCACACACGCTGGCCTAACGCGGGTTGGTGGATCGGACATGTCCTTAGAATTTCTTTTAGGACATAGGTTTCCTCACGATGTTTTTCCTTCACCGTCAGCAGATGGTAAATCATGTGATTAGCACATATAAATTCCACAAAGTGAAATTCACATTGGTGTCGTCCGGCCGGATACGAACTCGATACCTCTGAGTAGAGGCTGCGTCCTTATCCATTCAGCTACCATCGCTCATTCATTGTCTGAGCTTAAGTAATTACCTAAGTCAAATTATGTTTTGGACCACGCCATATACTCACTACCGTGGATGCCCAAGACCCTACAAAGTACAGAAGTAAATGCCTATAATATATACCTAAGTAATATGTAGGTTAACGTATTATTATTATATTTACTTTTTTATCTATATCTTTAATAGAAATAAAGCTAAAGAGTTAGTTTGTTTGCACGCGTCAAATCTTGAAAGCCCAATTAGCACCACTTCCTAACATTATATTGGGCTCAAAGGAGATGTTTCATTTTGGGCCCCCTAATTGTACACAATACAGAAAAAAAGAGAAATAATACCGGTTATTAGCAAAAATACAATTATATTTATTCGCCTCCGAAATTCAAGGGCATAAATTAATAAAATATGAGTACATTTTTATAGTTTTAGTCCGCCATGTTTTTGTGTTGCAGGAAAGTGTTTATTTAATTAGATTCCGCCCATAATACGAGGCAATATTGTAAGAATTGGATAGTGAAAAATGAAAACTACATTGCTGAGCTATTTTTCTAAGTAATGTACAATCATCGGGTCCAGGGTCCATACATTTATGAAACATCTCTTTTGGTATACTTGTGTACATCTTTGATGACAATACGATAATATGGCAGATACTATGAAGCTGGTCTGATGATGGAGACGGTGAGCGGTGATAGGAACTTGTGAACTAAACAAGATAAACCCGCCATGTGCCGGGCTCATTTGATTTGTGTGGTTATGCACTTACTAGAAAGCTCGTTTTTAAAAAGTCTTTAATAATTACTTGTGTAAATAGCCCAGTTGTGGATCCTAGTGGAGGGAGGGAGTATTTGTACCTAAGTTGTAAAGTAGCTGTGTCTATTTAAAAAAAATACTTGTGTTATTTTCTATGAACGATACCTACTGAACACAATAATATTAACTACGTTTAAAAAACCGACTTCACAAACTAATAAGTTGCTTTATTCTTTAACATCATTCATACTTTTTAGTTTGTGAAGGCGGTTTTTTAAACGTAGGTAGTCATTTTTTATTTTTTACTTTTTAGTGAACAGAAATAGAAAAGTTCCTATTATGAGGTTTATTATGTATCAAAAACAGAATTTTTGCCGCAAATTTGATGATTTCCCCTCGATTTTCCCGAGATCCCAGCATCAGATCCTGATAGCCTGGATATGGGACCACCTCAGAAATAGCCTCTTGCGAACAAAAAATAATTTTTAAAATCCATCCATAGTTGGTGCCGCTATCGCGTAACATACCTACATACAAAAAAATAGCGTACGAATTGAGAACCTCCTCCTTTACAGTCCTCCTTTTTTAAAGTCGGTTAAAAATTGTTTCATTTTTAGAATTCTTGTCTGTTTGTCAGCTTGTGCGCGATAAACGCAGAGACTACTGAACGGATTTATTGTTTAAAAGGTCTACAGACTTATCTTACGCATGTTTGATCACAATCGCATGACTAAGAACCGGAGATATACTATAGGTACCCCAATAAATTCAGTAACATGATTATATTATTATGCACTGAAAACGATAGATTCGATTTTCTTTTCTTTCACAGTGAACTATATTCTACTAGTCAAGCCCTTTCATTTAATATCCATATTGCGGTAGTTGTGAAAAAATATGTAAGCCGCCATTTTGTAGCGGCGGCCATGTTGGATTTACAATGATACAGAATAAAATAACTTATATTGTCACCAGAACTAAAGATATGTGCCAAATATCAGAACAATCCGTCCACAGGAAGGGGGTCAATTTTTAATTACCTACTTGATTTTACCCAATAACTACGCGGAGCCGCGGGTACAACTAGTTTTAATTAATAAAACTAATGGCCTCACGCCCTCTAAAGGTCTAATAACCAATAAATAATTACAGCTGCTTATTATATTAACGATATATTGATACAGGTGCATGCATTATGTGCATATGCTCGGAGTGCAGTATAAATGTGATGTTCTGTCGTGGCTCCGGCAATCCACTAAGTCTTCGTTTCGAAGATGGTGTCCTCTGGGGCTATACTTGCGGTCTGCATGCTCAGTGTAAGTTTTATATATATATTTTTTTAACTAGCTGCCCCCTGCGACTTCGCCCGTGATATACTTCGTCCCCGTGGCACTTATTTTACCAATACATGCCCGTAATTTCTTAGTTTTGCAATAAAGTATGGAAATTTGCCCGATTCGCTGATGTATATGATTACTACTCTGCTCTTAAAGGCAGTAGCGTGATGATATTATAGCCTATAGCTTCTCGATAAATGAGCTATTCAACTCGAAAAGAATTTTTCAATTTGGATCAGCAGTTCCTGAGATTAGCGCGTTCAAATAAACTAGCTATGCTTGGTTCTACTTGGTTCTACTCAACCGATTGTGATCAAAAATTCATAAGATTTTAAGCCTGACTAAGACTGCCCGCGACTCCGCCCGCGTGGAATTATAATAAGGAGGCTTTTTACCCGACTGCGCAACGCAAAGGAGTGGTAATGTGTTTAACAGCCTATGTATGTATGTATGTATGTATGTTTGTATGTTCCTTTGAAGCACTATACAGACCAAACGCCTGGGCCGATTTTCATGATTCACACGTCAATCGATTCCTCTTAGTCCGGCATGTGTCACTAAAGACATGACGTCAGTGAAAATTCAATATGGCGACTATTGGCCGCCATATTGTGAAAATTAAAAAAATGAAAGTCAGCAAACTATGTCAAGTGGGGTATCGTTGAATAGGTATTTAAAAATTATTTTTAGCTTCCTTTCAACATTTTTCGATTCCATTGACCATTTAGGATCTATAGCGATTTAAAGTTGCGTAACAACAAATCATAGGTTTTTATTAGACAGTAGAAAGTCCAATCGGGTAAATAGCTGGCTAGGACACTTATAACTAAAAAGTATAAAATAAAATAAAAAAATATAATTTAGAAATTAAAAAACCCGACTGCGTAAAAAACTAAAAAGAAAAAAAACAAGCACTGAGGTGTCCGGTGGTCTAGAAACATAACAACTTAACAGTCGGGATCCATTGAAAAATAAGATTGGCTGTTGAATAGTGGATCCCGACTGTTCAGTTCTTCAAAAAAGGAGGAGGTTCTCAATTCGTACGCGATTTTTTTTTGCATGTATGTTACGCGATAGCGGCGCCAATTATGGATGGATTTTGAAATATTTTTTTTGTTTGAAAGAGGCTACTTCTGAGGTGGTCCCATATCCAGGGTATCAGGATCTGATGCTGGGATCTTGAGAAAATCTAGGGGAAATCATCAAATTTGCGGCAAAAATTCTGTTTTTGATGTCTTTGTACATAATAAACCTCATAAATAGGTACTTTTCTATTTCTGTACACTAAAAAGTAAAAAATATTAGTTTGTGGAGTCGGTTTTTTAAACATTGTTAAACGAACTTTTTTTTATTTTCAGATTCTGAGCGTACAAGGCCAACAAAGTCAAGGTAGGTCCAAATAATAGTTCACTTAAAAACCTTAACACCATCCCACCTGTTGGTAGGTCGTAAGTAAAGTAAAGTGATATTTAAGTTGATAAGTGGTTTACAATGGAACGCGCTTGCCTAGAAGTAACCTGTTCTCTTTTTTATGTCGGTCACGTCAACATGACTTCACCTCACCTGATGGTAAGCTGAGGCAAAGTCTTTGGAATGGGAGTCACCATTGCAAACACCGATAGTGCCACAATGGTGGCTCTCAGCTTGACGGCCTCATCAAATGCTTTTTCACGCCCCGCTTAAAGGACCCGGGACTGTAGGAAAGTGGTCTGTTCACTCTAGGCTCGAAGACTCCCAGCCTATGGCCTATCAGAAAAGCGGACTCAGGCTGTGGAATGAACTCCTTTTAGTGGTTTTCCCTGGCGGCTACAATATGGGGTTGTTCAAGAACTTTTTTTTATAACACTTAGGTGGCAGACAAGCACACGACCCACCGGATGGGAAGCGGTCACCGTGGCCTATGGATGTGTGCAACACCAAGGGCGTTACCCACGCGCTGCCGACCCTGAAGGGAAAGGGCAGGGGTAGGAAAGGGTGGGGAGACTAGGAAGGGGCGGTGAGGAGGTGGGGTACAGTGAGCTCTGGCTAACCTACTTACCTTGGGGAACACAACAAGCTGGTTATTATGGCGCGATGTTTTGTAGGGTGGAGGTACTACCCCAGTCCGACTGCATAGTTCGGACGGGAGATACCGTCGTGTCCTACTCTCCGTATATCTCGGTTCCATTGTAGGTGAAATTCGCTCTTAACGGTATTGTTAAGGGATATTTCTTATTTTGTAGGCGTGCTTTGCAGTTTTGACAACCAGCCTATACCAGGTAAGCTGGCTCTAGAAGTCTCAATAGCTGCACATAAATACCCCAAAATGTTCATTTATCAGTAGAGAACTAATTAGGTAATACGGTGTTGAGACTATTTTTTTAATTTAATAAGAGGGGTATGTTTAAGGAGGGGAGGGGGTTTCATCTAATCTTACGTTGGAGATAGGCGGGGTCTCGGCAAATATCACGCAATTTTTTTTCTGATTGAAACAAAACAAAAAACTATTTCGGTCAATTTAATCCAGATTGTATATCTTAAGACAATCCAACGCGTTTACGTAAGAAACCCTCATTTAGAAAAATCTCACGGGGGATGGGGCAGGGGGTTAAATAAAATCTCACAACATCTCACGTGAGATTGGGGGATATGGGAGGGGTAGGGAGAGACAGAAAATTTAAAAAATCACCTCACGTAATTTATGGACGCCTCCTAACTAATTTCCTTACAGAACAACACGTGCACTGAGGTATCACCCTCACACGGTGCAAACAATTCCATCAAGAACCAAGCGGTTCGGTGCCTCTTTTCTTTGCCGCACCATAAAGACTTGAAACTCTACCAGCGCATGTGTTTCCTTCCTCCTACAGTCCCGGGTCCTTTAAGCGGGGCGTGAAAAAGCATTTGATAAGGCCGTCAAGCTGAGGGCCACGATTATAACATTATTGGTGTGTGTAGTGGTGACCCCAGACCTGAGACTTTACTTTTGGCTTACCATCAAGCGAGGTGAAGTCATTTGACGTATCCAAAAAAAAAAAGGAATAATACCTTTTTTATTTAGATATCTTATGTCTCAAACAATGTTTTTTTTTTTCAGAATCAGAAAGAGGATCGGATAGGCTCCGTAATGGCGGTAAGTGCTAAATAGAAAATTTTTAACACTAAATACAATATTTAATTCTACCTGATTGCCTCTGTGGCGTAGCGGTAGTGAACGCGGCCGCTGCGCAGGAGGCGCGGGTTTGATCCCCGCTTAGTGCAAATTTTTGTATGCATGAATATAGGTATTAGCATTGGCCTGGTCGTGCCTCGGAAAGCACGTTAAATATACAATATTTCATTCTACCTCTATACCTTCAACCTAGCGTTAATCCCAGTCGTATCCAAAGCTTTCCCCTCGGAGTCTGGGGTCCGCTTTACCAGTCTGAACTGCGGATTTGGCTGGACCTCGATATTTTCCGTGAAGCGACTGCCATCTGACCTTCACAACCCAATGGTGACATTAGGCGATATCGAAGCATTGCAGCTAGACCGTTTCTACCTATCTATATATACATTGTGTTAATTCGCATTTGAGCATCCTCCACAGGGGGGCTTGAGCTACTTATACTCTTCAAAATTTCATGAAAAACCAGTACCTAGGTAAAAAAAAATTAAGTAAAAAAAGTAAGTGTTCTTAGATAGGTGACGCGAAAAAAGCCAACGTGGCCGCTTTACGATATTTATAGTTTAAAGGGGAAAAAAATAAAAACAAATCGTACCTATATAACTACTGCAATATGGTTATCAAATTTAAGGACTTATGAGGATTTCAAAAAGGTATAGGTACCTACATGACCAAATTTTAATTAAAAAAAAAATTGGGGAGGAATTCTTCGACACCTAAACTTTTTTTTTTTTAAATTTGTACATTCTTAATATTTTCTAAGATAGTTTAATAAAAAAAAAATTGTATCTATACAAGTTACACGCGGATTGAGGTTTGTGAACTTATATAGTGATGAATGTATGTACACGAAAACTAAAAAGTATAAAAAAAAAACCCGACTACGTAAAAAACCAAAAAAAATACAAGCACTTAGATTAGATGTCCAGTGGTCTAGAAACATAACAACTGAACAGTCGGGATCCATTATTCGACATCCAATCTAATTTTTCAATGGATCCCGACCACAGAACAAAGAAAAATCCTTAGGACTTTAATGTTCTGTGATCCCGACTGTTAAGTTGTTATGTTTCTAGACCACCGGACATCTAAGTCCTTGTTTTTTTCTTTTTAGTTTTTTATGCAGTCGGGTTTTTGATTAATTATTTTATTTGATAACTAGCTGACGCTTCCCCTGTGGTCCCATAAGTCCCATTTGATTTGGTCCTTTGAATTTGTTTTTTTACCCGACTGCCGAAGAAAGGAGGGTAATGTTTTTTGTAAAATTATCTGTAGCAAGATTTCTTTTTCAGAATCACAGAGGGATGGGCAGAATGAGTACGAAAGTTCACAGCCGATAAGTAAGTAAAACAATAAACATATTATACTGCGTCTCCACCTGCAATCAGTGGGGCGAGCACGAATTTTCTTTCGAATCGAGTTCGTGACGTATGCGATAGAAATTATATGAGATTTGTACATTTCCTTTTACGCACGATAGGGGCGCTGTATAAATTTCATACAATGTTTGTCGCACACGTTACGAACTCGATACGAAAGAAAATTTGTGCTCGCCCTACTGATCCCTTTTCCACTCCCCATGGGAATCTATTCCAACGATAAAAGAGATCTTGTGTTATTCCGAACTGAGCAGTCCGACTGGGGTAGTACCTCCGCGCTACAGAACACCGCTCCATAATAACCAGCGTGTTGTATTTCACAAGGTAATTAGGGGAGCCAGATCTCCCAATCCCCTCCTTCAACCGCCTCTCCTCCCCAACTTCCAAAGCCTCCCTCCACCAAGGTCGGCAGCGCGAGTGTGACGCCCCTGATATTGCACGCGTCCATAGGCAACGGTGACCACTTCTCATCAGGTGGGCCGTGTACTTGTCTGCCACCTAAGTAGTATAAAAAATGTAATCATACGAATAAGTGAATATATACGGTATTTTTGTGAGATTTTTTTTCAATAATATGTCTTTTTTCAGTTTTACAGAGAGGTGGCCAACATGGATACCAAAATGGACAGATACGTAAGTCAAATACTTAACTAAAGTCTACATCTAGGACGGGTATTGACCGCTCCATTACTAGGGCAACACTCACATAATCATTCAATGATTCAACCTAGCGTTAATCCCAGTCGCATCCAAAGCTTTCACCTCGGAGTCCGGGGTCCGCTTTACCAGTCTTAACTGCGGATTTGGCTGGACCTCGATATTTTCTGTGAAGCGACTGAACACTCTCACATAAGTCCTTGAAAAATTATTACAATTTTCCATACATTATGGTAAAACTAATAAATTACGGGCATGTATGGGTTAAATAAGTGCTACGGGGACGAAGTATGTCACAGACGAAGCCGCGGGGGACAGCTAGTTGAGCTTATAATACGATAATGTGGTCTAATGGTACCACCCGGTGCAAAGCTCTTAGATTCTCTTCCAATATTTTATTTTAATAAGATTTCTGTTTTCAGAAATACAAAGAGTGGAGTATAACCAACAACGACAAAATAGTGCCGGTAAGTTTAATACTCTTTTTTTATACCACGTAGTTGGCAGACAAGCACACAGCCCACCTGATGGGAAGCGTTCACCGTGGCCTATGGACGTGTGCAACACCGAGAGCGTCACCCACGCGCTGCCGACCCTGAAGGGAAAGGGCGGGGGTAGGAAAGGGTGGACAGGCTAGGAAGGGGTGAGGAAGAGGGGTACAATGAGCTCTGGCTACCCTACTTACCGAACCGAACCGAACTGCTTAGGTGAAGTAGTAATTACCAATAGGTTGGATTGCGTTCAGGGTTCAGCAGGTGCCGTGCTTGAGGTGATGGTTGTCGCAGCACTTGTGGGACCAGTGGGTATTGGCGTAGTCTAAACCAATATCTGCACTTTGTCACGCAGTGCTGCGACGACAATCACCTCTTCTTTCACGAGGCCGTCAAGTTGAGGGTCACCATTATGTCACTGTCGGTGTATGTAATGGGGACTACCTTCCTGAGACTTGACCTTTAGCTTACCATCAGGCGAGGTGAAGTACGTTGCCCGATTATTAAGGCCAGGAATCCCAGCCCGTCATCTGTTTCTCTCCTTACATATTTAAGAGTCATTGACAAGACATTGAGAGTCAGTAGAGGCAGCTCTCAGTCAGTCAGTCAGTCAGTTAAAGTTTCAGAGTCAGTTTATTTAACAAGATGCATGTTTTCAGAGCGAGGGTGGACGCACAATGAACGTGTCATGGAAAGTCATAATGAGGGTAAGCAGATCTTTTTTTTATATAAAACTTTTTTTCTTCTTTTTTATTCATGGCTTACGTTTGACCTCAATCCCACCTGATGGTAAGTGACGATGTGGTCTAAGATGAATCACGCTTGCCTAGAAGGAACCTATTCACTCATATCATAACATAAACTCACGCCTATATCCCCGAAGGGGCAGGCAGAGGTGCTAGCACCCACATTTCGCCAGTTTAGGTCCCAATGTAATAGGTCGCGAGCCTATTGCCATCAACCGGGCACTTATAAACCTGCGACAAATACACACACAACTTCGAAAAGCATCGAAAGTCATTGGTGTGTGCCACGGTGAACCCGGGATCGAACCCGAGACCTCGTCTCAGCAGTTCATCAGCCAGACCACTAGGCTACCGCGGTTTTTTTTTTCACTCGTGACTTGAATACTCCCACTTAGGAGTATACAAACACACAAGCCCGTTGAGAAGCGGTCACCGTGGCCTATCATTATGGTCGCGTGCAACACCAGGGGCGTCACACTCGCGCTGCCGACCTTGTAAAAACCTTCTAATGCCCTTCTTGAAGAACCCCATATTGTAGACGCTAGGGAAAACCACAGCAGGGTAGTCCTTCTCCGCTCTTTCGTCTATTTTATAACAGTAGGTATTGATAAAATTGAAAATTTGCTGTGTCTATTACATACATAGTACATTGGAGATATTTGAAAAAAAAACTTGGATTATGTTATGTTGGCCTAGTGGTCTGGGTAATGGACTGCTGAGACGAGGTCTCGGGTTCGATCCCAGGTTCACCATGGCACACACCAATGACTTTTCGATGCTTTTCGAAGTTATGTGTGTATTTATCGCGGGTTTATAAGTGCCCGGTTAATGGCAATAGGCTCGCCACCTATTACATTGGGACCTAAACATAAAATGGCGAAATGTGGGTGCTAGCACCTCTGCCTACCCCTTCGGGGATATAGGCGTGAGTTTATGTTATGTTATGTTATGTTTGTGAACGATTCTGAACACAAAAATATATTTTTTAAATGCCTACCCGTTTGTTTGCATTGGATATCGAGGTCCAGCCAAATCTGCATTTAAGACTGGTAAAGCGAACGCCAGACTCAGAGGTGAAAGCTTTGGATACTAATGCTAGGTTGAAGAAGAAGAAGAACCTTTAAGTGATGTTTACATTGTAATAAGGTTAGCCTTAATTACTGTTATTGTATGCTTTGATGTAAAACATTGTTGGTAGACCTGATAAATAAATAAATAAAAAAGAAGAAGGTGTTTGCAATGGATATAAAAACTACGGAACGGAGTTTGATGTGATATGTTTTGTTAGAAAGGTATCCGTCTTAAAATCTAAATCATGTTTGATCACAATCGGTTGAGTAGAACCGGAGATATAGATCGGAGAAAACCGCCGGTTTGAGTCGTGGGCATAGTAACAGTATGTAATAGATAAATTTTGCCCGTTTTCAGGAATGCAACAAGCGGAGCAGAACCAGCAACGTCGCAACAGTGCTGGTAAGTTTTACAATTCTCTTGCATCCCGGGCCACTGCCTAAAAACTAAAAAGAAAAAATATAATTTAAAAATTAAAAAACCCGACTGCGTAAAAAACTTAAAAGAAAAAAACAAGCACTCAGATGTCCGGTGGTCTAGAAACATAACAACTTAACAGTCGGGATCCACTATTCAACAGCCAATCTTATTCTTCAATAGATCCCGACTGTTAAGTTGTTATGTTTCTAGACCACCGGACATCTGAGTGCTTGTTTTTTTCCTTTTTAGTTTTTTACGCAGTCGGGTTTTTAATTTCTTAATTATATTTTTTATTATACCTTTTAGTTATAAGTGTCCTAGCCAGCTATTTACCCGATTGGACTTTCTACTGTCTAATAAAAACCTATGAATTCTTGTTACGCAACTTTAAATCGCTATAGATCCTAAATGGTCAATGAAATCGAAAAATGTTGAAAGGAAACTAAAAATAATTTTTAAATACCTATTCAACGATACCCCACTTGACATAGTTTGCTGACTTTCATTTTTTTAATTTTCACAATATGGCGGCCAGTAGTCGCCATATTGAACTTTCACTGACGTCATGTCTTTAGTGACACTCGCCGGACTAAGAGGAATCGATTGACGTGTGAATCACGAAAATCGGCCCAGGCGTTTGGTCTGTATAGTGCTTCAAAGGAACATACAAACATACATACATACATACATACATACATAGGCTGTTAAACACATTACCACTCCTTTGCGTTGCGCAGTCGGGTAAAAATAAGCTTAGATTGACTGTCGAATAATCATGGATCCCGACTGTTCAGTTGTAATATTTTTAGACCACCGGACACTAATCTAAGGGCTTGTTTTTAACCCCCGACGGAAACCCGAACGGGGTGTTATAAGTTTGACGTGTGTGTGTGTGTGTGTGTGTGTGTGTGTGTGTGTGTGTGTGTGTGTTTGTAAGTCTGTCTGTGGCATCGTAGCTCCCAAACGGATGAACCGATTTTGATTCTGTTTCTTTTGTTTGAAAGATGGGTTGGGGGAGAGTGTTCTTAGCTATGTTTTATAAAAATCGGTTAAGCCATTTCAAAGATATGGGGGGTGGAAGTGGTGATGAAAAATTGAATGTGTTCAAATATACTCGTGTTGGGTATCAAATGAAAGGTCATATCTTATACATTACGATACCGCAAGTTTTATGAAAATCGGTTTAGCCATTCGAAAGATATGAGGCGTGGAATGTATTTCTAATTCTGTAACCACACTCCGCGCAATTCGCATTAGCTCTGAATAATTGTTGATAGACTATACGTATGTTGATATTAAATAATGAATTAGCTATTATACTTAAGTTACCCCTATAAAAAGCATGAAATAAAAAAATTAAATTAAAAATTTAAAAAACCCCCGACTCCCAAAAAAAGAACAATAAAGAACCTATAAAAAGTAAAAAATAACTATTATATTATGACCTATCTACCCTAAGTATTGAACCTTTATTATTATTATAGGTAGCTATATTATTTACGTATTCATATTTTTTTAACTAACAGTTTGTCTCGTCGGGGACCGCTCACCTGCTAATCATAACCTAATCGTACGTCTGTCTCGCAAGATCCTAACTGTACATGTTTTGCGGTCCCCCCGACGAGACAAACTGTTAGTTAAAAATATGAATATGTAAATAATATAGCTACCTATAATAATAATAAAGGTTCAATACTTAGGGTATATAGGTCATAATATAATAGTTATTTTTTACTTTTTATAGGTTCTTTATTGTTCTTTTTTTGGGAGTCGGGGGTTTTTTAAATTTTTAATTTATTTTCTTTTTAGTTTTTAGGCAGTCGGGTTTTTTGATTTTTTTACAGATCCCTCTTTTGATTTCAATGTTTTGACAAGATGTTTATTTTCAGAGCGAGGAGCGCAGAACAACGAATATTCCAGAGAGATCCGCCAGGAAGGTAAGCAGTACAATCAATACTCTTTAAAGGCAACTAAAATGATTGCTCCACACTAGATATTGCATGTGGACTGAACCTTGTTAGCAGCACTTGCAACATTTTAGTTCCAATCATTTATACTGTGTTGATTGTGGTTAGGATCTTGCGAGACAGACGTACGATTAGGTTATGATTAGCAGGTGAGCGGTCCCCGACGAGACAAACTGTTAGTTAAAAATACTTAGGGTAGATAGGTCATAATATAATAGTTATTTTTTACTTTTTACAGGTTCTTTATTGTTCGTTTTTTGGGAGTTTTTAATTATTAATTTATTTTTTTTATTTCATGCTTTTTATAGGGGTAACTTAAGTATAATAGGTAATTCATTAGTTAATATCAACATACGTATAGTCTATCAACAATTATTCAGAGCTAATGCGAATTGCGCGGAGTGTGGTTACAGAATTAGAAATTCATTCCACACCTCATATCTTTCGAATGGCTAAACCGATTTTCATAAAACTTTATGTTTACTTTATGTTTACTTTTAACGTTATCGTAATGTATAAGTTATGACCTTTCATTTGATACCCAACACGAGTATATTTGAACACATTCAATTTTTCATATATAATATATATCATATCATATATATCATACCACTTCCACCCCCCATATCTTTGAAATGGCTTAACCGATTTTTATAAAACATAGCTAAGAACACTCTCCCCCAACCCATCTTTCAAACAAAAGAAACAGAATCAAAATCGGTTCATCCGTTTGGGAGCTACGATGCCACAGACAGACTTACAAACACACACACACACACACACACACACACACACACACACACACACACATACACACACACACGTCAAACTTATAACACCCCGTTCGGGTTTCCGTCGGGGGTTAAAAAGAGTGCGTCGCGGTCATTTTGACCGCGCCACGTCTCCGTCTGCTTAACGCCTTATGATTGCATAATAATTGAATGTAAATCCAAGCTTGCTGGAAGCTCTAAGAACATTTCAGAAAACCGGATCAATATAGCCATGATTTTAAAACGCGCGATTTTATTTCGATTTGAAGGAAATTTAATTAGAGTCCCGTTTTCAGAATTACAAAGAGCGGAACAGAACCAGCAACGTCGCGGTAGTGCTGGTAAGTTGTAACACTCTTTCAAGACCATCATTAAAGACTTGTGGACGAACAGAATCTGGGATATACTGGCAATATTTCTATCACACCTCTCTTTCGTCCTCGTGGCCAAGTCGGAGATTCCCCGAGTTAGCCAGGTGCGAGGGAAAAGCCTTTTGGGTGATGCAGTTTTGCGTTTCCCTCGCGCCCGAGGGATTGCCTTCGAGATGGCCCCTTCGGGTACATAGCCACCCTGCCTGTCTTAGCGGTATTCGTGGAGATTTCCACACGAAAAGAAAAGCCTGTTTCGGCATCACAAATTATTCTTTTGATTGATATGTTTTTGACAAGAGACTATTTTCAGAGCGAGGCTTGAACAGCAACGAACGTTCCAGGGAGATTCGCAATGAGGGTAAGTAGCACAATCATAGAAATAATAATATAGAAGTGTGATAATGTTAAAAACACGAGGTGCCCTTGCGTCTCAAATGACATTAGTTTAATTTGAAATCTCACTACTGGGCATCACCTTTTTTATGGTCGGATAGGCTTGCGTTTGACCACAATCTCACTCGATGGTATGTGATGATGTGGTCGACGACGGATCACGCTTGCCTAGAAGCAACTTTAGACTTAAAGACTCCCAGGTTATAGTTTTCTGGGGTGCGGGCCGGAACCTCCACGTGGTGCACCCGGGCAACGGAGGCGTGCAGCGTTGGTGTCGTTACAATTTTTGGTCCCAACTTTTTCCGTCTAGCCCCCTTTCGCAAGCCGCGATAAGAAACTTCGTTCCAAGTTATTTTAATAATAATCCCGTTTTCAGAACTGCAAAGAGAGTTAAACCAGCAACGTCGCAGCAGTAGTAGTAAGTTATACATTATGCTTTCATCCCAGCTTGTCAACAAAAAGGCATTCAGAAATATTTAGATGTGAATATGTCTTTAAAATTGCTTCCATAGGTAGGCAATCAATATCAGGGGATACAATTTGGTGTTACAGCATCAAACTCTTCATTTTGCCCATGAAGCGTTATACCCGCATCATAAAAAATATTAACATTTGAATGGAGAACCATTATCGAAATCGTTTGAAATATTACAGCTGAAAAGTACTCGAAACCAGTGGGGTAAATTTAATGAAAGGTTTATTGAGAGTAGAGGAAGCTCGTGATGTTTGGTACGACAGAAGCAAGGTCGCTGCGGGGTTTAAATAAATCAGTCGTACCTACTTAATTCCGATTTTTTTACTCTTTTTGGTCTGATGTACTAAATTAGACAAGATTCACGTAGTAATTACAATAAAAACGACATTAAATAATTGGCTAACTGTTCCATGAACTTATAAGAAAATCAATTGGAACGTTTATATTGACTTTGAACTTGGTTTAATTAATAAATTGTTTAGTACATCGTGTTCGGACGAAGGTTGGTGAACCAATATTCGTCCGATTGTGACACATCTTAGGACCGTACACTCACTTGAACTTTAAAGCATATAGCTAATGCCCACTGAAGCACCTCAGACACTTCAACATATGGAAAAAATTACAAGAAGCTAGCTATCAACCAGCTAGAGATTTTAGTCCTTTCTCCCAAGTAACACTGCGCTGTGAAAGTTTCGCTTTCTCTGTAATGCGTTTTATCACCCGAATGGCATCAATTCGTATTCCAAAAAGCGGAAATGCTTTCAATTCAGTTTTTTTTACCATCTTCCTTTTCTTTAAATATCTTGCTCTCTATTATTATAATTCTAGTAATTTAATTTTATACTTCCAGAAAGTCCTGTAATATATCACGTCAAAGTACCAGGTTCGTAGTATTCCACAATTTTACTATTTAAAAAAATATTGGTAATTTTTCAATTTAACCTCAAAGAATTGTTTTCTCATATGGCTGAAGAAATAACTGGTTTTTATACTTACGCATTTGAACTTATAAATTGCGACAGGTCCAAATGGATACATGTTTTACCGAGTCCAAGAATATCGCAATCCAGATTCCCGACTCTTTTTGCAAATGGTTCCCGTTGGTGAGTGCCACACACCCACTTCCCAATGCACTTACTATTCATCAATCTATACTACGACATCCATAGAGAAAACACTACATTTCTAGACAGTAAAGTCTTTGCTTCAAATGACAAATCTTATAAAATGATTACTGTTAACTTACTATTCCACTTTCTACCAGATACATTACTGTTTTCTACACACAGATTGACAGCTCTGCTTACGCATTTTCTTTCTACGCTTCGCCATTCGCTGCTGTACTAGTGTGTGCTCAGTAGGTATATGCATAAAAGCTTCGCTTCTATCGACGTCACTCTTTCCTGCATATTGTACCTATTTGCTTCTTAGCAACTTCTCATAAAGCAACTTCTTAAGCTTCAAGTCTTAAGGCGTTGCGTATGGTCATATAAAAAGAAAAAAAAACTGGGTCTATATTTAGGATCAAGCATACAACTTACTTATATCTATGATATATATTAGACTCTGACTAATGAAAGCTGAACCACGACATTTATTGATTTGCAACACCAGTAGACTATAAATGTCACCTTCTGTCATTTCTCTGTGATTGTGCGTTGACATTATGATTTTGATACTTTGTTGTATTCACGTTAAATATTAACGAGATTCAGATGCGATATCCATAAATATTCGCTTTTGTATTAGATATTTGTACTTTTCGACAATATTTATTTAAATAATGTAATTAATTATAAGTGTGACTGATGATGGATCAAGCAGCTCGGATTATGGTGAAGAATATTTGGAATCTAATTTTGATTATAATTAATAATATTTTTTTCTAATAAATGAACTTCGTCTGATTCCTATAAGCCCGCTTGAAGATAGTTTTTAGTCTGGAATAATACAGGCAAAATGTCTTGCACACGTTCATAGGCCAATTTCACTCGGGCAACAGCTAGTCTATATCTCCACTACATCAGCGGTTTTACTCGGTTCGATTCCGACATAACCACCCCCGATAGCCAACGGGTATTCGTTGGGGATTTTCACACGATTAAACCTGCTACCTTTTCTTTCTCTTCCTGAGGCTAAGTCGTGGGCAATAGATAGTATTTAATAAAGAAATCAACATGTAAATAATAATGACACCGAATAAAGCGCGATGAAATTCTTTAAAAATACCAGTTAAACTTTAATAGGTACATACTTTTAGTTCACGGTCAAAATGTTTTTATCCAACTATAACGGGTGATACCTGCCCTAAATTTTTTAAATTTGCCGCGGTTTTGTTGGTCCAGCTTTCATTAGACAAACTATATACATAATCTTCTTCATTTAACACTAAAAAATGACATTTAATTTTAGACTTTAACCGTATTATAAAGAAGTCTTAAAAATTTGGCATTCATGAGAAGGTGTTCTTTTAATTTTTACACTTTAAATGTATGTAGCGAAAGTAATAGTAGAGGTAGTAAAATTAAATGGCTTTTCAAAGTATCAGTGGAATGATAGTGGTTTTATACAAAATAGGAGACAGACTATTGCTGTACAACAAAAAACAAAATAGATTTTTTTTATTAATTAGTTTTCACAAAACCAGGTAAGTACATTATGAGACAATATAATACATAGTTTTCTAAAAAGGTTTATTATTGTTAATTATTTAACTAAAATACTTATAATAACCACTTACAAAACCAACATAGTTTTTGACATACGTAGAAAAGATATACTCACGTCTCTCTTTCACTGGGGTAGGCAGATAGATACAACAGCCCGCCATCTACTTCTTTTTTTACATCACGAGCTTCCTTTAAAACTGAACGCTTAGATTTATAACAACTTTCATGGGAATTAACGCGATACTATTGCTAGCAATGGGCATAAATAAATAACAATAGTGCAACTATAAAAAAATCTAATTATTAAAGTGGCGCCCCAACGTGGGACTTCTCAAAAGCTGGTATAAGATATCTAAGCATACATTGCTACCCTAAGTTTGCAAGCTTTTAACGCCTATTTGATAATATATTGCCTACCATTATAATTTGAAATAGTTTTAACAAAGATCTTGTGATTCTTGCAGAAGAACAAGTTGCTCGTTCGCACGCTCACGGATCTTCAACCACTTACCAATCAACGGAGACAGTCGGAACTCGTCTCGGTAAGCTGCTTTTTTTATTAATGTCAAAGTCAAAATCGAAGTGTAAGTGTAAGTAACTCAAAATGAAAATCGAAGTCGGCCATCGGGGGTGGTTATGTCGAGATCGAACCGACTAAAACTGCACGCTGTCTCAGGTCTTAATACCATATCCCTCGCACCCCAGCTGACGCCGAGTCATCTACGGTTTTAAGATGGGCCTCTCGACCCCCTGAAAGGGGGTGGGGCGAGCATCGCACCACTTCGCTGACGATGGGGTGTAGGGTGACAGGCTGCCGTCCTGTCACCCAACCGTCGGCGCGCGGACTATCAGACTACCCTGCTCGCTACCCACTGTGCCCTCTGCTAGTCAGAGGGACATGTGGAGAGCCTCGGAACAGCCTTCTCCCATGGTGAGTGGGACGCGCTGCTCGCCTCCGTTGCCAGGTGCATCGCGTGGAGGTTCCAACCCAAACCCAGCAGGCATACCCTCACTCCTGTGTTTTTTTTTGCTAATACCCTTTTTTTATTTTTAACCACAGAACCTGTTTATGGATCGCAAGAAGTTCAGCGCGAACCGATATACAATGGTCCATATGGTAAGTAATGTTTAATTTTTTTATGTCGGTCACGTCAATATGATTTCTTCACCTCGCCTGTTGGTAAGCTAAAGGTCTCAGGAAGGGGGTCCTCATTACATACACCGACAGTGCCATAATGGTGGCCCTCAACTTGACCTCATCAATTAATGCTTTTTTCACGCCCCACTTAAAGGACCCGGAACTGTAGGAGTTTTTTTTTGGTCATATAATGTTCGGTTCCACTTAACCAATTGTAATTAAAGATACGTTTAAAGTCTCATCGAGACAACAGACAGTAAGAGGTAGGACACGACGGTATCTCCCGTCCGAAATGAGCTGGTCGACTGGGGTAGTACCTCCGCCCTACAGAACACCGTCCCATAATAACTATCATGTTGTGTTCCCACCGGTAAGTAGGGTAGCCAGATCTCCCCTCCTCCCCCCACCCCTTCCTAGCCGGCGAGGGCTAGGAAGGGATGACGAGGCTAAGAAGTGGGTGCCTTCCCTCCAGGGTAGGCAGCGCGTGTGTGACACCCTTAGTGTTGCATACGTCCATAGGCCACGGTGACTGCTTCCCATCAGGTGGGCCGTGTGCACGTCTGCCACCTACGAAGTAAAAAAAGGATTTAAAAAAAATGTGTTAAGAACCGTTCATTAACATAACCCAAGTATTATTTAGATATCTATGTACAGAGATAGATTCCTTATCTAAAAACTAAGACTTCACCATCTTAATAAACCTTTTGTATCACACAGTTGGACCTGGATCTCAAGAAATCCGGCGCGAAACTGTCATATCCGAGGGACCCACTGGTAAGTACCTAAAGCTAACATTGAAAATAATTGAAAAATGGCGGTAGGCACACATTTATATTAGGTCAGATACCTATCACAAACTCACACAGGTTAATGTCCACTAGGATCCATTGATAGAATCCATTGAGGGATTCAAGTGAACTTTAAGTACACTCAGATCCTTTGATGGATATTTATTATTTACTAATAGATTTAAGTTAACTTTTAGTTCACTCACACACGGCCATATCAAATAAGGTACGATTCATTTATTCAAGACAAGCAAATGGCGTTATTGCACAATGATATACCTAATACCTGTTGGTCATTTTTTTGAAATTATAACATAAAACTGGAAGTTTATTTTGATATTTTTTATACACAAATGGATTCTTTATCATATAAACTTTGATTAAAATCCATCAATGGATCTTAGTGTACTGAAAGTTCACTTGAATCACTCAATGGATTCTATCAATGGATCCTAGTGGACGGAGGGAACCAAACATCATATTTTTTTTCGTATCTTGAAGTATTTGGTTGTTTCATAAGATTTTTAAACCGTTTTTTTTTCATACAGTTCGCAAGACGATGACAACTACCTCATCTCAATCTAAGGCAGACTCCAATACGGTTACTGTCAATAAGGGCACTACGACAACTATATACTCGGGCTCCAATGCTGACGCTGGTACTGTGTCGAACACTGTTGCTGACAGGGGGCCAGGTAAGCGATTCATGCCCAATGACATAACATAACATAAACTCACGCCTATATCCCCGAAGGGGTAGGCAGAGGTGCTAGCACCCACATTTCGCCAGTTTATGTTTAGGTCCCAATGTAATAGGTGGCCTATTGCCATTAACCGGGCACTTATAAACCTGCCCAATGACTTCATAAAAAATAAAAACTACTTAAGTACATTTACATTACATTACGTGCAAGGCTGAGATGTTACCTTCGTATGATCCAAACAATTCCATCAAGAACCAAGCGGTTCGGTGCCTATTTTCTTTGCCGCACCATCAATGGAATCTTCCTGGAATTCTTTACCAGCTCACGTGTTTCCTTCGTCATACAGTCCCGGGTCCTTTAAGCGGGGCGTGAAAAAGCATTTGATGAGGCCGTCAAGCTGAGAGCCACCATTGTGGCACTATCGGTGTTCGCAATGGTGATACCCATTCCAGAGACTTTGCCTTTAGCTTACCTTCAGGCGAGGTGAAGTCATGTTGATGTGTCCGATATAGAAAAAACATAACTTACCAAAAGATTAAAAAAAAAAAAAATATTCTACGACATTCTACACGATGAGATATAATGAGTTATAATACTAAATTGTTACGAAATAGTTCCAACACTTATCAATAGATGGCACTTACCACAAATCCTTACGCTCATACTATACTCATTTACAGTACCCGCTGGACATAATGGACATACTGGACATCACACTGGACACACAAACGCCGCCCATTCTAACTCACACTCACAAGTGGTCACAGAAACGACCACACGAAATGGTCACACCACTATCACAAGGACAGAGGGCGGAGCTGACGCTGGTGCTATCACTGAAATAAGAGAGACACAGAGTGGTAATGTACACCCAGGTAAACATACTACGAACTTGAAACTAATTCTATATACTTTCATAATTTGTTCTCATACACGCTCGCCATTCATACATTCAAATTGCATTATACCATACAGTACCACACTTACACATACATTTTACAGTACCCGCTGGACATAATGGACATACTGGACATCATTCTGGACACACAAACGCCGCCCATTCTAACTCACATTCACAAGTGGTCACAGAAACGACCACACGAAATGGTCACAACACTATCACAAGGACAGAGGGCGGGGCTGACGCTGGTACTATTACTGAAATAAGAGAGACACAGAATGGTCATGTACACCCAGGTAATTACACAATACAAACTTGAAACTAATTCTATCTACTTTCATAATTGTTTTCATACACGCTCGCCATTCATACATTCAAATTGCATTATACCATAAATTACACTTCATTCACATACATTTTACAGTATGTCTGTCTATTTGTTCAGGTATCACGCAAAAACTATCTGTTCGATTACGATGAAACTTGGTATAATTATTCTTTAATATCCTGGGCACCACACTGGGTACTTTTTATCTCGGAAGAGTACATACAATAAAAACAAACTTAACTTTGCGGTTCGATCCCTAGACAGACTATAAATGGAGTCACACCTCTTACCCATTGGGGTAAGCAGAGAGAAACAACATCCTTCCACAAGCTACGAACCTGGCATACGTCTTTCACTTCTCCTATCTACTTTCATAATTGTTTTTATATACAATCGCCATTCATACATTCAAATTGCATTATACCATACAGTACCACACTTACATACATTTTACAGTACCCGCTGGACATACCGGACATAATGGACATACAAACGCAGCCCATTCTGACTCACACTCACAAGTGGTCACAGAAACAACCACACGACATGGTCACACGGGTCACACCACAACCACAAGTGCCGAGAGCGGGGCTAACGCTGGTACTATTAGTGAAGTAAGAGAGACACAGAATGGTCATGTACACCCAGGTAATTAATTGTACAAACTTTAAACAAAATAAATAAATTAGGTAATAAATGTAATAGCTAGTTATGTTAGGGCCGCAGGCAACGGTTGCTTCCCCCATGATAAATTTTGATCCTATTCCCACCACCCATGGAAACCTTACCTGGGATAAATAGTAGTGTTATCTATACTTATAATAAATCTGTAGAAGTGAAAATTCTGTACATTGAAAATATCAAAAAAATAAATGGCAGGGAGTATTACTAGACCGACACCGAACCCAAAAATGTGATTTAAAAAAATTGTCTTGTTGTCTGTCTGTCTGTCTGTCTATATGTCTGTCTATTTGTTCAGGCATCACGCAAAAACTACCAGTTCCATTACAATGAAACTTGGTATAATTATTCTTTAATATCCTGGGCACCACACTGGGTACTTTTTATCTCGGAAGAGTACATACAATAAAAACAAACTTAACTTTGCGGTTCGATCCCTAGACAGACTATAAATGAAGTCACACCTCTTACCCATAGGGGTAAGCAGAAAGAAACAAAATCCTTCCGCAAGCTACGATCTTGGCATACCTCGTCCGCTTCCCATACTTTCATAATTGTTTTCATACACGCTCGCCATTCACGTATTCAAATTGCATTATACCATACAGTACCACACTTACACATACATTTTACAGTACCCGCTGGACATAATGGACATACTGGACATCATAATGGACATACAAACGCCGCCCATTCTGACTCACACTCACAAGTGGTCACAGAAACGACCACACGAAATGGTCACACCACTATCACAAGGACAGAGGGCGGGGCTGACGCTGGTACTATTACTGAAATAAGAGAGACTCAGAATGGTCATGTACACCCAGGTAAACATACTACAAACTTGAAACTAATTCTATCTACTTTCATAATTGTTTTTTATATACAATCGCCATTCATACATTCAAATTGCATTATACCATACAGTACCACACTTACACATACATTTTACAGTACCCGCTGGACATACTGGACATAATGGACATACAAACGCAGCCCATTCTGACTCACACTCACAAGTGGTCACAGAAACAACCACACGACATGGTCACACGGGTCACACCACAACCACAAGTGCCGAGAGCGGGGCTAACGCTGGTACTATTAGTGAAGTAAGAGAGACACAGAATGGTCATGTACACCCAGGTAATTAATTGTAAAAACTTTAAACAAAATAAATAAATTAGGTAATAAATGTAATAGCTAGTTATGTTAGGGCCGCAGGCAACGGTTGCTTCCCCCATGATAAATTTTGATCCTATTCCCACCACCCATGGAAACCTTAACCGGGATAAATAGTAACCTATGATGTGTTATTACAGACTATATCTATCCCAGTACCAAATTTCAGCTAGATTTGTACAGTCGATTTCGAGGGATAGAGTAACAAAAAGCCATACATACATCCATTCATACTCACAAGCTTTCGCGTTTATAATATTAAGTATGATTTGTACAGACATACATGAAGTCACATCTCTTACCCATAGGGGTAAGAAGAAAGAAAAAAAAATCCTTCCGCAAGCTACGATCTTGGCATACTTCTTTCGCTTCCCATACTTTCATAATTGTTTTCATATATAATATATATTTATACATTTAAACTGCATTATACCATACAGTACCACACTTACACATACAATTTACAGTACCCGCTGGACATAATGGACATACTGGACATCATTCTGGACACACAAACGCAGCCCATTCTGACTCACATTCACAAGTGGTCACAGAAACGACCACACGAAATGGTCACACCACTATCACAAGGACAGAGGGCGGGGCTGACGCTGGTACTATTAGTGAAATAAGAGAGACTCAGAATGGTCATGTACACCCAGGTAATTACACACTACAAAGGAGATGTTTCATTTTGGGCCCCCTAATTGTACACAATACAGAAAAAAAGAGAAATAATACCGGTTATTGGCAAAAATACAATTATATTCGTCTCCGAAATTCAAGGGCATAAATTAATAAAATATGAGTAAATTTTTTTATAGTTTTAGTCCGCCATGTTTGTTGTGTTGCAAAAAAGTATTTATTTAGTTAGATTCCGCCCATGATACGAGGCAATATTATAAGAATTGAATAGTGAAAAATGAAAACTACATTGCCTAGCTATTTTTCTAAGTAGTGTACAATTATCGGGCCCAAGGTCCATATATTTGTGAAACATCTCCTTTTACACAAATACTATTATACAATTGTAAAGTACTCGTAGCTGTGTGTGTACATTGGAGATATTTATAATACTATTCGGCGCAAAGGTGGTCATTACGCTTGCCGCATTACCCCGTTGAATGGTGATGGCCAACTTTTGCACCAGATACAATCCAGAGCGGGTGTCGCCTGTTTTGACCCTCAACCTACGCCCCAGTTCTCTCACTAGGTTTTTTTTAAATAAGATAAGGCCGTAATTTGTATAAATATTTTTCAGTGAACTCAGGGTCTACCAGCGTATCTAAAGCTGGCTCAGATGTGGTCATTCGAACAACCTCCAAAAATGGTCAGACTGTGATCACAACTGCGAAGACTGACGCTGACGCTAGCACCATGTCTGAGACCGGACCTAGCAGAGGCGAAGGTAATTATATTGACAGAAATATGCTTTTTTAATACCACTTAATAATACCGTGAGGTGTTTTTTAATGATTTCTGTCCCTCCCTCCCTGGTGAGATATCGTGAGATTTTATTCAACCCCCTCCCCCATTCCCCAATCTTACGTGAGATTTTTCAAAATGTGGGTTTCTTACGTAAACGCGTTGGATTGTTATTGTAAAAAAGAAAATAAATTGCTTCGTGCTTTTATTTACGACTGGTTTGACAGTCAGTAGGTGTATGACGTCGAAGTATGAATGAAATTATTTTCTTTCGAACGAATTAGTGAATGATCTTAATTGTATTCCGGTAACACTTAAGATCAAATCTTAAGCGTGTACAATCTGGATTAAATGGACCAAAATAGTATATTTTTTGATGGGCAGCGGTCACCGTGGCCTATGTACGTGTGCAACACGCGCTGCCTACCCCGAAGGGAAGGGGGAGGGCTAGGAAGAGGTTGGGAGGCTAGAAAGGGGTACAGTGGAGTGGGGAGAGGTGGGATACAGTGAGCTCTGGCTACCCTACTTACCGGCGGGAACACAGCACGAAGGTTATTGTGGCCGCGGTCTTCTGTAGGGTGGAGGTACTACCCCAGTCGGACAGCTCATTTTGGACGGGAGAAACCGTCGTATCCTACCTCTTCTAAAGAGGAGTCCCCTCTCTCATACGTAAGATTAAATGAGAATTGACTCGACCCACTCCCCCTTAAACATCTCACGTATTTTATGGACCCACAAGTCGAATTCGAACCTACTAAAACCGAAATCAATGATTCCTTACTTTACACAGTACCTTACGCTGATAACGTGAAGCAGGGAAGCACCAACACCGCGAATGCTCAGGCAAAGAATATATTCAAGAGTATCACTGTCCAAAAGGGTGGCACCACGACCACATATGTCAAGACCGAATCTGGAGCTGGTGCCTCAACAAAATCTGGACCCACCCCTATTATAATTCGGGAAAGGGAACCAGGACATTCAAGTAATTACACTATCTTATTTTTTTTAAAACACTATTTAAATATAAATAATTTAAGGAGGTAGGACATGATGGTATCTCCCATCCGAACGAGCACCTTCCACTCGCCACGGGAGACGCTGCTGTCTGCAATAAATGCCGGCCTAGGAGGGAGTGGCTCTCTAAAGGAGAGGAGACCCTGCACGTGTCCCTCTGACTAGCATATAGTACAGTGGAGGGTAGGCGGGGGCGGGCTGGTTCTCCGAGTACAGAAAGAAGGGTGACAGGATGACCTTCTGCTAGGCGGTGCGATGTCCGCTCCACCTCCTTTCTGGGGTTCAAGAGGATCAGCTTAAAACCGTAGATAGCCCAGGGCCTGCTGGGGGTGCGAGGAAAATGCCTTTTGGGTAACCTTACACTCCGGTAATTGAGATCCGAGACGGTGAGTGGTTTTAGTTGGTCCGAATCCGACATTGACCACCTCGATGGCCGACAGGGGTAGTATAGTACTTGATTTAGCTAGCTATAACCTGGGAATATTCAAGTCACGAGTGAACAGGTTCCTTCTAGGCAAGCGTGATTCATCTTAGACGACGTCTCTTACAATCAGGTGGGATTGAGGTCAAACGTAAGCCTATATTGAATAAAAAAAAAGATTTCTGCACAAAAAAAAAGCAAATTAAATAAAACCTTTTTTCGTGATTCAAATGGCAATTATTTAAATTCTTGCTTTGCAGAACCAGTCTACGACACGACCACAATCAACACAGCTAAGAGTAACGGTGGTGCCACCATAATCACAACACGAAAAGGCACCAGGATCACAACAGTAAATTCCAGTGCTGAAGCAACCGGCAGTCAATCATCGAATAACAGACCTGACTCGGATGTGCGCTCTGTGAACTCAGCGGAAAGTGGTGCCAACAGTGGGGTCACCACAGTCACACGTGGTGGAACCACAATCATGACCTCACAAAGTGGCGCTAAGGCCACCGCTATCACGGAATCAAAACCAGCTCCAAAACCAGGTAGGATTCGAATTCGTAGGTATTTTATTGGAGGTAGGACACAACGGTATCTCCCGTCCGAACTGAGCAGTCTGACTGGGGTAGTACCTCCGCCCTACAGAACACCGCCCCATAGTAACCGTCGTGTTGTGTTCCCCAAGGTAAGTAGGGTAGACAGAGATCACTGGAGGGATTCTGTGCTGTCAACGGGGAGACGCATTAGGCCAGCGTGTGAGGATTAAGGTGTAAACCCTCTCAGCTCTCTCGTTAGAGGAGAGGAGACCCGTGCTCAGCAGTGGGACATAAATGGGTTGCTATTAAGTTTCTGAAATTAGCGCGTTTTACCAAACAAACAGACTCTTCAGCTTTATAAATAGACTAGCTGACTCACCCCGGCTTCGCCCGTGGCGTATTTCGAACCCCGAATTTATCAGTTTTCCTAAAATGTATGGGAATCTACCGGAATTGTTCACATTTATGATTATTGCTCCGCTCCCTTGGGCAGTAGCGTGATGATATTCAGCCTATGACATTCACGGATAATGTGGCTTTTTAAAATCAGATCAGTAGATCCCGAGATTACCCCTTACAATTTAACAAATATACAAACACACAAACTTTTCTTCTTTATAATATTAGTATAGATAATATTGTTGTTCTTTTTCCGCAGAACCCGTTTACGACAGACCTATTTATGATAGACCTGGATACTACGGACAGCCGGATGAGTATTACAGACGTCCTGGCTACTATGGTAGACCTGTTCCCTATGCACCTGGGTACTATAGACCCGGGCATCCTGAACCTGATTATAATGTCAACACGGCTAAGTCAACAAGCAATTCTGGCACGACCACCATCACAAAGGATGGTACTACCATTACAACAGTTAATAGTAACGCTGATGCCAATACTCGTAGTGCGTCGGGTCCTGTTGTCAACAGGAGGCCGATACACTCAGGTAAAATTGCCGTCATTATATCTATCTTACTATACATATAAAATGCTTTGTCCTGAATGACTGACTGAAGGATCAACGCACAGCCTAAACCGGTGATTGTAGAAACTTTAAACTTGGAGGGGTGGAGGGGAAAAAATTTCAAAAATTCTATCCTAGGTATGGGACAACGCGGGTGCAGGTCGAAACCTCCACGCGGTACACTAGGGCAACAGAGGCGAGCAGAGCCTTTAAATCGCCACGGGAGACGCAGCTGCCTGCGTTAAATCTGGCCAAGGCAGGAGTTGTCCTCTAGAGGCCTGTTTCGAAGCTCCATACGTGTCTCTCTGACTAGCAGAAGGCACAGTGGGAAGCAGGTGGGGCGCGAGCTGATTCCCTATGGCCGACTGGGGTAGTATCCGTGAAGATTTCCACAAGATAAAAATTAGGTATAGGACAACGCGACTCCTTGCAGTATGGGTTTGTCGCGAATAAACTGCAAGTTACCTAGGTGCAGAGGTAGTTCTAAGGTCTGGTTGGAATGCGTGAAAGAGGATATGACAACGAAGTGAATGTGGAGATGGCATCTGACAGGAATGCATGGAGGAGAATGACATGTTGCGCCCACCACAAATGATTGAGACAAGGGCAGATAATGCTGACGTTTCTGTTTTTTCTTTACAGTACCTATTGTTGGAAGACCAAGACACCCACCAAGAGACATAGATACTTCATCATCAGAAGAGGACACAGAGAAAATCATCGACACACCAGATAGCACCATAATAGAATTAGGAGGTGACAAAGACAGGAGCAAAGAAGCTCACCGACCAGCAATGTACCCCAGTCCATGGGGCCCTGTAAGATGGGGAGGTCCATGGGGTTACGGAAGATGGGGAGCTGGTTATTGGGGACCGGGCTGGAGACACAGAAGATACGGTGGTCCATGGGGAGTAGGACCTAGGTATTTAGGTGGTCCCCGTAAACCTGGTTCTATTGATGTCGATAACTCAGGTTTGGAGGATTTGAATGATGATAACACAGAGTTATACCCCAACAAAAAACCTTCAAGTGTGGAAACTATCGCAAAATCTGATGCAACAGCTACTAGTACTTCTAAAATTGTAACAACAACTGAGACAGACCAAAATGGTTCATCGCGCGAAGATTTATCAGAAGAACAGATTGACACGGACTATCCCGATGAGACAGAAATACGCACTGGACCAAATGGGCTAGATTACGTTGTAACTACAATAAGAAGAACGGAGAACGGATCAGACGAAGAAGAAGATGACGACATTGATGATTCAAATGACAGCTCCATCAAAAATAGTCGAGAAACAGTTATTGAGACTACAAAAATTATTAGTACAAGCGCCAATGCAGGCACTCAAAGTACACAAATTCAAGATGGACACGTCCAAGATTCTACCAATATTGCAGGAGCAAATTCAAACGCTTACCAGGAATCTATAAGAAAATCTGACAACGACGATTGGCGTGATAGGTCTACAAGAACCGAAGAAACAGTTATCCAGAATACGAACGCCAATGCAGGCACTCAAAGTGTTCAAATTCAAGATGGAGACGTGCAAGTTTCTACCAATATTGCAGGAGCAAATTCAAACGCCTATCAGGAATCTATAAGAAATTCTGACAACGACGATAGGCGTGATGGGTCTACAAGAACCGAACAAATAGTTATCCAGAATACGAACGCCAATGCAGGCACTCAGAGTACTCAAATTCAAGATGGAAACGTGCAAGATTCTACCAATATTGCAGGAGCAAATTCAAACGCCTACCAGGAATCTATAAGAAAATCTGACAACGACGATTGGCGTGATGGGTCTACAAGAACCGAACAAATAGTTATCCAGAATACGAACGCCAATGCAGGCACTCAAAATGTTCAAATTCAAGATGGAGACGTGCAAGATTCTACCAATATTGCAGGAGCAAATTCAAACGCCTACCAGGAATCTATAAGAAAATCTGACAACGACGATAGGCGTGATGGGTCTTCAAGAAGCGAAGAAACAGTTATCCAGAGTACAAACGCCAATGCAGGCACTCAGAGTACTCAAATTCAAGATGGAAACGTGCAAGATTCTACCAATATTGCAGGAGCAAATTCAAACGCTTACCAGGAATCTATAAGAAATTCTGACAACGACGATAGGCGTGATGGGTCTTCAAGAAGCGAAGAAACAGTTATCCAGAGTACAAACGCCAATGCAGGCACTCAGAGTACTCAAATTCAAGATGGAAACGTGCAAGATTCTACCAATATTGCAGGAGCAAATTCAAACGCTTACCAGGAATCTATAAGAAATTCTGACAACGACGATAGGCGTGATGGGTCTTCAAGAAGCGAAGAAACAGTTATCCAGAGTACAAACGCCAATGCAGGCACTCAGAGTACTCAAATTCAAGATGGAGACGTGCAAGATTCTACCAATATTGCAGGAGCAAATTCAAACGCCTATCAGGAATCTATAAGAAATTCTGACAACGACGATAGGCGTGATGGGTCTTCAAGAAGCGAAGAAACAGTTATCCAGAGTACAAACGCCAATGCAGGCACTCAGAGTACTCAAATTCAAGATGGAAACGTGCAAGATTCTACCAATATTGCAGGAGCAAATTCAAACGCTTACCAGGAATCTATAAGAAATTCTGACAACGACGATAGGCGTGATGGGTCTTCAAGAAGCGAAGAAACAGTTATCCAGAGTACAAACGCCAATGAAGGCACTCAGAGTACTCAAATTCAAGATGGAAACGTGCAAGATTCTACCAATATTGCAGGAGCAAATTCAAACGCTTACCAGGAATCTATAAGAAATTCTGACAACGACGATAGGCGTGATGGGTCTACAAGAACCGAAGAAATAGTTATCCAGAATACGAACGCCAATGCGGGCACTCAAAATGTTCAAATTCAAGATGGAGACGTGCAAGATTCTACCAATATTGCAGGAGCAAATTCAAACGCCTATCAGGAATCTATAAGAAATTCTGACAACGACGATAGGCGTGATGGGTCTACAAGAACTGAAGAAATAGTTATCCAGAATACGAACGCCAATGCAGGCACTCAAAATGTTCAAATTCAAGATGGAGACGTGCAAGATTCTATCAATATTGCAGGAGCAAATTCAAACGCCTACCAGGAATCTATAAGAAAATCCGATGACGAACGTGATGAGTCTACAAGAACCGGACAAACAGTTACCGAGAGAACAGTAATCACGAATACAAATGCAGGAACCACTGTTGAATCACAACCCAGCTACGGTACTGGTACTTATCAAACCGGTAGTGCCAATGCCGATGCAGTAATAACTACAAAAGAAACTGACACAAGCAAAGCACATACTTCATACATAGTCACTATTACAAAGGCCAATGGAGAAGTTAGAACTTTAACTATTCCCAACATAAACGGTCAAAGTCCAGATATCTCGAAAGTGACTATCACAAGGGCCGACGCAAGCGCAACATCTACAGTAATAACTACTACAGAAGATAAGAAACAACCTGAAATAGACCGTAATGATGGTGATATTGATGGTAGTACTGAAACTAGGACTCTTATTGAAACCACAGCGGATGCCGATGCGACAACAACCAGTTTAACGCAACCGAGACGGCCGTGTGGCCCCAACCAACGGCCTCCAACCCCCAGCATCTGTATTTGTTTCAAAAGTTGGGATAATGTGCCATTTTATATTAAACAACAACTGGGAGTACCCTACTAACAATGGAATCATGATAGTATTAATATTTAGTGCTTATATACGTAATATATATAGTATTCATTATAATGAGCACCTAAAAAATACCTGGTCAACCTTAAGAACTTTTTACAGCGAGAAACTTAATAAATAATGAGCAAAAATTAAAAACATCAAAAGTTTGAAGGAGAATTTGTAAGTAGCGGCATTAGCGAAACCAATTACTACACCACGATGGCTACATCGGCATGAGAGAAGAAAAGGAAGAATAATTGTTAAATTCATTGCTGCAAATACAATGGATTTCTGATAGAGAAACACCTAAAATAGGTTTTAGTCGAAACCTTACCGATATTATCAATGGATCAAAGATTCCATCCATATTGCTCAAATTATTAAGCTCTAATCTGAAAGTAAATATTTACACGTCTCTCTACTACATCCAAGGCCTTCACTGTGGAGTTCAGAATTAGCTGGCCATTTTCTCCTCCACTATCCTGACCCCTGGCAGTCAAAACTGGAAGTTAATATTATAGACCACAATCAACCTCTAAGCTACAATTATTCGGAGCTTCATCACTTAAATTGGACTGTCAATGATCAAATTCCCCCACAGTGTGGCGATACCACATATACCCAGCGCCATCTAGCGATAGCAACATTAACTACTTCAATACTACTACGTCACTACGATCCTGAATCGCGCTACCGAAGTTTACACGCTGCATAATCATTATAATATACGATATTTCAATAACGGTCAAGCGCGATCACCTTGCCTGGTCGGAGAATCCTCGCTTTTTGTCAGAAGAATATATCACCTCATTTATCCAGAATATATATATAATTATATATATTTATGTAATGTATGTATGTATAATAATTTAGATTTGGCCTTGTATTAGCTATTTATACATGTTGTAGTGGCGATACGTTGGTGTAAAATATTTACAATATGACCAGCAAAAAAATGTATGTTTTTTATTATAAAATATATATTATTTATACCATAAACTGTGTTTTATTATTACATCTATATCTATCTAAACTATTATATAATTTGTAAAGTGGCTGTGTATGTAAAATTGGAGTTATTAAAAAAAAGTTATGCAAACGAGACTGACCACAAAAATATTTTTTGACGTGATAACGTCTTATAAATTGATAATACCAGCAACACTCATGAAAAATAGTAACGTTCCATAGTAACGTTCCACCTGAGCCTGTGCGTGCAAGCGAGAGCGCGCAACAAGCGATAGAGAGGCCCAAGCAGTGAGGCCAGAGTCAAAGCGTTGGCTTATGTCCGTGATGCCCGTGCAAAGTCGGAGCGGGCCGCTATGTTTTTATATACAACGTTCATAGTTTTTCTGTAGTGTATTTAATTTCGTATCAGCATTGCACCCGTGCGAAGCCGGGGCGGGTCGCTAGTATTACATAAAATAATGATTATGACGTTATCACGTAAATCTATCGTCCGTAAACCGACTTTACAGACAACCAATTTTTTTTTTGGATTCTAGTTTGTTTTATCTGTTTGTGTGCGATGGAAGTAAGGACTGAACGGTGTTTATTTGAAAGGTATTGGTCAGACTTAGAAAATTATTCTAGACCATATCCAGCCCCTTAGACTCTACCTTTGGATGGAGAAAGGTCAGGTCAAGAGTACCCGCAACCGGCGTGCGTGTATGAAAACAATTATGAAAGTTGAAGAAGCGAAAGGAGTATGCCAAGATCGTAGCAAGTGGAAAGATTTTATCTCTGCCTACCCCACTGGGAAAAAGGCGTGATTTGTATGTATGTATGTATGTATGTATGTATGTAGACTCTACCAACCTCATCTACCTGTGCCACAATATGACATAACACCGGCTTCTGGAATCCAACCTGCCGATTCACAAACTCGGTCGGCTCGAGTTTGGGGGCGTAAACAACAGTTGATCCTGCAAAAGTCAAGATAGACAAAATTATGATGGAATTATCATGAAAATTATGACGACAGGAGACAATTTGGATTGACACTCGGATTATGCTTTATTTATACAACCCACCAGATGGGAAGCGGTCACCGTGGCCCATGGACGTGTGCAACACCAAGTAGTCCGTAAAAAAAGTAAAAAGGAAAAAAAAGTAAGTAAAACCGCGCTGCCGACCCGGAAGGGGGAGGGGGTGTTTGAGGGGATTCGGAAGGAGGAATAGAAGGGGTTGGGATCATGAGACAGTTTCTATGCTAACAACGCAGGAGACTTTGAGGAACACAACACGATGGTTATTATGGGGCGGTGTTCTGTAGGAAGGTGGAAGGAGGTACTACCCCAGTCGGACTGCTCAGTTCGGACGGACGGGAAGATACCGTCGTGTTCTGCCTCCATAATCTAAAAAAATCCTTACAAAGAAATCCATATCCAGATCCATATTACAAAGAAACTAAATAAATGTACATAATTTGCAAATTGCAGAATTAATTATCGCCAAGCGTACGTAATTCCTCTGTCTCTTTTTAACAAATGGCATGTAAAACGCATCCATCTCTTTCTGACATGGCGCGAATAGTTTCTGCTGTACCAGGTACCACTATACTACTGTCTCTTTTCCTCAAATGTTATCGAGTATAATGCCGTTTCATTCACCTGATGACGCGTTGTCTATTTCAATAACAGGTAGGTAAAACCCAGTGTTGCAAGTATTTGGAACTTGTTTAAAATTAAGGAATATTATTTTGAAGAGGTTCATGACGAGTTATTATATGCGTAAACTTTCTTTAGAATTTGGCCATTTTTTTTACTCTTTTGTCAGTTTATGCGTTACAATTTTTGTACACAATTTAACAACCCATAAAAAATCTATTTTATATCTAAAAAAAAATGATTGCGGCCTTACTATCGAGAGGTCTTGGGTTCGAATCTTGGCCATTAGACTCCAATAGACTACTAACTTGAAGCCACTTCTAACTAGCACAAGCAATTCAGCTTAGCTGAAGATGTCAACAGGAATACTAGTAGGTACCTCAGGGTAATAATAATCTTTGGAAAACGCAAAAGAACGAGAAACCTACTACTTCCAATAGTAGAAATAAACTAAAGGTATTCACAAAAATGGGTGCAAGTCCGTTGATGATTTCCATTATCCACAACCTGTAGCAGCTTCAGTAGACACTAGCCAAAAAATGAAAATATACCTACCACAGTTTTCTTTGCTACCTATTTTACAATATCTTTTATGGCTTTACTAGTGCAATATTAACTGAATATTATTTTATTCTATTCTTATGTTGTTACTTGAAGTGTCAACAATAAAGATACACATAATTTAAGCTTTCATTATTTCATGAATCCATGGATGAATCACACTTACATTGTAGTCGACAACAAATAGGTATAGATCTACGTCCGCCAGTAATATAATCAACAAAACGCTATCAGAAACACAAAACGTGTATCAACGCATCACTATTTACAAAATTCAGCGAAAACTATATTTAGACTCCTGGCAACACTTTCATCTGAGCAAATCGCAATCGTAATTGAAATAGCGACTCGTGCGCACCGTATGTGATGTGACAGGGCGTGCTCGCCATGAAAATAAATTGATCAAAAACAAAGTGTTTAATTCTCGGAAAACGCGTCCGATAATTACCTGTGATTGTCGTGAGATATTGTGTGGATTTTGTGCAGTGAAACAAGATACTGTGCGTGCAATTAATAATTGGATTTTTTATTGCAACTTTTTGGCGTGCCAACTTCTGATTCTGAGGTGAGTGTCCCAAATAGAAGGCCTTCATTTTTTATTTTTTATTAACCGCTATAACGATGTACACGGCCGAATAAAACTACTTTCGCGAACAAATAAATATTAAATTAAAAAATTATGTTACAGATAATAAATTATGAACATTCAATTTCAATTAAGAAGTTAATTTTTTTTTGGCGGTGAAAGGCGTTATGTATAAAACTTGAATAATTTATTCCTATATGAGAAATCTGGTTGATATCCTCGACACGAACGTTATATTTTACTGTCGCAACTTCACATGACCAAATAAGAAATCTAGAAAGTGTATTTCTTTGGGTTTGTTGATTTTGCACCCTCTGGACATTTTTGGAATTTGGACATTCCGAATTTACACTTATTATATTAGAAGTGTATACAATGAGTCAATTATTTATAACAATTAATAATTTAAAATAAGATCATCCCTGATCACCACCAGAACAAACCAACCCAGTGTCTTTCTTTGCCGCACCGTCAAAACCTGGAATTCTTTACCAGCTCACATGTTTCCTTCCTCCTACAGTCCTAGTCCTTTATTTAAGCAGGGCATTAAAAAGCATTTGATGAGGCTGAGGGCCATTATTATAGCACTATCGGTGTTAGTAATGGTGACCCCCATTCCAGAGAATTTAGCTTACCATCAGGTGAGGTGGAGTCATATTGACGTGAGCAATATAAAAAAAAAGTGTCTTGGTGGCCAATTGGCAGAAAGAAGGTTGAAGAGGTTGCACACAAGGGATAACATAGAATGGAGGATGGAAAGAGGGCAGTCCCACACATCAAGCATACTTATAACACAACTGCTTATGTTTTAACAAAAACCGATTGCATGTTGGAGACTACGTTAAAAGGAAAAATCATCGCTGGCCTGGGCCTCGATTCTGCTAAAGGCAAACCACTGTAATGCCACTGACACTCTAAAAATGCTTTTTAATTGTAGACTTTACCATTGTACAGTTAAAGTCTAAAATTAAATGATGAGTAGGCCGTGTGCTTTTCTGCCACCTAAGTACCTAGTATAAAAAAAAACTATCTATATCTATCTTATCTATGGTATATAGATATTTTATCAATGTACTTTAGATGCGTTTAAGTATCTTTATTGATGTGCGTGGCATGACCGTGGAGGCATCAACCAATCATAGATTATAAAATTAATCACGGGCTCAAAGAACTTGCATCATTATAGTTTTATTATGTTTTAGAGTTTATGATCGATCAGTCAGTGTATATAGTATAATGTGCAAAAGTTTTCACATTAAATCTATCATCTATGTTATTCTACACAACACCCTCTAGACCAAAAGTAAGCTTAGCTGAATTAGCTTTTGTTATGGGTTCCAGAATGCGGATTTACATACTTAGATCTTCTTAGATACATACATTTTTGTAAATACATACTTAAAGAAACACCCAGACAGACCAATGCAAATAGACATAGGTATTCATGCATACAAATATTTTATTTGTGTTCGGAGTCCTTCATTTTTAACAAAGTATTTTTTTTTAAATCTCTAATGTACTGACACAGTTACTTTAAAATTTTATATAGTATTATAGAGATATAATACGGTCATTTTGGGTAACATTGAATCGCAGTGTAACTTTGAATAAAGTTGTGAAAAAGATTTAAAAATTTCTTTGATGCAAATGTTTTTTTGTTTCAATATTATAACTGCCTAAACGGATCGCCATAATGTTTTTTAACAAACGTAACGTAAAACATTAAGCTTTCAAAGTCAGAATTTTGTAATTTAACCGCCTTTTTCAAGTGAAGTTTTTAGCAGTGTTTGTTAGTTGAATTTAATATCGGAATTATTTGTACAAAACTTGCTGTAAACAGGTATGTTTGGTGTTTATCTTTAAAATCTACTAAAAAACTTATAATTTTTAATTCGCTGTCCGTACATGGTGTTACATAAATTGTCTAAAACTGATAAAGTTGTAACGACGATCAAAATCGAAGTGATTTGGGTAACATTGAATGGTTCAAAGTTATTCGTGTCTTATAAAAAGTTTCAATTCTAAGTATGAGGACCCCTAAAATTGATTGCTTTTTTCTATTTTTGTGTGAAATTCTTAATGTGGTTCACAGAATACGTCTACTTACCAAGTTTCAACCGCATAGGCCTTATAGTTTCGGATAATAGTGGGTGTGTAACATACGGACGGACAGACGGACGGACGGATGGAAGGACGGACGGACAGACAGACAGACAGACATGAAGAATCTATAAGGGTTCTGTTTTTTGCCATTTGGCCCTAAAAAGGTGGAAAAATTCGTATTTACGATGACATTTTGTTCATGGAAAGGGGTGATTAGTTTACTTTAAAAAATAAAATGTCCAGAAAAATTATTAGCAGTCATTACGATTTTGATCTCATCTGATAACCAAATAAACATATAATTTATTATGTTGTGCACTACGTTCCTACTTATCTTACTTTATTAGAAAATATAAAAATAACAATGTTTTTTTTTCCACCAAATTGGTCTGCCTTGTTTCATATGGCAAGACCTCGCTATTTTTCACAGGTAGTTACGTCAAGTTAGTCATGATTTTCATAGATTGGACTTTTTTTTAAAAGAATACATCATTCAATTTTATCCAAATCTTAAAATGTTTGGATAATAAAGGTTTTAAAATCCAAAAAAATATATATTCAAAGTTACCCAAAACTCGTGCTAACTTTGAATGTGTGTTTTGGGGCAAATTTTGGGCAGTCTTTGTGTTTTTTCCATAAATTTGTGGGTTTAGAAACATAAACCAACTCAAAAGAACACTATTTATTCTATAAAATAAAGATGTAATAAATATAATCAGAGAGTATACATTAATAATCCGTTAAAAATGTTCAAAGTTACCCAAAATGACTGTATAATCTATCTTCACTCCAAACACTCATGTTCAGAGGAATCATGTACGTGACCTGTGCCTCTACAATAAAAAAGTTTATCATTTGTCACTATTATCTATGGGTTTCCCGCGAATTTACATAATTTTATCGATAAAAAGTTCATTGTTGTCGAAGTGTTACGTTATAAATCATAATATTATTAAAAATTAAGATGTTATTATACAGCAATGTTATGTAAATACACACGTACATACATTTAATTATTAAAATAATATAATGTGAGTAAGGACAGCTGCACTTGTACTCAAATTACTCAAAGACTTATCGTGAACCATGTCGTGAACCTAAAAAGCCATGGACAGAACGGAACGCGTTGAAGAACACAACTGACGACGCTTGAGTCGACCCAGTTTCCTATAATACATATAAGTATATAGATATATTCGACACGCACACACTCACATGTCAACAGACAAAACGCTTTCGTTGCTTCTGTTAGGTTCATGGCGTAAGGTTCAGCAACATTAGGCATTCTTCTTACATATTAGGACAACAAGACCCCTTCGTGCCTCGGAGAGCACGTTAAGCCGTCGCGTCGGTCCCAGTTGCTATTAGACCTGGGCCTCGACTCTTCTCGACAAGCCACTGTCATACCACTGACACTTCAAAGAAATGCAATTTAATTTTGGACTCTGTATAGGCGTGAAACCGAATATGGTGACAAAGATACTAAAAAGTACAATTTATTTTTTTTTAAATAAAATGCACTCTATTTTGTAAGCCTGTACTTTTTTTTTACCCCCTTTGAAACCAGAAATACTCTATTTTTTCTAAAAAAAGTTGGCAACCCTAAACTCAGGTTAAAGTCTAAAATTAAATGATATTTTGTAGAGCGAATAAAAGAGTTTAATGAATTCTTTTCATTTGATTTCAGACTTAATAACTGTATTTAAATTAATGAAATGATTGTATAGACCAAAAGAGTTTCTTGCCGGAGTCTTCTCAGGTCTGGGCCGCGTTTCGAACTGGTGCACGGTGGTCCAATTGCTTATCAAGTTTTATATATATTTTTAATTTTGACGTTTTATAAGTGCCGCTTAATGGTTATAGAATTAATGATTTTTGACTTTGACATTAAATATGGATTCATATATTGCATATTTTAGCGATGACGTCCATGGCGTGTTTCCCGCTCTGCAAAATGATTTACCGTATTTAGCTCAGCCACAAAAGGAATTTCATGAGTTCTTCACTATTTTATTTATAGCAATGTTTAAATTAATTTTATTACTTACTAGCTGACCCACCCCGGCTTCGCCCGTGGCGTATTTCGAACCCCGATGCACACTTTTTAACTCACATAATATGCTCATAATTTATCAGTTTTCCAAAAATGTATGGGAATCTACCGGAATTGTTCACATTTATGATTATTGTTCCGCTCCCTTGGGCAGTAGCGTGATGATATTCGACCTATGACATTCACGGATAATGTGGCTTTCTATTGGTAAAAGAATTTTTAATATCGGTTCAGTAGATCCCGAGATTACCCCTTACAATTTAACAAACACACAAACTTTACCTCTTTATAATATTAGTACAGATAAATCAGCCTACCAGTATTCCGCCCTTGTCGATATTTTCGCGTTTTTTTCAATATATCTCCGGTTCTACTCAACCGATTGTGATCAAACATGCGTAGGATTTTAGCTTTTGCTCGCGTGGACTGAACCCGTTCCCACTTTCCCATGGGAATAATCTACCAAATCCAAATCCCTGTACCAAATTTCAGCCAGACCCATACATTCGAAGGTGATGGTAGCTGAATGGATAAGGATGCGGCCTCTTCTCAGAGGTATCGAGTTCGAATCCGGCCGGACAGTATAAATGTGAATTTCACTTTGTAGAATTTATTGTGCTAATCACATGATTTACTATCTGCTGACGGTGAAGTAAAAACATCGTAAGGAAATCCACATGTCTGATCCGCCAACCCGCATTAGGCCAGCGTGTGTGGATTAAGGTGTAAACCCTCTCAGCTCTCCCGTTAGAGGAGAGGAGACCCGTGCCCAGCAGTGGGACATAAATGGTTTGCTATCATACAACAAACCTTTATACGCTTGTATAATCTCAAAATAACTACATACGTATTTAATGCCCACGCTCAAAAATGGCTGCACAATTTATGATATTTTGTCCGAACAACAGTTGCGTTCCGTTACCTATATTGGTAAACTTATCATCAAACCACGTAACAGTACAAATATAATCCTCAGTTTGCCTGAGACTTGACGACCACCGTGGTGAGACGGTAGAGCACTCGACTACTGCGATGGTCGCAGGTTCGATTCCCGCTCAGTACCTACAAATATTTGTCATCTATATACCCCTTCCCTTCGCCCATGGCATTTCTTAAACCCATACATAATTTCTTTGTCTTGCAATAATGTATGGTGCCCGATTCGTTTAAATATATGATTACTACTCTGCTCCCTTGGGCAGTAGCGTGATGATATTTATAATAATATAGCCTATAACCTTCCTCGATAAATGAGCTATTCAACTCAAAAATAATTTTTCAATTCGGACCAGTATTTCCTGAGATTAGCGCGTTCAACCAAACAAACAAATTCTTTAGCTTTATAATATTAGTAGGTCGCCTACCGACACCAGGGGTGGCAGTCTCGACATGTATCGCAACAATTTAGCTAGCGAATTCGGTCGCTAACTCGTAACGACGCTTAACGTAACGATAATTTGGTAGTCTCTACTTTCCAAACTATTGATTTTTGTCGTTATCTTAACGAATATCATCGGAAACTTAACGATTTATTGGTATCTCCAAATTGCTGACCATGCTGCTGCACCCCTGTGGTGTAGGTTACAGCTACCGTTTGACGCAAGAATCGTTACTGCAGCCGATGTTTGTCGCTATCTTAGCTTGCGATTTCGATAGCAAAGTCGTAGCGATTAATGTCGGGACTGCGGACCTAGAGGCATCTGTCGTTAACGGAATATAAGTAGGTATCTATTTGTAAACAACTGAACATTGTTTACAAATACGTACCTACCTACAATTCTATCAACAAATATAATTGTTCTTATCAACTGACTGCTCCAGGTCATGACCCAATGAACTCTTTTGCTCAAATACGTGATGTACGAAGGTTAATGGGCTTAGCATTATTTATATAACACTAGCTGACCCACCCCGGCTTCGCCCGTGGCGTATTTCGAACCTCAATGCACCCTTTTTAACTTTTGTCTATCATTAAGTTGGTCAGTGTATACTGCGAGGCCGACCCCGGCTTGACTGCCCACTTACATACACACATGCATGTTATTTGTGAATCCCCAGTTGGCCTAGAATTACACAGGAAGGCAGAAATTCTAAGGACATGTCCGATCCATCAACCCGCATTAGGCCAGCGTGTGTGGATTAAGGTCTAAACCCTCTCAGCTCTCTCGTTAGAGGAGAGGAGACCCGTGCCCAGCAGTAGGACATAAATGGGTTGCTATCATATAATAACATATAACATAACCTCACGCCTATATCCCCGAAGGGGTAGGCAGAGGTGCTAACACCCACATTTCCCCAGTTTATGTTTAGGTCCCAAGGTGGCGAGCCTATTGCCATTAACCGGGCACTTATAAACCTGCGATAAATACACACATAACTTCGAAAATCGAAAAGTCATTGGTATGTGCTATGGTGAACCTGGGATCGAACCCGAGACCTCGTCTTAGCAGTCCATTACCCAGACCCCTAAGCTACCGCGGTTTTTCATATAATAATGGATAAAAACCTGCTGAATTGGCACCATGCCAGTGCCCGCGAGGAATCCCGCCAACAATCTTAGTACATACTTATTTGCAGTTTGAATAACAATGCTGGCAACTTTGTCCTGTATGTTTGACTAGCAGCATCTGTTCTTTTTATAGTGGAAACTATGACCTATAAAAGCTATAGATGGGACGCGTTGAATAATACAAATAAATGAATATTCTACGACTGCGACACAGCGCTCTGTAGACCTAAAGTAAGCTTAACTAACTTGTGTTATGGGTTTCGACTAGTCAAGTCCGTTAATTTAATATCCATATTACGGTAGTTGTAGAAAAATATGTAAGCCGCCATTTTGTAGCGGCGGCCATCTTGAATTTACGTACAGAATAGATTAACTAGTATTGTCACCAGAGCTAAAGATATGTGCCAAATATCAGAACAATCCGTTCACAAGAAGGGGGTCACTTTTCAATTACTATATTTGACCCAAACAAACAAGTCAAGTTAAATAAAAGCGTTTAATAAGGAACCCTTATTCTCCTGAGATGTGACCTTTTTGATAAAATCGCTCATGTAGTTCGGTTTTCCTCAATTAAGTATTGGCAATGCGTACAATTTCCGCAATATTGGATTCCACAGTGCATGAGATGGATTGAACAAAACATACATTATATGTTAATGAAATCAATCACATACATTGTATTTATTGCTTGTTAAAAGTAGATAATATTGATATACATATTCATACACCTATCTGGTAGCTGAATGGATAAGGGTGCGGCCTCTTCTAGAGGTATCGAGTTCGAATCCGGCCGGACAGTACCAATGTGAATTTTACTTTGTGAAATTTATATATGGTAATCACATGATTTACCATCTTCTGACGAAAAACATCGTGAGGAAACCCAAATGTCCTAGACGAATTTCTAAGTACATACATGTCCCAATCCACCAACCCGCATTAGGCCAGCGTGGTGTAAGGACTAAACCCTCTCAGCTCTCTCGTTAAAGGAAACCCTTGCCCAGCAGTGGGACATAAATGGGTTGATTAACACACAATGAGAATTACATTATTGCAAGCGTATTTAATTTTTGAGTGCTGTTTCATGAGAGGTTTCTCATCTGAGTCTATGTCATGTGCTCAAATATGTGAAAACATTGAGTCGGTCATATTAACGTGGATAGCATGGCTATCTATACAATTTGTTATCAATGTTATCGTTGATTGCAACTGAGGATTGTCGCTTACGATCCGTGTCGAATATGATTGGTTGATAACACCTCCATATTGATATCATTGGTCCCTTGCCCTTGTCCTTCAATTGAGGTCAACGCTTTGTTTTAAACAAGCTATGTTGGTATGAAGTTTTGCTTTATCTCCTGTGTTGTCAGTACAGAAACTGTCTCTACTCCTTCCATCTCCTTCAGGGTCGGCAGTTCGAATCCGACCGTGGTGGGAGTGGCCCTCTAGACTAATTTAGAGGGCTGCTCCGTGGCTCTCCACGTGTCTCTCTGACTAGCAGAGGGCACAGTGGGGAGCGAGCAGGGGCGAGCTGCTTGTCTGCGCGCCGACAGCTGGGTGACAGGATGGTCACCTGTCACCCTACACCCCACCGTCGGCGAAATGGCGCGATGCTCGCCCCAACCCGCCTTTCAGGGGGTTGAGGGGACCATCTTAAAACCGTAGATGGCCCGGGGTCAGCTGGGGTGCGAGGGATATGCCTATTGGGTAACCTTACACCCCGGTAATTAAGACCCGAGACGGTGTGCGATTTTAGTCGGTTCGATCCCGATGGCCGACGGGGGTGGTATACATGGTTATTTCCGCACGATAAAAAAAAAATAGCACTCCGGGAGTGCCGGCAGAAGTGAAAACTTCAATATTAACGTTGTGTTTAATTATAAGTATAAAAGTACTATCATTTATGAGGTAGAATACAATGTGTATTTATTGCGCTATCGTACACAAATATGACAATTTATATGTTGTTATTTATTCACATTTACGAATACACAACAGTGTATTTACTACACAACAGTCAAGCAATCAGCTGTCACCATCCTTGGATACGCGTGGGACGCTGTACATAAACACACACGGTCATTCGCGCAAGCGCCCTGTGCCGCCTAAACAGAGCAGCACACTCAGGCACGGTAGAAAGAGTGGGAGATACTAGTTCCTCTCCCTTCCCCTCGATCTTACGCTTTTTCGATCAGCATCACGTGACCCTGACGCGAGTTTGAAAGTTTTTACCCATACAAAAAAAGTGCTCAGCGCCGCTAAAGAAGTTTTCACTTCAAAAAGGGTCGGCAGTTCGAGTGTGACGCCCTTGGTGTTGCACACGTCCATTGGCCATGATGACCGTTTCACATCAGGAGGGCCGTATGCTTGTAAGCTTGCATTTTAACCTCTCCCCCCTCTCCCTGCGTTTGGAGAACCAGTCCGTCCCTTGGCAGATCTCCAATGTGTGGGACACGTAGAGAGCCTAGCAACAGCCCTACCGACTACAACCGCACGGGTCTCTGTCCCGGGTTGCCCAAAAAGTATTTCTTTCTCCCCCTGGAGGCTCATACCTTGGAATGATATGCGTTATATGACCCTTCTGAAAACCCCTTGCCATATCTTAGTCACAAATCAAGCATATAATAAATTAAACAATATTAATGATTAATGTATTATTGTGTGAATATTGGTACCAATTAGTCGTGCGATTACAACGGCTTGTCATCGGTAATGATAAGCCGTTGTTAACTTGATAACCTTTCGGTATCACGTAGGTACACAATAGAATGTGTTGTAGATAATTTAAGACCACTTATTTGATAGGGAACAACTTTTTTAACCGACTTCAAAAAAGAAGGAGGTTCTCAATTCGTACGCTATTTTTTTTTGTATGTATGTTACGCGATAGCATACATCATCTACCTGGGACAAGGGCAGGTAGATGATGTATGTTACGCGATAGCGGCGCCAATTATGGATGGATTTTGAAATGTTTTGTTTTGTTTGAAAGAGGCTTCTTCTGACTGAGGTGTTCCCATATCCAAGGTATCAGGATCTGATGCTGGGATCTTGGGAAAATCGAGGGGAAGTCATCAAATTTACGGCAAAAATTCTGTTTTTGATGCCTTTGTACATAATAAACCTCATAAATATACATAAAAAAAATATAGTAAAAAAAACTACGTTTTTAGTTTGTGAATTCGGTTTTTTGTATTCATATTCAAAATAGCACGATGGGGAGGTGCTAGGACAATACAATTTATTTATTTAAATAGGGAGTATGAATGGTTATGGAAACCAACCAGCTCGCTTTATAATAATTATAACTACATTTAAAAAACTGACTTCACAAACTAATATTTTTTTACTTTTTAGTGTACAGAAATAGAAAAGTACCAATGTATGAGGTTTATTATGTACAAAGGCATAAAAACAGAATATTTGCCGTAAATTTGATGATTTCCCCTCGATTTTTCCAAGATCCTAGCATCAGATCCTGATACCCTGGACACCTCAGAAGTAGCCACTTTCAAACAAAAAACCCCAGGGTCCTCCATTTTTTTATACACCTAAGTAGTATAAAAAAATATTCACCCCGTTTTACGGTACCTTCTTGACTTTGATAAAAAAAAAAAAATTAAAATAAAAACGCCCCGACATGTTTTGGCGGGAAGCGATGTACATACTCCATCAAAGCGGCAATGGAAACTTGAAAAACTAGTTATTTCGTCGTGATCCCTAAAGGATTTAGGAGAAAAGATAAGTTACCATTCTGAATCAGCAATGACTCATTGGATGTACAAAATAATAACAATATACCAAGTATTTCGTCGTTTATTTGTACCAAAACACGACATTGATAAATGATAAGGACAGATAAAAGACATTAAAAAAATATCATCTATGACCTAATCGATTAGGTACGTAGTAAAAAATACTGGAAGTTTCAATAAATTAGGATAAACTGTATCTAGATATAAGTATTTTGTGATAAAAGCAATTAAAACGATTTTAAAAGCATTATAAAGCATATCGGTGCATAAACGACGGACATAAAATTGACAATTCGGCATATTGCATATGTCTGCGAGCGCCATTTAGCTTGTACAGGCGTGATGTTATGTTATGAAATTGTATAAACAATACCTAAATATACGATAGCAGCAATCGCGGATGATGTGCTGGCGTTTATTGAAGAGTTCCGTTGTGTCTCTCCTTGAGACTAGTCATCAGATCTTTATGAAATTTAAATGGGACCATTTCGGAATAAATGTCTAACAAAAAATAATTTTGCTAAAAATCGAACATACATAAAAAATTTGAATATTCGAATCGAGAACCTCCTTTTTTTTCGAAGTCAGTTAAACAAATTGTGGCACGGTTCCTGGGTGAGTCGGGCATGAATTTCGAATTTGGAACTGGACGCACAAACTAGATAAAATGAGTTAAAGAATTTTGACACCTATCTGTATAGACATAGCGCGTCGTTTGCGTAATTTTACCTGCTGCATATAGAATTTATGCTTTTAGTTTTTATATAATTTTTTCCTTACATAGACTTATAAGGGTAGATAAAGTTGAGTTTTTTTTTCTATAAATACAACTTACCTAGATATTAGTTTTTTGGGCTATCTACACAATTTATTCGTTTTTAATTGCTTGTTTACCAAAGTAGGTAGACTCTTTGTGTGGTACACGCTGGTAGTGAAATCCTCTTAAAGGCATGTAGATAAAAAAATCATAATAAAATAATAAGAAGTACAGTCACCGTCAACATTAGATTATCACTTTCAGATTTTGAAAATTCGTTTTTGAGCTAAGTTAATAGCAACCTATTTATGTCCCACTGCTGGGCACGGGTCTCCTCTCCTCTAACGAGAGAGCTGAGAGGGTTTAGGCCTTAATCCACACACGCTGGCCTAATGCGGGTTGGTGGTTGAGCTAAGTATTTTATTATTATATTTCTTTGTGAGAATGCTGTTTCACTTTAGTGGACTCTATTAAAATATTGTTTAAATCAGGCGAGGTGAAGTCATGTTGACGTGACCAAAAAAACTTCACCCTAATTTCTGATCACCTAGCGGTATGCAGTCAAATTCACTTAATATAAAAAAAAAAATTTTAATTTTGTAATCTGTGCAATAGATGATCTATTGTTGATGCTGACTGTACATAGGAGATTCTATTTACATTGATAACCTAAGACTTAAAAGGCTAGACCACTTAAACATAACCTATAACTGTCTTAATATATAATTAACATAAAGAAATAAGTATAATATTTTGCAGCGTGGATTTCCCAAAGGCGTGTGTTTAATACCGATTGACCTTCACAATTTACCGTTATAACCTGACTTATATATATACTTATTTATTCCGTAACATATAATACGTGCGAACGCTTTGGAAATACATAGATACTTTTTGCGTGTGTTGGTAGATAAATTAATGACCCATCCCGAGTTCGTACGAGCAAACTATGTATATTATATTTTATAATGTATCATTATATGAGGTAGTACACGACGGTATCTCCCGTCCGGAATGAGCTGTCCGACTGTGGTAGTACCTCCGCCCTACAGAACACCGCCCCATAATAACCATCGAGTTGTGTTCGCCAAGGTAAGTAGGGTAGCCAGAGCTCACTGTACCCCTCCTCCCCCACCCCTTCTTAGCTCTCCCTTTTCTTCAGGGTAGAGGCAAGGCAACGCGTGTGTGACACCCTTAGTATTGCACACGTCCATAGGCCACGGTGACCGCTTCCCATCAGGTGGGCCGTGTGCTTGTCTGCCACCTACGTAGTAGTATAAAAAAATCGTTCTATTTTTGTATATATTTTACCTGTTATTCCATCACTTATCATTTTCTACTTTTTGTGCCTACTACGTCATAGCTCACCTGATGGTTGACTGGTTGGGCATGTATATAGATTAAATAAATTAACAATCGTGAAGATACAACATCTTAAAACCGTATTGTAGATTGTAGCGCTAGGTACCGTGTTCAATCTGCAAATAAATAAAATACTTTATTTATTTATTATTTATTATTTATTTATTTCATTTGCAAATGCAGGTAGAGGGTTGGTACATAACATACAATACCTATGTCTGTTTAAAAATAACACGTTTCAAATCAATCAATGCATAATATCTATGTATGTATTTACGATAGGTACCTACTTACATTGGATTTTTTTTTAAGTAATGTCTGTCTGTTCGAATGAGATAATCTAAGGAACGGCTGTGCCAATTTGGACGGGGCTTTCACTGTCAGATAGGTAATATTTCAATATACATAGACAGTTACGATTATATCGCGATTCTGTCAATAAGATTTGATGATATTGATGTGCAAACAAATTCAATTGGTCAAACACCGAATCACGATATAATAATAATAATAATATAATAATAAGTTTATTGTCACAAGATTTACCGTTCACAAGGTGGCTTAAAAATTATAGATATAGGATTGTAGTATAATATTGACAGTCTCCTCTCCAGTCTCTCGTTATGAATACGATACGCTTAGGTACAATTCGATATAATTTCGTGCTCGCCCTATTGAGTTCGTTAATCAGTACCTAGGTGAACCGGTAGCATATATAGTTGGCTAGAGCTCCAAAGATCTTAGTGGGCCCCTTACATCCAGTATATAAATGAGTCTTTGTTGTTAATCGTCGTTAAAACTATATTCAAGATATCTATCTAGGTCACAGCTACTTCCAATTAAAAATAAATTATTTAATAATGAAAAACAAATATGTATTTACTATTATAAAATTGTTAATTAGTTAACTCTGTACATTGGAGATATTAAAAAAAAACTTTGGGTTATATATTAAACCATTCTGAATACTTTTTTTTAGAATTCTTGTCTGTTTGTACGCGATGATGATTGGCAAGTGTGATTCATCGTAGATCACATCGTCACTTACCATCAGGTGGGATTGAGGTCAAACGTAAGCCTATCATGAATAAAAAATAAAGATGGACGCAACTATTGGACGACTTTTGATGTGGTTATTTTATTAAACAAGTCATGGTCAGAATTAAAATCTGCCGTATGTTTGATTGCAATTGGTTTAGTAGAACCGGAGATATGACCAAAAAACGATGAACGACATCCGGTAGGCTCCGCGATTATCAGCTTGTAGTAAATAAGTACTTGTTTAGAACAAAAATTGTGGCACGGTTTCTGGGTGAGGCGGGAATTTGGAATTTGGAATTTGGAACGGGACGCATAGACTAGATAAATGAGTTAATGAATTTTGATGCCTATCTGTATACACATAGCGCGCTTTTTTGTGACAGTTCGGAAGAGTTCTACATTTTATAGTCCATTACCGGTCTTTCTTGGCAACAGTGTATTCTGATTGGCCAAGCGTACCGTAACTACGCGCGTTCGTATTCAAGTTGGTTTGGTTTTACACCGGTTCTTTCTTGACGTTATCAAATTGAAATCCACTGACTTCTTACATTTTGGCTGTGATTAGAACTCGATGTCAATTTAATACTCCAGATTTTGTTCCGTACAGCCAGTCTAATAGGGTAGTTTCGCCTGTTTTCGACCGACGCCAGTTCCCGACTTTTTTACCGACCTGTTTGCCTAATCGACGTAGAACAGCAATACCGATACGATTAGAAGCAAAACAAAAATACTGTGGCAATCTCAAATAGTTCGGTTGTAGACACAAATAGATAAAGTGCATATGTGCAAACAGAGTAGGGAGTAAAAAAATATTGAAATATGTGGTTCGCTAAGAACATGACAGAAAGCGTGCTTCACTACGAAAAGAAAAGTGAGGAGGTTCTGCAGTTGACCCTAGATTTTTTAATTGTCGTTTTATGTTTTGGACTTGTTTGTTATTTGTACAGATAGATAATGAAGTATAGTATCTATTAAATATAGGAGTTATTGTAAATTTATTTGAAAAGTGTGTATAATTGGATGGTCGGTAACTGTTACCTCATTTTGGTAGAATACCTAATTCTCGACCCGCACCGTCGAGAATTGGCGTCACCGAGTCCAAACACTTGCATGTTTTTATACATTATTGTTAAAGAAATTACTGAACTTAGATTGTGAGTTTGAATCTTATTTACATGAGAATCATGTCAGCCAGTTCGCGACCAGACTTTTTCAAGCAAGACGTGTTGTAAAACCTTCTAGGTCGAGAACAGGATAGTGCAATTAAATAGGCCTATACCATATTCCGACTACTATTTTCGGTGGGTACATATAGGTATGGACATTAACGGTGAGTACATCTTGCATCATCAGTACGCCGACGACATCATCATAGTTACAGAGTTGCTGGAGCAGCTGAGCAAATTGCTGCACAGCCTAAATGGATCCTCTCGGCGCGTCAGTATTGGTGTATACATACGCCGGAACTGGTTACACCAAGACCAATTGCCATTGAAGGGAGAATTGTTCAAGAATAATGTCTACCTTGTGTAGGTTATCCAGCTCGCTAGAAACAACTTCGAGTTAAAAGTCACCTTAAGGATTGAATTGGGTAACCTAATTGAATCCTTTTTGTGACTTTTATTTCACAAAGCATTTGGCAAATTACTTCGGCTTACCACATGGCCTCTTCAACCAGTGAATTCTATCTGTTAAAATATACGATGCCGAAGCGTGGACAACAGTAAGGTTCGTCCACAACCTAGTCGTGCAGCGGGCTATGGAGCAAGCTATGATCCTTTGAAGGATAATAATCCTGATTCTTTGAAGGATTCGTTATGCCAATGGACTAAAATTGCCGAGATAACTCGCAGAATAAGTAAGCTGAAGTGGCAATGGGCTGGCTACATATGCTGATGGACTAATAATGATCGTAGAGCAAACGAGTTCTATAGTGGAAACCGCTGTTTGGCAAACGGAAGATGGAACAGTACCTAGGATGGACATAAATGACCTGAAAAAGGTGGCTAGGATAGACTGGAGGAAGGTGAAAGATCGAGTGCTATGGCGCACATTGGGAGAGGCCTACTGCCAGCAGTGGACTGCAATAGGCTAATGAGTGCCATTAAGAAATAAACTTTAATTTTAGTTAATAAAGGTTGATAAAGCAGAGGAAGAACACTGATTTGTAAATATCATAGTCGTGTTATCAACTTTATAATGATTATTTAACATCAGTTTATTGTAATAACATAATGTATATTAAATTCTGTCAAAATACGGGTTTCATTAGATTACAAATTAATAATTACTAATGTTTTACTTCACATATTTGTCATCTCACCTAATAGTCGAGAACTGGCGAATATAACGTCGAGAACTGGAAATTTCGGTCGAGAACTGGCGAAATCGGCATTTTTGGGTTTATTATTTTCTGTAAAATTATTGCATAATCTTAATGGAAGATAAAGGATATTAAATGAAAATAGACTATATTTACTATGTATCAAAAATATTCTCTATCAATAATTCATATTAATTCAATTTTATTTTTCGTTCCGAAGTTGACAACTCCACTAAACGGTCGAGAACCGGCGAAATGACCCTATACATTGACGTCATTGAATGATCCTTGTATCCTAACTACCCTAGTTTCAAGCGGATCTTCAGATAACTTACATAAGTGATTATAAAATAATGGCCGCGATTTCAACTGAGAACAATATAAAATAATTAAGTAACAGTAATTATTGAAACGGATGTGTGCGAATACGCAACTTTGAAACTACTAAAAATTAGTTGCGCCCGCGACCTCGTTCGCGTGGATTTAGACCTGTTCTCCTTAATTTGGTTGGCTGACACGCATCTGACTGTCTAACTCCAAGAGGAAGGCCTGCCTCATAACCGTCCGTCAATCAGAAGGTATACCGGATCACATGTGAGGTTGTCTTGGCTCCGAAGATCTTGGTGGCGCCTCAGACACTCACGTGTTCTTGTTTCAAAATAAAACAAAAGATTGTGGTCAAACGCGAGCCTATTACCAATAAAAAAAAACGTTCAATGGCCATGTCATCGCAATCGGTGAGCGTGTATAAAAACAATTATGAAAGTATAAAAAGCGAAAGGTGTATGCCAATATGCCAGGATCAATGAACTTTATCTGTAACTAGCTGACCCACCCCGGCTTCGGCCGTGGCGTATTTCGAACCCCAATGCACCCTTTTTAACTCACATAATATGCTCATAATTTATCAGTTTCCCTAAAATGTATGGGAATCTACCGGAATTGTTCACATTTATGATTATTGCTCCGCTCCCTTGAGCAGTAGCGTGATGATATTCAGCCTATGACATTCACGGATAATGTGGCTTTCTATTGGTGAAAGAATCTTTAAAATCGGTTCAGTAGATCCCGAGATTACCCCTTACAATTTAACAAATATACAAACACACAAACTTTACCTCTTTATAATATTAGTATAGATTCTAGACAGGGGTACGGAACGAATTCTGGTATTGATTTAAGACCACTATTCGGCCAGCGAGAGTACCAGTTTTGGTTACTATTATACAATACAGATGGCATTGAAAAAGGAGTGCTATGTCTATACAGATAGGTGTCAAAATTCATTACCTCGTTTATCTATTTTCTGCGTCCCATTCCAAATTCAAAATTTATTCCCGCCTCACCCAGGAACCGTGACACAATTTCTTTTCTTGTTTACATAGAAGTTATTGTCATAGCGGCCATCTTTGAAATAGTCAGTGTGGTACAGTTACAATTAAGAGTATCAACTCCGCGAGGAGAGGTTTGGTTAGATTCAATTGTATTAAGTGTTCAAGAGAAGTCGATAATTTGTGATATGAGGATACCACAAATACGCTAACAGCTTTTCTAGTATACATAGAAGTCATTGACCAGGATCATATTAAACGGATACATTTATATCTGTCTACCTAATAGAGCAAGAGGCGTGGCTGTATGTTACGTTCAAATTGGTGACCGTTTAATCTATACTAATATTATAAAGAGGAAAGATTTGTACCTATTTTTGTATGTTTGTAATGAATAGGCTCAAAAAGTAATGGGCCGATTTAAAAAAATTTTTCACCAATAGAATGCTACATTCTTCCAATTTGACATAGGCTACATTTCATTTTGAAAAAAATTAGGGATCCTTGGTAAAATTTGAACAATGTAACCGAAGGTGTAGAAAAATGAGTCTTAAAATGTCTTTCGTCGAATGCGCTGCCGAAACTATTAGCGATAGAACTACAAAAAACTCCGCGGTAGCATATGTCCAACTATTGTAGTTATGTCACTACAACAACTTTTTTCATTTTAAAACCCCGTGCGAAGCCGGGACGGGCTGCTAGTAGTTTTATAAACTGAATATGTAGTTACTTGTTCGTAATAATATTATAGTGAGGATATGAGTCATAGTTAATTCCTGTGCGAAACCAGTATGTAGCACAAAAAGCTATATACAGAAGTTAAATAATTCTAATTGGACTTAATGACTTCAAGACAAACCGTTTTGAACAACAATTATTGTGTCACGGTTCCTGGGTGAGGCGGGAATGAATTTTGAATTTGGAACGGGATGCACAAACTGTATGAATGTGTTAATGAGTTTTGACACCTATCTGTATAAACATAGCGCGTCTTTTTGTAATGTTAAGTACCTAGTGGTCTTTTGAGATTACTAGTTTTTTTTGTTGCGTACAGCCAGTCTAATATATTATACATAGAAGTTATTGCTTACAGAATTTTCAGACAAATTACCATTCAATTAGTGGCATCTATTCAAAGCGAATTGATAAAAGTCTGAAATGTATGGAAGTGACATTATTTGTTAAACTTGATTTTTTTTTAAATGTCACTATAAACCCAGAGATATATATCATTCGCGCCAAAAAAATCGATTCCAATGTCAGACACTCGATTTCAAATAAATCGCTTTACCTACATAATTTTTACTACGCTTGGTCACAGATTATGGGGATTCGTTTTGACTGAGACTTATTGCTTATTAGCTATATGTCTATGTGTGCGTAAGTGCGTTACCCGAGCGCACATTGTGTGAAGCTCAACTTCTGTATGCTAGTTTGTTGTGTATGTAGTTATCACGCAGCGGTTGCGTGACCTATAGTCGCGGCACTAACTTGTTATAGAAACAGCTTTCACAGTTCTTGTAGCTCAGGCTTAAAAACATAAAGCATGTGTAGAAGAGTTCACAGATCAGTCTATCTAATGCCAAAACAAAAATTGTGGCACGGTTTCTGGGTGAGGCGGGAATGAATTTGGAATGGGACGCAGAAATTAGATAAATGAGTTAATGAATTTTGACACCTATCTGTATAGACATAGCGCGCCTTTTTGTAATGTCATCTGTATGATAGATACAAAAAGATTAGTTTATGGTCTCAAATCGATAAGTTTAACTTACAATTTTTTTGTACTGTATAGCCAGTCTAGGTATACAAGAAGTCATTGCGTAATATAGTAATAAGTAGGTACGATTTAAACTTGATAATACATGGTAAAGTCTAGTAGGTAATACAGTTTTAAATGTAATTTTCCTTGAAGTTAAATTTACTCATTTTGTTTTAAAACCATCCAACAAAGACATAGGTTGATATGCAATTTAAGGTCATATTTAAAATTTAAAATTTCCAAAAATTTGCATTACAAAAAACTACACTCGATGTACTGATGGATCTATATGCGAAAAGAGGATTTAAAAACAAGATTATAAGCAACTTCGTTTATTCAAGGCTGAGAAAGCTGAAGTACATTGGTGTCTCTATCACACACGGTACAAATGAACGAGATAACATATTATTTTGTATGCAACGCCAATATGGCGGCAAATAGCTGATCGTCTGGAAACTTGTTGTTTTCCTTTTAGTTTGTACCATAAAGTAGCATCTACTACTACTACAGATAATTTATACAAACATACCTACTATATGTAGCCTGTATGCTTTATCCTTTTTTTTTAAACTTACAACCAGATATAGATAATATCTATTGTACAGTTGTGTCACTGGCGCCAAACTGTTTTCATTCTCAGATTATCACATTTTGGTGCAAACAAATCGATTTATATTTCAATGTGCACGTGATGTTATGTCTCCACCAGCGGTTTAATGGTAATGTAAACATAAATAAACCACAGGGGTTTTAGTATGTAATGTTACCCACACACGTTCCTGTATACTTATGCAAGTCTAGACTTGCGCAAGTGTACTAGAACGTGTGTGGCTACCATTACACACTAAAATTCGTGCAGTGTGACATGTCATGTTTAGGTGGTGGAGATATAACATCACGCGCACATTGTAATATGTATGTAAATCTACGAAAATGACATTCATACTATTTAGAACAATTTTAAAGTAGATGTGATGAAATTTCAATTGCTTTTTAAGATATCTTTTACGCATTTGTTCGAGCAGATATTTAGTGCACAAACGGTAATTTTGAAAACACGGTTCGTTCAAGGACGATCTACCAATCTACTAATTGCCAATATCAACTGTTGACCTTTATCGACTCACGCCGCACGCGATGTAGCTATTCCACCTCTGTAGTGTATTACTCTGTGGTATGAACAATAAAAAAAATTGAAGCATAACGTAATTGACACGTGAGTGTTGGCGCGCTAAATTTATATTTAGAATACTTTTTATCGCGTTTTGTTTTGATGTTGGTGATTTTTGTTGTAATTTTATTCAATCCCACCAAAAACATACCTGTTAAAAAGGGGGCCAAGTTCCTATCAGCTAAAGGTTCGCCTAAAAAAGGATTGAAATCCAATCCAATGCCAAGTTTAGATGCACTTTAAAATCGATCATAATCATCTAAATTTCTTCTAAATTTGAACTTGGCAGGTTAATTTAATTATGCAATTAATCAAGCATAATAAGCAGCAGAACTGAGTTTATTGGCCAAAGTAATGTAAAGATTTTAAGTATAACCAAGACTTTTCTAATAGAGAAACTGTTTCAGCTCAGTAGTTTTCTGTATAAGTCGCGACTAAACAAACAACAATTGCAAAATAATTTTTTTTTTCGGAATCGTTAATTTAACATAACCTTAGTTTTTTTAAATATCTACAATTTACAGGCAACACTAATTACATTTTTATAATTTAACAAATGACATTACTAAAAAAGTTATTTAAAACAAAAGTTGTGGCACGGTTCCTGGGTGAGGACAAAAATTGCGGCACGCTACTTAGGTGAGGCGGGAATGAATTTGGAATTTGGAACGGGACGCACAAACTCGACAAATAAATGATTTAATGAATTTTGACACCTATCTGTATAGACGTACCTATACAGATACCAAAATTTGCGTGTTGTTTATGGTCAGTTGATGTGCGAAATTTGTTTTGTGCCGTAAACTGTCTAGTGTCCAACTAGTTTAGTAATATACGTCATAAGTCATTGATATTACCTTAATTTAATATAATCAACACGCAGTATCTAACCTACCCTATGTGAGACCATAGACAAGTCTCTTTGGTAGTCTGGTAAACCCAAGATTATTAAGATAAGCTGTATGACGTGCGGCAGAATTACTATGAGTAATTTAATTTTGTAAGTTATTCTGGTAAACCATCTTTTGCTTTGCGTAATATAATAACTGTAATTCATTTGCAAGATTTGACCCGAACATTCTTACACCATACATACAACTTACATATTTTTTTATACAATTTGGCCACGAGATGGATAGGTATATTCAGCCGGGGTTTCTCAACATACAAGAACTCTGTTAGCGGGTTATAGCCAAGCTATGAATTTTGTTGTCACTTTATTATGGAAATACTATGTCTAAATTATTAACCCTTAAACCTCATGAGTTGTCCTATTGGTTTCATTTTGTTTGTTATTTTTGGTTTATTGTTATTACTTTTATTGTATCTCTTAATGCAAGCTTTTTAATTTTTGTCATGCTGAGTACACATGTTTTGGAACTCAATCTGGAACCGAACCTTGAAATAATTAATTAATAAAAATTTTGATTGTTTTCTGTTTTGTGTGCCAAATAAATAAATAAATAAATTTAGGTCGGCCTAAGCAGGTAACCGCGTAACCGGTAACACCAGGGGCGTCACACTCGCGATGCCGACCTGCCACAAACCTTCTTGAAAAACCCCATATTTGGAAACCACGGTGTCCCCATCTTGTCCCTGGCAAGGGAGGGGTGGGACCGTGTAGTCATACATTAATTAACTCATTCAAAAATTTCATCTAGTCTGCGTCCAAATTCGTTATTTTTCACGGACATGAACGCTAATGTAATTTGTCAAACTAGCCTGTAAATTGATATAGGTACTTATCGAAATACGTGACCGCGATAGTTTGTGGGTAAAACAATAACCAATTGGTTGAAATTTGGTTGATAAACATAACTAACTTCCGTAGTTAAGTCAAAACAGGTAAATCCTCGTATTTTTATCTCAATTAGCGAGTTATCAAAAAGTGCTAAGTGCGCGTTTAATACTCGAAAAACATAGTTTTTATGTTATTATTACGTACTAGCTGACCCACCCCGGCTTCGCCAGTGGCGTATTTCGAACCCCGATGCACCCTTTTTAACTCACATATTTTTTCTAAAATGTATGGGAATCTACCGGAATTGTTCACATTTATGATTATTGCTCCGCTCCCTTGGGCAGTAGCGAGATGATATTCAGCCTATGACATTCACGGATAATGTGGCTTTCTATTGGTGAAAGAATTTTTAAAATCGGTTCAGTAGATCCTGAGATTACCCCTTACAATTTAACAAATATACAACACACACAAACGTTTAGAACAAAAAAATGTGTCACGGTTTCTGGGTGACGCAGGAATGGATTTGGAATTTGGAACGGGACGCAAAGACTAGATAAATGGGTTAAAGAAATTTGATACCTATCTGTATAGACATAGCGCGCTTTTTGTAATGTCTTCTGTATATAACAGCTACATAAAATGGTGGTCGCATTGTGTGTGGTCTTTCTCGATACCTATCTTATTTTTTTAACCAACTTCAAAAAAGGAAGAGGTTCTCAATTCGTACGCTATTTGTATGTTACGCGATAGCGGCGCCAATTAGGTAGGTATGGATGGATTTTGAAAAATTTTTTTTTTTGTTCAAATAGGCTACTTCTGAGGTGGTCCCATATCCAGGGTATCAGGATCTGATGCTGGGATCTTGGGAAAATCGAGCGGAAATCATCAAATTTACGGCAAAAAATCTGTTTTTGATGCCTTTGTACATAATAAACCTCATAAATAGGTACTTTTCTATTTCTGTACACTAAAAAGTAAATAATATTAGTTTGTGAAGTCGGTTTTTTAAACGTAGTTATAATTATTTATTATTCCATACAGTAGGTATAGTATACATAGTAGTTATTAAGTAAAGTGCACACCACACACACAGTCATCGACCTTAATAAGTCAAACCATTATTCATTTATTAATGTTTTTAATAATTTAAGTAGGTAGTTCTATTATTTTAACCAGATAAGATTGACCGGATTGACGTCATAAAATTGAGTCACATTAATTAGTAACTGTAATATAATTATTTAGATATTATTGTTGTCTATATGTTCAGTTTTTCCTCGTTTTTCTTTGGAAAATACCTACATGACCATAATCGTACCTCGATTACCGAATTTAACCAACAAACAAACTCATTAGCTTAATAATATACCTATAGACTATACATAAAAATCAAATTTTAATTTTGTTTTCTGTTTGAATAACATACACTTAACATAAACTCACGCTTATATCCCCGAAGGAGTAGGCAGAAGTGCTAGCTAGGTCCTAGGTAGGCTAGTTTAGGTCCCAATGTAATAGGTGGCAAGTCTATTGCCATTAACCAGGCACTTATAAACCTGCGATAAATACACATAACTTCGAAAAGCATCGAAAAGTCATTGGTGTGTGCCATGGTGAACCTGGGATCGAACCCGAGACCTCGTCTTAGCATTCCATTACCCAGACCACTAGGCTATCGCGGTTGTGTTTGAATTAGGTGATTAAAATTGCTTTTTACGTTAAGCTTTTATTTAGTTTCACCTGTCCCGTTGTCTGTAATCAAATCTTGCAAGCCATTTTTCGACCACTTCTGGTTATCAGATTGAGCTGAAATTTGGCATACTTATGTAAGTCCCATGACAATGCAATATTGTAAATAATAAAAGCTTGTTTTTAAACAGAAGGTTTTTTCTTATTTATATCGTACATACACTCATATTCATTGATTTTAAACTTGTTATTTTAATATTAGGAACAGGTAATTCAATTTTGTTTATTCATATATCTTCTTTAACCTAGCGTTAATCCCAGTCGTATCCAAAGCTTTCACCTCAGAGTCTGGGGTCCGTTTTACCAGTCTTAACTGCGGATTTGGCTGGACCTTGATATTTTCCGTGAAGCGTCTGCCATCTGACCTTCACTACCCAATGGTGATATCGAAGCATTGCAACTAGACCGTTGTTGTTGGACTTTTTAGGGCTCCAACTACCCGTAACGACTGCCTTAGATGTTTGTATGGCAACCGGGACCGACGGCTTAACGTGCTCTCCGAGGCACGACGATTTATTTATTCATATAGATATAGATATATAATTCTGTACAGCTAATCTGTTTTCTGCTTTGATTAAAACAAATATCTACACAGTTTACCGTTTCAGGGGCCTTACTCTGAAAATCGAACATGAACGTTTCGGATCGAACGAAAACGGACCATTTGTCAAACAACGACAGCGAAAACGTCAAATGTATTTTGGGAGTAGGAGGTATACTGATGCTGATCGACAACCTCCTCGGATTCGGATCCGAAATCCGAAACGAAACACTTTCGGGGTAGCTAAATGGTCAAAACGTCAACGGATACGAATATTTTCGTTTTTCGGAGTAAGGCCCCAGTATCGGTCGGCGCGTCACTATGAAACACTCATTCATATTAAAACCGCAATGTATTTATATAGCCTACTCTTATTTAACTATGTAGCTCATTGTGCCTGTCATGCATATTAATTAATTTGGTTTGTACAAATCGCCCAGTAATCAAGACTCATCCACTGAGCCGGCTTTTCTATTTAGCTACTAAGCGGCCGTTACAGAGGAAGTAGGACACGACGGTATCTCCCGTCCGAACTGAGCAGTCCGACTGGGGTAGTAGTAATAACCAGCGAGTTGTGTTCCCAAGGTAAGTAGGGTAGCCAGAGTTCACAAATCTTTATTTATTAATTTATATATTTTGTAAATACGTAACATCATACTCCTTTCCTATACAGAACAACACGTGCTAGGCTGAGATATCACCCTCATACCGTGCAAACAATTCCATCAAGAACTAAGCGGTTCAATGCCTCTTTTCTTTGCCGCACCATAAAGACTTGGAATTCTTTACCAGCGCATATTTCCTTCCTCCTATAGTCCCGGGGCCTTTAAGCGGGGCGTGAAAGAGCATTTGATGAGGCCGTCAAGCTGAGGGCCGCCACTGTAGCACTACCGGTGTATGTAGTGGTGACCCACGATCCTGAGACTTTGCCTTTAACTTTCCTTCAGGCGAAGTGAAGTCATGTTGACGTATCCAATATAAAAATTGGTTGCCTGTAAAGTCGGTATACGGGCGAAAGTTTTACGTGACAACGACTTTGAGTGGTAAAATAATTATTATGTCTGTCTCTCTTGCTCTTAGGCGGGCTAACCATGCCCGAGTGGAAGGGACGCGTGCCTCTCACTCGCTCTCATTGTGAGCGCATAACGTGAGCGGAGCGTAACGCAGTTTCTTGAAGTGTCACCCGGCAAACCAATTTATAAGACGTTGTCACGTCAAAAAAAAATGTAATATTGTAAAAACACTGTAATTCAAGAAGGTCTTTTGTCGTAACTTCCGATACTCACAAAGACAATGTGATAATACATAATATGATATCAGTATCAGCAGATAATGATAACACTTATTCGCGACTCATTCTCTATTTGTGCAATATTTTGTAATATCACGCGTCACGATAGTGCGATTGTGATAGATTTTATATTTTACGAAGGCGATTTAGCTGTCATTGTAGTAAAACATATCCCACCAAAAACATAACATAAACTCACGCCTATATCCCCGAAGGGGTAGGCAGAGGTGCTAGCACCCACATTTCGCCAGTTTATGTTTAGGTCCCAATGTAATAGGTGGCGAGCCTATTGCCATTAACCGAGCACTTATAAACCTGCGATAAATACACACATAACTTCGAAAAGCATCGAAAAGTCATTGGTGTGTGCCATGGTGCACCTGGGATCGAACCCGAGACCTCGTCTCAGCAGTTCATTACCCAGACCACTAGGCTACCAAAAACATACCTGTTGAAAAGGGGGCCAAGTTCCTATCGGCTAAAGGTTCGCCGAAAAAAAGTATTGAAATGCAATCCACTGCCAAGTTTAGATGCACTTTAAAGTCGATAATAATCATCTAAATTTTAACTTGGCAGGTTAATTTATAATACAGTTAATCAAGTGATTATACAGCACAAAAACCTGCCAAGTTCAAATTTACTGCTATAATTTATAGCTACCTATATCTATGAAATTTGTCATACTGCTTTAGTACTAGTATATGATTACGTAGGTACAATTTTATCTCTGTACTTGCAATAGGCACATTAGGCACTGAGCTTTCGGCCCAATTTTGACCCCCTGTGGGTCTAAATTGGGCCGAAACGACGTGTAAATAGTGTACGGCCTGCTTAGATTTATACAAATTGGTTTTAAAAATGAATTACTTGCAATGCAATTATTGTTCTACTAACTGCTACATGAATTTCTTTCGACGTGACATGAACTTGGTCAAGTTCTTCACGGTATCCAATTCTACGTTCCGCACAGTTTAATAATAGGTATACATGGTGGTAGTTAATGATTATTTCCTTATTATTTAACAATACTCGCTAGTTAAATAACAGGATAAATAAAAATTCTATTAGCTTATTATAAATTACAATATTTGTTGTATTGTATAGTATTGTTATGTTATCAAATATTTATGTGGCACAATAATAATATGGTCCTCGGTTTTATTCCTCTGGCTGCCCTAGAAACCACCTTTTTTGTATGTAGTACATACTAATACAACTTGTAATGTCAAAATTACTCGGTTATAGATATATAATAGGTAGATGGCGGGACAAAAATCCTACCTACCTACTCTATATACGCAATAACGAATTTCTAGGTCTCTTTAGGAGTAAGGCCCGAAGGCGGGGCTGCGCCTAAAACTATAGTTGCGGCACGATATGATGGCCGTTTTGACATTTTCCCACTCATGAAGTTTCGTATTAACTTAGGTACAGGACAGGCCAAAAAAGGTAGGACCCTTAGGACAAGTTCCAGCAACAGTCCGTGCACTATTTACACGAACCGTTTCGAGGCACTTTTGACCCCCTGTAGCTCAGTGCCTATTGCAAGTACAGCGATAAAATTGTACCGACGTAATCATATACTAGTACTGAAGCAGTATGACAAATTTCATAGATATAGCTTCAGTAAATTTGAACTTGGCAGGTTTTCGCGCTGTACGTAACTCTTGATTAATTGTATTATTAAATTAACCTGACTTAAAATTTAGATGATTATGATCGATTTTGAAGTGCATCTAATACACTCAGGTGGCAGACAAGCCGTGGCCTATGGACATGTGCAACACTACGGGCGTCACACTCGCGCTGCCGACCCTGTAAAAACCTTCTAATGCCCTTCTTGAAGAATCCCATATTGTAGACGCTAGGCCCTGCTTTGTTTGTTATTAATTTAAGTCGAACACCCATAGATCGAAGCCAAATGGGTTATCTATTATCAAATAGCAACAACGTGTTCTCAGAATTTTTTAACACAAGGTCGTTCATCTTAGCATGTGTTTACAATAACGTTATTTTTCTGCGAAAACGGTATACGGCCGAGATCGCATAACTTCTATCTCAGCTAGTGTGAAAAAAAATCGACAATTCGATACTTTTTGTTAATATTTAAAGAAAGAAATATTATAGCTGAATGGATAAGGACGCGGCCTCTCCTCAGAGGTATCGCGAGTTCGAATCCGGCCGGACAGTACCAATGTGAATTTCACTTTGTGGAATTTATATGTGCTAATCACATGATTTACCATCTGCTGACGTTGAAGGAAAAACATCGTGAGGAAACCTAAGTTCTAGAAGAAATTCTAAGGACATGTCCGATCCACCAAGCCGCATTAGGCCAGCGTGTGTGGATTAAGGTGTAAACCCTCTCTCGTCAGAGGAGAGGAGACTCGTGCCCAGCAGTGGGACATAAATGTGTTGCTATAAATTTTTAACTTACATTTTGCGGTTTGAAGTTTAACTGTTATTTGTGATGGCGCTAAAATTATTGTTGGTGACTTCTAATAATGTTTACTATTAGTTAGGCCAATTACTACTAAGACACTCTTTTTTGGTGCAGAAATACCTAGGATACCACCTCCCCGACCAGCGGGGGCGGTTACAACTTGAATCGACTAAAACCGTATACCCCTTCTTGGGTCTTCGAGCCCCGGGGTTTAAGGTGGCCCAATAGGTACCTATTTCACTTGTACCCCGGCTGAGCCAGGCCATCTCTTGCTTCGAGATGACACCCTCGGGTTAGGGAACCACAGTGTTCCCGTCTTGCCCCCGGAAAAGAAGGGAAAGAGTGCGATTACGCGCGCTACCGCCTCGGCCTGCTTCTGCTAGGATGACAGGCGGCTTCATCTTTCACCCTCAGACCTGCGCTCATGGAGGATGGAGGTCGTTTAGCGACCTCCGGCGCCTGAGTCAACTGCGCCAGTTGTGGGTTTGGCGGCCAGGGAATTTTTGAGGGAAGTTTTTGTATGATTTTATCGACAAAAATCCTGACTACATCGAAAGCGTCACAGCACTAATGATAAGTAATTCTGTCACAGAGATCAAGCTATACTTACTATAGTTAATTAAGATAATGAAATTTGAAACCTATCTGTATATACGTAAAGCGCATTTTTATAATATCATCTGTATAACAAATAATTTGTTATCAAGTGCAAATATAATGTTTTTCTTAAAAATCTAGACCGCGCGGCACCAAGTGTCATCATGTTGGAGCGTGTTATTAAATAATACAATAATAATGATTAACGTAAATGAGTGACAAATACTTAACTGGGGTACCTATTGTTTTGATGTGAGCAGTAATTAAAATTTCAAGTTCATGATCCCAGTGTGTAAACATCCTTTGATAAACATGATAGCAACCCATTTATGTCCCACTGCTGGGCACGAGTCTCCTCTCCTCTAACGAGAGAGCTGAGAGGGTTTACACCTTAATCCACACACGCTGGCCTAATGCGGGTTGGTGGATCGGACATGTCCTTAGAATTTCTTCTGGGACATGTGAGTTTCCTCACGATGTTTTTCCTTGAAGGTAAACTTAATTTATTGTTTCTCTAGTTTGATGTCCACTGTTGAACATAGGCCTTTCAAATCGATCTCCAGCGCGACCGGTCCATTGCCACCTACTGCAGACCCAGAAATTTTCATTAAGTGTACAGTGGTAGAAGAAGCATGAAAGTAGATTGAATGCTGTAGAAATGAGAAGTCTGAGAAGCATATCTGGAGTAAAGTTGATGGACCGAGTGAGGAACAGTGTGATAAGGTAACGTTGCGGTATGGTTGAAGATGTAGTGACCAAGATGGTTCGGACATGTAGAGAGGATGGGCGAAAAAGATTGACGAAACAGGGGCCTTACTCTGAAAATCGAACATGAACGTGTCGGATCGAACGAAAACGGAACATTTGTCAAACAACGACAGCGAAAACATCAAATTTATTTTGGGAGTAGGAGGTGTACTGATATCGATCGACAACCTCAATGTCAAACGATCGAAGACGGATCCGAAATACGAAACGAAACACTTTCGGGGTAGCTAAATGGTCAAAACGTCAACGGATACGAATATTTTCGTTTTTCGGAGTAAGGCCCCAGATATATGAGGCGAGGGTGAATGGGCAACCCGGTAAAGGCCGACCTAGGCGTACGTGTATTAATCAGATTCAGAACGTTTTAGAGAGAGGTCAAGAGTACCCGCAACCGGCGTGCATGTATGAAAACAATTATGAAAGTTGAAGAAGCGAAATGAATATGCCAAGATCGTGGCAAGTGGAAAGATGTTGTCTCTGCTTACCCTAATGGGAAAAAGGCGTGATTTATTTTATTATGATTAAGTTAGTCATGTTACTCCAATCAATATACATAAGCATCGAGTATAAAAATTGATAAATATATTATGGCCTTATAAAATCTTGGCATAGGAGTTATCGTGCAAAAAGTTGGACTATGACCTATGTGTATAATAACATGCTAACCAGGTTTACAATAAATTCTTAACAATACAGATATTGGACCCCAACGGGCGGAGTACTATATAAAGACGCTCAACACCAAATTTAGTCATTTGCTTGCCAGTTGCCGCGGGGAGCGGACGTATGACGTTCCGTGTTACCTATATTTTGTGATTTAATATTGTGATTCCTTGTGTAAAGCTAATTTTCCATATAAATAAATAGAGTGAGGTTATGAACACATAATTATGTGTGTTATTTACACGTGTGCGGGCCATTCGGCATTCAGCTCGCCGAAAGTAAGGTGGGTACATCGAATCGCCTAAAACCGGCGTATTGCCATATTTGCCTGTATGGCCGGAGCAGGAATGCCCTAGAAGACGCTGGCGACCTCCAGATATTATTGGGAATCAAATCCACCTTCCCTTTTAGAAAAACGTGCAAGTAAACAGGTCGTGCTGCCACCCTTGGCTTGCTTCTGCTAGGGCAACACTAAACGTGTCTCCCTTAAACCAAAACTTATGGAGGACAGAGGTTATTACCGTTATTACATTGGGACCTAAACATAAACTGGCGAAATGTGGGTGATAGCACCTCTGCCTACCCCTTCGGAGATATAGGCGTGAGTTTATGTTATATGTTATTTAGATAGCTACATCAAGTTCAAAGTTCTTTATTTGTTAAAATATGGTACAAAAGTGATGTTTACATTATAGGGTAGGACCACAACATATTCTGCCGGTTCGGGCGTACAGTCCAGTTATTTACGTCGGAAAGTTCCCACAAAACGAGTTCCGTGTTGTTGCAAACTGTCACTCTGACGTCTGTCACTTATCGCGTTTGACGTTCGTGTCCGTTGGTGGTTTAGATAAAAATTAGGGTAAACCGTATAAGCTATTCTCACCAGAGGCAACTATGAAAGGAGATGTTTCATTTTGGGCCCCCTAATTGTACACAATACCTACTGAAAAAAAGAGAAATAAAACCGGTTATTGGCAAAAACGGCTAATTACTAAAACAGATCAAATTGTGGTTCAGTGATTGGCCATGCTTAAAATGACTGGTTAGATTTTAAAATTAAATGCTAATGTGTTTTTTTTGTAATAAAATTAACTTTAAACAAAGCAAGTCCTTAAGAAAAGGGCTAGAAACATAACTATATGAGTAACAAAATCGTCGCGCCTCGTAACAATATCCGTCTTAACATAATTACTGCTTATTTTTAGAGTAGGTAGCCATTTGTCAATTTTAAATCGACTATTAATCAATCATAGTAGCATCTAGCGAAATGTCAGTAAGCTGGTATAATTCAAGCTTATAATTTGAAACTGTTTTTCTTAAAATGGCTAATCGCTAGTTATGGCCAATCACTCCCCCGTTTACCCTACCATCTTGTAGGCGGTGTGGAACCGTCTTCTACCCCCTATATAATGGTATGTGTTCTAATGAGTTGTTTGACCACGACCACATTCTATTCTCGCACCGCTCGCCACAGGCAGGGAATTCAATTTGAAAATCAATTAGATTATGAAAAATTATCATCTATAAGTAAGTTTTGAAATCACATGTTTTGGAAACCTTACTGAATTAGGCCCTTAAATTGGACAAAGGCTTGGAGAGACGTCATCCCTTGCGATCTTGAGGTCTTATCTTAACATTCGGGAACAATGATAGCAACCCATTTATGTCCCACTGCTGGGCACGGGCCTCCTCTCCTCTAACGAGAGAGCTGAGAGGGTTTACACCTTAATGCACACACGCTGGCCTAATGCGGATTGGTGGATCGGATATGTCCTCAGAATTTGTTCTAGGACATGTGTGTGTTTGTGTGAGTGGGTTTCCTCACGATGTTTTTCCTTCACCGTCAGCAGATGATTAGCACATGGACAACCCCAACTCTCATACAATCTTGGGCCTACACGTACAGGGTTGAAAATTAGCCAATATTTAGACCATCTAAGGACGTTTTGTTTGCCTGATTTTCACGACGATTCACAATGGCCAAGTTTGTTAAATCGAGCATTGTTCATAGGTTTATTTAGGTTATGTTGTAATACATAATTCCAGTTTTAAAGCCAAGGTCTACAAATATAACAAATAACGGTGTCCGGTAATCAAGCAAGGGTCAATTAGTTCGAAAATCATATACAATAAAATTCACAGAGTAAAAGCAACAAAACAACGATCTCAAAGAGCCGAAGGAAAGCGAAGCGAATGAATTGTTTGTTGACATTTACAATGACAGGAGTGAAAATGTCATATGACGTTACAGATAATTATGAATTCTATAAAATCAATTATTTATAATCGATATTTTGACTTCCATTATGAAAGAGACTGGTGTATTTCTGATTAGTTAACTGAATAACGAAAATAAAGATGCTACATAGCTATTTTGAAATCATTTAAATTATAAAGCCACGAATTGACAAATTAAATTAATAGTTATTAGTTATCGATTTGTTTACAAAATCCAATCGATAAAGTAAGCATTATCATAGCGCATTTACGAAGATCGGATTAAGTAAATTCAACGTTTACGAAGCTTGTTGATGAATGAAAATCGCATTTTAAAACTTTTGTCGCACTTGGCCATTGCTGATTTTAATGAGGTCTAAACAAAATTATAACACAAAATAGACGAATTTTTTGAGGTAGGTTTGATGTCTGTACACTCGGGCCCAAAATGGGGTATCTCCTTTCACAAAGTGAAATTCACATTGGTGCTGTCCGGCTGGATTCGAACTCGATACCTCTGAGTAGAGGCCGCGGCCTTATCCATTCAGCTACCATCGCTTTATCGGGAACAATATTTATATTTAATTAGTAATTTAAACAACCAATTAACGATGCTTGGCCGTTTCGATAACCTATCGACTTATCATCCGGTTTCCCTCATTGTTTTTAATTGTACCAAATAAGTAATTATTTATTCTTCTTATTTTTATAATTTGGCGACCTGTTCGGTGTGGAGGTCGTGCGTTAGATTGTGAGGTCAAGGGTCGGGGGTTCGATTTCCGCTCTATACTTACCTACTTTATCTACGAATATTATTTATGAATGAATATCATAGTATATTACGATAATGTGTAAGTTTGGCTGGATAGGCAAATGGATTTATGGATGGATTTTTTTTTTATAGGACACGTCAAAATGACTCCACCATGGATGTAACTAACACTAGATTTGGTGTTTTTAGGAGGTAGGACACGACGGTATCTACCGTCCGAACTGAGCAGTCCGACTGGGGTAGTACCTCCGCCCTACAGAACACCGCCCCATAATAAACCATTGTGTTGTGTTCCCCAAGATAAGTAACCCTACATATAGCCCCAAGCCGTATATACTTGTATACCTTAGCGTCATAAAAAAACTCACATTATCACCTATCAACAAGATGGCTGCCCACCAAATTTATTCTTTTAAAAACAATCTCGCACAAGTATTGATAAGATGTAAATGGACCAAAAAAAATGGCACAAGGTTATTTTCAATTCTCAGAAGCCATTTCGAAGATTTTCGAGCTTATATTTAGTTTATATAGACTTTACGTGGATTGGATTCCCGCCAAAATGTAAAATATTTAACTTTATGTATTGGATGATTTTTGCTATCTACACGATTCAGTAACCCCGTTATCAAAACGCGTGATTTCAATTCCATTAGAAGGAAAAATAAAGAAAAAAAAACTTCGTTATTTGGTACTAGCTTCCGCCCGCGGCTTCGCCCGCGTGGAGGTTGGTATCGCCAAGTCTATTTTAATAAAACAACTCTCCACTACACTCTCCACTCTACTCTTCACTCCACTGGTCTCCACTCGTCAAACCAAAACCTTTCTAATAAAAAAAACCATCAAAAGCCAAAATCGCGATAATAAAAACTACTTAACGTATTTTGATGTGGTTTTTTTATTAGAAAGGTCCTGCTTAGACTTAAAATTTACCCTATGTTTGGTTGTAATTGGCTAAGTAGAACTGGAGATATAACCAAAAAATGATGACCTAGATTAAAACGACGCGCGGGTGGAGTCGCGTGTATCAGCTTGTACCTATAAAAAATAGCCTTTTTTCCGTGCGGAAATCCTTATGGATACCTACCCTGCGGCCAGCGGGGCAGGTTATGTCGGACTCTTACTGACTAAAACCGCACGCCGTCTAGGGTCTTCTGACGCCAGGGTGTAGGGGGGCCAACGCTCTGGTGCGGCTGTTGCTCAACATGAGGGGGCCGAAGACTCCTGTAGGAGGCTCTACGCGGAGATCGTGCGTTCCATGGGCCTGTACGGGTGGTGTTGATCGCTGCGATGGTGCAGAGTGCGGACGCGTGGTCGGCCACCGCCTCCTTCTGCGAGCAAGTGATGCTCGAGAAGGAGGCGGAGAGGGTTCGGGAGAGGCTGCACAAAGCTCTCCCGGGCGTCGGCGACGAAGGCGTCGCAGGTCTGAAGAGCTCCGTCGGAGCCGCCTGTTACCCTAGCAGATTGAAGCAGGCCGAGGCGGCGGCGTGCGATAGCGCGCCTCTCCTATTCCGGGAGCACGACGGGAACACCGTGGTTGCCAAACCCGAGGGAGCCATCTCGAATCCGGAGATGGCCCGGGTCAAGTCGGGGTGCGAGGAAAATGCTCTATGGGCCATCTTACACCCATGCGTCAGAAGACCCTACACGGCGTGCGGTTTGAGTCGGTAAAAGTCCGACATAACCTGCCCCGCTGGCCGCGGGGTGGGTATCCATGAGGATTTCCGTACGGAAAAAAGGGGGCCTATTAGAGCATTTCCCTCGCACCCCGGCTTTGTATAAAAAGTAGCCTATATATTATGTTGTCCTGTAAGCGATGGTAGCCGAATGGATAAGGACTCTACTCAGTTCGAATCGGGCCGGACAGTACGGTGAATTTCACTTTGTGGAATTTATATGTGCTAATCACATGATTTACCATCTGCTGACGGTGAAGGAAAAACATCGTGAGGAAACCCACATGTCCTAGAAGAAATATTAAGGACATGTTCGATCCACCAAACCCCATTAGGCCAGCGTGTGTGGTAAGGTTAAACGATTAAAAAAAAACGAAAAATTAAGGTCTAAACCCTCTCAGCTCTCTCGTTAGAGGAGAGGAGACCTGTGCCCAGCAGTGGGACATAAATGGGTTGATTTTATTATTTTGTCCAGAAGTATGAACTATAAATCGTACCAAGTTTGATCAAAATCCCACCAGTAGTTTTTTTCCATGCATGCACATACAGATAGACAGACAGACAGAAAGACAAAAAATTACTGATTGCATTTTTACCATTGGTATTGATCACCAATCATCCCCGAATAGTTATTTTGTAAATATTTCAATGTACAGAATTTACTTCTCAACAGTTTTATTGACGTAACCTACGACAAACTTATTATTTGCGGTTGGTACAGTAATCGGGTCTACGGATCGAACCGCAAAATTAAGTTTGTTTTTTATTGTATATATTATCGGTCAAGTTACTTATATTGTGAAGCTAGCTTATAGCATAGTGAACATAATAACAACATTCAAATATGCGTCTTTAGAATACACGTTGTTACAGAATGCGTTGAAGATATAAAGGTTCACTGCTCGTTCCCCGTAGGTAATAGCGTGATAATAAGTAGCCTATGTGTTGACCCGACCTCTATATAATATTCTTGCCGAATTTGAAGTAAATCCATGCAGTACTTTTTGAGTTTATCCCGGACATACATACAGACAAACAGACAAACAGACAAAAATTCTAAAAACTATATTTTTGGCTTCGGTATCGATTGTAGATCACACCCCAAGTATTCTTTTAAAAAAATATTCAATGTACAGTTTTGACTTTCCTACCATTTTATTATATGTATAGATGATGTTGTCAAAATAATAATCTACTAGCTTTTGTCCGCGGCTCCGCCCGCGTGGATGTCGGTTATCGCGACCAAACATAGCCATGTTCATTCTCGAGGTCTAATTTACTCCTATACCAAATTTCATCAAAATCGGTTCAGCGGTCCAGGCGTGAAAGCGTAACAGACAGACAGACAGAGTTACTTTCGCATTTATTATTTTAGAATGGATCTACGCTTTCGTGAGGTTATCAAACCTGTGAAATTCAATTCATTTTCAATTAGATCTATACCTAAATATTCATAAGTTTTGAAATCACACGTTTTAAAAACATATTTTTATTCAGGCAGTGGTCTGATTCAGTAAAATTATGTTTTAGTTTGGCATGATTCAGGGCAATCGCTCCTTATTTTAAAAAATAATGGAAATTAACATTCCCTTTTCAATTGTTACAGATGTCAACAGTGGACGCCTGAGAGAAGAGAGAAACAAACAAAAATTAACAAAAAAATTATGGGCAGTCCAACTGTGTCGAGCGCGAAACCAGTCCCAATGGAGAATACAGACAAAAGATCGTTAAAAACACTAATCAAATCTCTATTCCACAAGAAAAAGGAAAAAGTAAAGAACGTCAAACAAGAACAGCTACAAACAGAGAAAACAGAACCAACGAAAGATATCAAAACAGAAATCGATGAGGTATCATTAATCGTTTCAAAAATCGAATTAAAAGATGAACCAGTTCACACAGTAAAAGAAAAAGATAGAGACGCTGACGAATTGGAGAATTTCAACTTCAAAATTATCGAAGAACCAAGAAACGAAAGGATACACTCACATTCATCTGGTGACAGCGGGTTCTCAGAAAAATCTGACGCTCCTGATAAACCAACTTCTAATAAACCAGAGAATTTTGATAAAACTGAAAATTCTGATAAAACTAAAGAGAATTCTGATAAAACTAAAGAGAAATGTGACGATTTGGTTGAGGATTTTGATAAATTGGATTTAGATGATGATAAAATTAAACAGAAGAAAGTTCGAACAGTGTTTTTGAAGCGAGCACCGATCAGAAACGCTAAGGTTAACTATCCAGCCACCTGCTACCCTTACCCGACAAGAGAGACGGATCCATTAAGACAGGTATGTACAGCAACCCATTTATGTCCCACTGCTGGGTCTCCTCTCCTCTAACGAGAGAGCTGAGAGGGTTTACACCTTAATCCACACACGCTGGCCTAATGCGGGTTAGTGGATCGGACGTGTCATTAGAATTTCTTCTAGGACATGTGGGTTTCCTCACGATGTTTTTCCTTCAACGTCAGCAGATGGTAAATCATGTGATTAGCACATATAAATTCCATAAAGTGACATTCACATTGGTACTGTCCGGCCGGAATCGAACTCGATACCTCTAAGGAGAGGCGGCGTCCTTATCCATTCAGCTACTACGAGATCTAATCTACTCCTATACCAAATTTCATCAAAATCGGTTCAGCGGTTCAGGCGTGAAACCGTAACAGACAGACAGACAGAGTTACTTTCGCATTTATATTATTAGTATGGATTATGATTACTACTCTGCTCTGCTGGGCAGTAGCGTAATGATATATAAGCATATAGCCTTCCTCGATAAATGAGCTATTCAACTTGAAAATAATTTTTCAATTCGGATTAGTAGTTCCTGAGATAAGCCCGTTCAACCAAACAAACTCTTCAGTTTTATAATCTTCTTTAAATTTATATAATTCTGCGGTACACACGTATGTCACGACCCTCTCCTAAACGGTTGGACCTATTTGAATGATTTTTTTTTGTATGCGTTTAAGTAGCTCCCTGGATGGCTTAGATCACAAATCAGCCCAGCAGATGGCGCTGCAGTCGGTATCAGGACAACGTTAGTCGGGACCGCTAGTATCAGTATAGATATAGAATAACAAGTGGGCCAACCCGGGTGTTGTCAGTTGTATTGTGCATAATAATAATACCGACGAGACGGCCTCTGTGGCGTAGCGGTAGTGTATGCGACTGCTACGCAGGGGCGCGGGTTCGATTCCCGCTCAGTGCAAATATTTGTATGCATGAATAGGTATGTCTATTTGCATTGGTCTGGGTGTTTCTTTTAATAATAAGTATGTATTTACAAAAAAAAAGTATTGGTATATAACATAACATAACATAACATAAACTCACGCCTATATCCCCGAAGGGGTAGGCAGAGGTGCTAGCACCCACATTTCGCCAGCTTTTGTTTAGGTCCCAATGTAATAGGTGGCGAGCCTATTGCCATTAACCGGGCACTTATAAACCTGCTATAAATACACACATAATTTCGAAAAGCATCGAAAAGTCATTGATGTGTGCCATGGTGAAAGTATATATAAGTATGTTTATCTGCATTCTAGAACCCATAACGCAAGTTAGTTAAACTATGCTTACTTTGGGTCTAGGGAGCGCTGTGTAGAATTTCGTAGAATATTTATTTATAGTTTCATTTTCTCTCCCAATCCAGAGGCCCAAAACTGAATTGGAATATTCCATGATGTCTTATTCAAAGTGCTTATTTGAATATACCGTGATATAGTCTAAGGATATACCTATTTCGTTTTGAATAACTCGCATTATATTAAAATATCGTCTTTTTTGCTACACAGTTCTGTTATTTTCCTCATGGAGTTTTACATATTATCAAGTTGCTAATACACTAGTGCATAATATTGTTTACTAGTTGTTACTTGCGGCTTCGTCTGCTTAAAATACAGAGGGTCAAATTATCGTAATAAAATATGTGTCAAAATTCTATTACGTAACGGTCTTTAAAAAGCATTTCATGAGGTCGTCAAGCTGAGGGCCACTGTAGCACTATTGGTGTATGTAGTGGTGACCCCTGAGCCTGAGACTTTACCTTTACCTTACCATCAGGCGAGGTGAAGTTATGTTGACGTGTCCAATATTAAAAAAACTTCTAATTAATCCCATCATCTCCTTTCCTATACAGAACTACACGTGCCAGGCTGAGATATCACCCTCATATGGTGCAAACAATTCCATCAAGAACCAAGCGGTTCGGTGCCTCTTTTCTTTGCCGCACCATAAACACTTGGAACTCTTTACCAGCGCATGTGTTTCCTTCCTTTTATAGTCCCGGGGTCTGAAAAAGCGTGAAAAATCATCAAATATGAGGCCGTCAAGCTGAGGGCCACCACTGTAGCACTATCGGTGTATGTAGTGGTGACCCCAGTCCTGAGATTTTACCTTTAGCTTACTATCAGGCAAGGTGAAGTCAATAACGAAAATAAGCCTATACCTACCAGTGGCTTTGCTCGGATGGAAATCCAAGTGTGGTGCGGAAAAGAAAAGAGGCACCGAACCGTTTGGTTTATAATATTCGTAGGATTACTGGGATGACTAACGTTATTTGTATTTACAGAAAAAGAACTGATAGCACGCAATTTATCTAGTATTACACCTGTGATGCTTGTTTTCTTTTTATATGTATCCAAAATGGCGTTCTCTACAAAGTTCGCAAAGATAACATTTATAAACACGTTTCGAATCATCAACAATAATAACCGCATGACGCAATACATATTCGCAATGCAAAATTTAAAACGGCGCCATCTATACGCAAGCACCGGTAGTAACAAAATTTATAACAACGCCATCTATTTTCGGCGTCCGTAAATTATTATAAAACATGGTTGTGTTGAATTTACATAATTTATAGATAAATTAACCCGTTTTGCAAACAAGTTTTCCGCATGCCATGTTTAGAACGTAGTGAGCAAAAATCCGTCGACGTCATTATGTATTGATTGAATGCTAAACTGTATCTTTATATTCTTTATAGCGCTAATGTATGCTTATAAAAGATCGAACAATATAGTACCTGTAACTACATAATAATAAAACCTTTGCACATACAGGATGTCTCACAGCGATGCCACATAGAGGGGAAGTATATTAAATAATGTAGACAGACAATTTTAATGAACGAAGACTTTATTTTGATTTTAAAAACAGTTTAAACTACGTTTTGACCAATACGCTACGGACGTGTTAACAATAGGTACTATAGACCGACCCACTGACCTGTAATATACAGGTATTATAGACCGACCGACCGACTGGTCGGTCTATAAAGTACTTTTGAGACAGTAGCGCCACCTGTAATCTAACTTCTTCTTCAACCTAGCGTTAATCCCAGTCGCATCCAAAGCTTTTCACCTCGGAGTCTGGTGTCCGCTTCACCAGTCTTAACTGCAGATTTGGCTGGACCTCGATATTTTCCGTGAAGCGACTGCCATCTGACCTTCACAACCCAATGGTGGCATTAGGCGATACCGAAGCATTGCAGCTAGACCGTCGTTGTTGTTGAACTTTTTAGATGTTTGTATTGTAACCGGGACCGACGGCTTAAGGTGCTCTCCGAGGCACGACCAGACCAATGCAAATACCCATATTCATGCATACAAATATTTGCACTGAGCGGGGATCAAATCCGCGCCTCCTGCGCAGCGGCCGCGTTCACTACCGCTATGCCATATAGGCTGTCACGCCACCTGTAGGTAATCTAACTAAATTACCGATTTGGATGTGACACAGTTGTGAATGACCTCCTTGATTCTATTTAGCTTCGTATACACTTTCAAATTCTTCGATAATTCTTCGATACCTCTGAATAGAGACCGCGTCCTTATTCATTTAGCTACCATCGCTTTTTAACTAATAAATTAACTTTTCTTTTTTCAGATCAACCAAATAAATAAGCACACCTTAACGGGCGGTCAGGTCATCGTCAACGAGTGTCAGCTACCTTCAGACAACCTCACAGAAATCAACATCGCATGTGAGACCCTCCAACAGAAGTCACAATACCTCCAGAACGACCGCGACACATATTTAGAAGATGTCCTGGAATTTATTCACGAGGATACTACCAAACCCACTCAAAATGGCTACGAAATACAAAAAACCAGTCCTGTCATGGCCGAAAGGAAGATGGCGGCCCATTTTGACAATGCACAAAAAACACAAGATTACTATTTAGCGGATCTCGAACAAAAAACGATCGGACAGGACGAAATTTTACAGTTACTAAAAGAGAATAATTATGAAATACCGCAGACAGATCCTATTGAAGAAATTGTTAATGATAAAAACTTTGAGGAAGATATGTATCATTATTTACAATCACAATTGAACACTATCCAAACACCAAGTGATCCTTATTTCAACGCTGCATATACTTATCCAACGCCACCACGTTCGGAAAATGTCCCTAGTCCTATGTCAGCATCGCCATCTTCTTTCTATCCATCAAATTCAGAGTACACTTTATCACCAGAAAGGTCGCCTGTGTATAACAGTGATTACGAAAAGTATCAATACATACCCCATTTTGAAGAAGAAAAAGAGGCCATAGACAATAAAGCGCGGGAACGCACAGTGTCAAACTCGTCTATGACTATGAAACAATTCAAGGATATGCAAAAGGAGATCGTTCAAAATTTTTCTAAAAAAGAATGTTGCCAGTTAAATCGAAAAAGTTGTATTGAGTTGTTTCAAGAGCATATGCAAAAATTGAAAGTTGAGGAGCGGAAAGATTTGTGCGTTAAAGTTGCCAAGATGGATATCAAAGCCGCATATGGGTGAGTGTATAAAATACATTATTTTTTAGAATTAATGATAGGAAATGGTGGAGCTCGTACGGGAGATTCGTATCTCTCCCGATCCGCAGAGCCTCCGTGAGGCGGAGGTGATTCAAACGTCGGAAGTTATTTGACGACCTACGTCCCCCATGAGCGCAGTCACCCTGGAGATCGGTTGGAGCTGCCTGTCACCCTAGCAGCTAGTGGAAGCAGACCGGGGGGGCAGCGCGAAATACTCCTCGCCCTTTCCCAGGGCAAAACGGGATCACCGGAAATTGGGCTACATTACTTAATAAATCATTTAGTATTTTAATTATATTATCAACACAATCGGAGAAGCAACGGCAATTTTTTTTTATACTACGTAGGTGGCAGACAAGCACACAGCCCACCTGATGGGAGGCGGTCACCGTGGCTTATGGACGTGTGCAACATTAAGGGTCTCACACACGCGCTGCCTACCCTGAAGGAGGGAGGCTAGGAAATGGTGGAGGGAGGAGGGGTACAGTGAGCTCTGCCTACCCTACCTACTTTGGGGAACACAACACGATGGTTATTATGGCGCGGTGTTCTGTAGGGCGGAGGTACTACCCCAGTCGGACAGGAGATACCGTCGTTTCCTACCTCCTTTAATATTTAATACACAAATACATCAATAATATTAACTGTATTTATATAACATCTTGACTAATTAGCAGTAACGTCCATCACGCACAAACAGACAACAAAACTAGAAAAATAATGTTGTTCAGAATCGTAATTCTTTTTAAATATCTCCAATGTACAGACACAGGTACTTCAATTATAATAGTACTTGCTGTTGCCCGCGGCTCCGCCCGCGTGGATGTCGAAATCCGTTTCAAAAACTATCCTATCTCTCAAGTTGGATCGAACTGCACATGGTGTGCGAATTTTATTATAATCGGTTAAGTGGTTTAGGAGTCCATTGAGGACAAACATTGTGACACGAGATTTATATATATTAAGATAGATAATAAAGTAAAAATAACAAACGGAATTTGATGCGGTTTTTTTTATTAGAAAGGTCTTGCTTAGACTAAAAATTTACCGTATGTTTGGTTGTAATTGGTTAAGTAGAACCGGAGATATAGCCAAAAACGACCTAAAAACGAAGCGCGGGCGAAGCTACGGGTATCAGCTCGTATAAAAAGTAGCCTATTATGTTACCCAGAACTATGAACTATAATCGTACCAAGTTTGAACAAAATCCCTCCGGTAGTTTCTGATTTTAGCGTGAACAAAAATTTAGTGGGGACAAACAGACAAACAGACAAAAATTCTAAAAATCATTGTTTTGGCATCTATTACATTCATAAAGTCCCCTAATCATTTTTTTTCTCATTATATCTTCCATGTACAGACACCGATCAGTTACAGATTTATTATATGTATAGATAATTACCATTCTATAATAGAACAGCAATATATTATTGCATTTATTCTGCAATCAATCAACAATTTATATGTCCATCATATGGTGACGTAATATCATATATGGAGACAAGGAAAACGACATACCATCGGCAAGGTATTAATGTTCCACAAAGAAACCGAGTTATAGCTATTATTAAAATAAACTGGTTTTAATTTGTACGACTAGCTATGCCCGCCTTTCGCGTGTACTAAAATAACATAAACTCACGCCTATATCCCCGAAGGGGTAGGCAGAGGTGCTAGCACCCACATTTCGCCAGTTTATGTTTAGGTCCCAATGTAATAGGTGGCGAGCCTATTGCCATTAACCGGGCACTTATAAACCTGCGATAAATACACACATAACTTCGAAAAGCATTGAAAAGTCATTGGTGTGTGCCATGGTGAACCTGGTAACTAAGATTATGGTTTTTTTTTCGCGTGAATCCCTAATTGTCTTTCCAAAATTATAGTATACCAGTGGAAGTCTCATTAAAATCGGTATAGCCGGTCGGTACGCCCGTAACTGAAATCTTCTGCGTTGCCAGCACAAACTCTCAAAGCCTCCCCACCCTTTCCCTTCAAGGTCGGCAGCGCATGGGTAACGCCCTTGGTGTTGCACACGTCCATAGGTCACGGTGACCGCTTCCCATTAGGTGGGCCGTGTGCTTATCTGCCACCTAAATGATATAAAAAAAATTCTAGGCGTACGTTGTCAACATTTTTGCCCATAAATAACGGTATATATTACATTCTTTCAGAGTCCTTCACCATATTATGTTGAGCCTGTCCAGCGGCTCTGACCTCGAAGACCTGCAGTACGCGTTGTTCAGCCTCATATGCGAGAGAGCGCTTGCGCAGGATATTGCCATGTTCACTGGCGATGGTAAGAAAAATAATAATAATTATAACTACGTTTAAATAGCCGACTTCCCAAACTAATATTATTTACTTTTTAGTGTACAGAAATAGAAAAGTACCCTATTTATGAGGTTTATTACGTACAAAGGCATCAAAAACAGAATTTTTGCCCTAAATTTAATGATTTCCCCTCGATTTTCCCAAGATCCCAGCATCAGATCCTGATACCCTGGATATGGGACCATCTCAGAAGTACCTAGCCTCTTTCAGAAAAAAAAAATTCAAAATCTATCCATAATTGGCGCCGCTATTGCGTAACATACATACAAAAAAAATAGCGTACGAATTGAGAACCTCCTCCTTTTTTGAAGTCTTTTGAAGTTTTTTTTTTGAAGACTTATTTATTATTTTCTATTTTTACCATAAATATGTGTACACCATGCACTTTTGCGAAAAACCCTCCATAGTAATCCAACCCCGGTTGGATTGCGTTCAGGGTTCAGCAGGTGCATAGCCGGGCTTGAGGTGATGGTTGTCGCAGCATTTGTGGGACCAGTGGGTATTGGCGTAGTCTAAACCAATATCTGCGCTTTGTCACGCAGTGCTGCGACGACAATCACCTCTTCTTTCACGAGGCCGTCAAGTTGAGGGCCACCATTATGGCACTGTCGGTGTATGTACCTCCTGAGACTTTATCTTTAGCTTACCATCAGGCGAGGTGAAGTCATATTGACGTGACCGATATATAAAAAAAACACCTTACGTTTAATATATTTTTTTTTTCCAGCTGGTCTCAGCCTTTTGAAAGCTGCAGCGCTACGCTGTCCTCAAAAGCCACTCCTGACAAGATACTTGGTCCAGTGCATCCGCACAGCCATCAAGACCAACGCGAACCTCGCCGCGGCGAAAGACTATGTATTTCATGAGGTAAATGACTTTTCGATGCTTTACGAAGTTATGTGTGTATTTATCGCAGGTTTATTAGTGCCTCGGAGAGCACGTTAAGCCGTCGATCCCGGTTGCCATACAAACATCTATGGCAGTCGTTACGGGTAGTTGGAGCCCTAAAAGTCCAACCAGTCTACTTGGAACTTCGATATCGCCATTGGTCATAATGACCATTGGTTGTGGAGGTCAGATGGCTGTCGCTCCACGGAAAATATCGAAGTTCAGCCGCATCACAGTTAGACTGGAAAGCCGACCCCAACTGAGTTGGGAAAAGGTTTAGAGAATTATGAGTTAATAGGCCCGCGTTTGATCACAATCTCACCTGGGCCTCGATTCTGCTAAAGACAAACCACTGTAATACCACTGATACTCTAAAAAATGCCATTAAATTGTAGACTTTATTGCTATCAGGTTAAAGTCTAAAGTCAAATGATATTTTGTAGAGCGAATGAAAAAGATAAATGAATTCTTTTCATTTGATTTTAGACTTAGCTGTATAGTGGTAAAGTCTAAAATTAAATAGCATTTTTAGAGTGTCAGTGGTATTACAGTGGTTTGCCTTTAGCAGAATCGAGGCCCTGATGGTAAGTGACAATGTAGTCGACGATGGAGCACGCTTGCCTAGAAGCAACCTGTTCACTCTTAAAGACTCCCAGGTTATAGCTTTCCGGAAACACAGACTCAGGCAGTTAGCTCTGGCTCCCCTACTTACCTTGGGGAACACAACACGCTGGTTACTACGGGGCGGTGTTCTGTAGCGCGGAGGTACTACCCCAGTCGGAAGTTGACGTGTCCAAATAAAAAAAAACTTTTTTAATCTTTCTTTTTTTTATAATTATTATATCAATTATTTCGTTTCAAGGTGGACGCTCTAGGCGATACCCTGGTGATCGCTTGCGCCCGCGCAGGTGATAGCTGCTCTGACGTGTTATATGAACTCGTTCGAGCACAACCAAATGAACCACCTCTGTTCAAGCTGCACCACAACAACGCTGATGGTAAGTTGAAAAAATTTTTTTTTGTAATTTTTTATCTGTATTCTATAACACTACTAGCTGACCTGACAAACATGTCCTGTCTCAACTATGAATATTGAAATTGATATGAGTGTTTCTATGTATAATATTATGTAAGTATGTATTTAAAACAAAAAAAAAAGTATATAAGTATGTTTTATACGCATTCTAGAACTCATAACACGCGCTGTTAAACTATACTCGCTTACTTTGGGTCTAGAAAGCGCTGTGTAGAATGTTGTAAAATATTTATTTATTATATAACAATATTCAAAATATCGTAGATATTTATTATTCTAACGCTCAATAGTGTCAAAATTAGCAATAAAATGCCGACTAATGCATCTTTTAATGTGTCCAGTCAATATGTCAATTGCGCGAGAATTATAAACATGTAATAATTGCAATTAAACATTATTAAATAACATAACATAACATAAACTCACGCCTATATCCCCGAAGGGGTAGGCAGAGGTGCTAGCACCCACATTTCGCCAGTTTATGTTTAGGTCCCAATGTAATAGGTCCCAATGTTTAGGTCCCAATAACATTATTAAATAATTATAATAAAAGTATTAAAATTATATTTTAATACTTGTGTACCCCTCCAGGGTTGGTAGCGCGAGTGTGACGCTGGTATTGCACATGTTCATAGTGACCGCTTCCCATCAGGTGGGCTGTGTGCTTGTCTACCACCTCAGTAGTATATAAAATAGATAAAGAAATCTGCACATTCCTCTGTCTTTATTTAATAAACATATGTTTTGCAGGATATACAGCATTGCATGTGGCCTGCAACCAACATAGTGCGGCGTCCCCTAGACTACACACAGTACATGTGCTGCTCGAGCATGGCGGCTTCGAGCTCACAGAAGGGGTATGTTGAACACTTACACGCTACATCTAACAATCTTAATATATATAAATCTCGTGTCACAATGTTTGTCCTCAATGGACTCCTAAACCACTTAACCGATTATAATAAAATTCGCACACCATGTGCAGTTCGATCCAACTTGAGAGATAGGATAGTTTTTGAAACGGATTTCGACATCCACGCGGGCGGAGCCGCGGGCAACAGCTAGTAAGACATTAAATCTAATGTTGGGTCAGTGCTAGACGAGCCGAGCACGAGTGAAGCACAAGCGGAGAGAAATTAAATGGACTTTATATTAATTTTTGAAAAAAATAATTAAATTTAGTTTTTAATTGAAATTAAACCTCGCTCGAGGCTTGTAAGTCGGTCCACACTAGACGAAAATTGTACTAGGCTCGTGATCGGCTCGCCTAGCGTAGACCCCCCTTATCGATAAGACTCCTAGATCTAACAGTGAAACATTAGATCTAACAATGAGACACTAGATGTAACTACAAAATCTTGTACCTTACTTAATGTAGGTACCCTAGTTATTTCTAAACATGTTTGACAAATAATAATAATAATAATAAGGCGGTTTTGCTAAGCACGGCACGCATTGTGAGGAAGTTCCTCTCCCTGGAGCCCTAACCACCGGTGGCTTAGTCCCTGTACCCGACGCCGGTGGAGCACTATTTTTATATTTTTAAACTAGCGACCCGCCCCGGCTTCGCACGGGTGCAATGCTGATACTAAATTAAATACACTACAGAAAAACTATGAACGTTGTATGTGGTTGTATATAAAAACATAGCTGCCCCTCCCCCGCTCCCCCCATCCACTCCCCGCACTGCCCCGTCCGACCGGTACCGCCCGCCGCAAACGCAAATTTTAAATTTGTAATATCTCCGAAAATATTTGTTTAATTTACATGCTGTAAGGAACCATATTGATCTATATTAATTGCACACTGTATTTAAGGTACTTAATTCGATAAGGATTAATGCCGTATTGCTTAAAATAGTTTCGTAAATAAGCCATTTTGTCACGTAAAAAGTAAACAATAAAAATGGTTAATGTGGGTTATCCCTAAAAGATAAACATATACCATCGCGGACTTTTTTGTAGACCTTTTTATGGTGTACAATACTGTAGTACATTAATTTGATCTAACTCGTAGGGTTTAGGCAGCGTTTTTGCTAAATTGCTAAAAAAATAGGTTAATTTACGACATCACGTTAGAAACCTCTAAAATTAGCAATGTTGCCTTAGTATAATGATGCATGTATTATACATATAAACCTTCCTCTTGAATCACTCTATCTATTGGAAAAAACCGCATCAAAATCCGTTGCGTAGTTTTAAAGATTTAAGCGCACATAGGGATATAGGGACAGAAAAGGCGACTTTGTTTTATACTATGTAGTGATGTATTTTTTTAGATATATTTAAAAATGTAATTTATATGTATATAATTAAAATAAAGAGAATAATAATAAATATTCTACGACATTCTACACAGCGCCCTCTAGACCCAAAGTAAGCATAGTTTAACTAGCTTGTGTTATGGGTTCTAGAATGCTGATAAACATACTTATATACTTTTTTTTATGTATTGAAAGTGGAAGTTGATGTTCGTTACGTCTAAAAATAGGATTTAATCTAAAATAACGACTTCAGATCTAATAAAACCCTCTTGGTTTGATTGAATTCATTTAAGGAGTAAATTTAAAACCTATACTCCACATCTATCAATAAGATACTAAATCTAACTGCAAGACACTAGTTCTATATACAAATTCGTGACAAATAAATTGAGTCCAAGGATAAGACTAGATTTGAATCTAAAAATAGATCTAATAAAATAAAACTTAGTTATAACACAAAATTATTCCTACAGGATTTAAAAGGGAAAGACACAGCGCTCCATCTAGCGGTGAATAGCGCAAACTGCGATATACAACTGATCCTGCTGATGTTCAAGCACGTTGACAGAAAGGAGTGGAAGAACCTGGCGCATTGTCCTAACCTCAGGTAAGAATAGATCCTACAATATTATAAATGTGAACGATTGTAGGACACGACGGTATCTCCCGTCCGAACTGAGCAGTCCGACTGGGGTAGTACCTCCGCGCTACAGAACACCGCCCCATAATAACCATCGTGTTGTGTTCCCCAAGGTAAGTAGGGTAGCCAGAGCTTACTGGAGGGATTCTGTGCTAGTAGCGGGGAGACTAAAATCTATATTGACGTAACCGATATAAAAAAAAAACAAAAAGAACATTTAGAATTTTTTTTGTAATCAGTGTGGTTTGTGGGTAGAAATAATATTTTTTATCATATTAGTTTTTTTTTAATTAACCGATTCCAAAAAAGGAAAGTTCTCAATTCGACTGTATTTTTTGACTGACTGGGTGAACCGATTTTGATGATTCTTTTTTTTTCACAGTTCGAAAACCCCACTCGACCTTGCACGCTTGGCAACGAAATCAACTTCACGACCGAACTACCCACCAGAAGTGCTGGATTTCCTGAAGAAATGCCGCTGATTCGCTCAACCAATCAAAAAAAAATTGTCAATCGATTTGATTATATATCGTTCCATCGGCACTATTTTAGGTGCGTATGCCTCGGCCTTTAGTGTCCCAACACTACACTTTGAAAGATCTTAAAAAGTTAATACGGATTTTTTGAAAAAAGAATCGTTTATTTTACTACTCTATAGTTTATAGTTACCAATAAAAAAAGTTGGTTTAAAAAATTACACTTTTTTTTCTTTCTACATCTTTGCCACAGAACATTATCTGGTCATGTTAGAACGATTTCGTCTTGCCCAAGTTATTTAATAAACTATGTACACTGCATTTGAGAAAATTTAGCAGTATTTAAAAATCAAATATTGCCTCATCCCGCGGGAATTTCGGGATGCAAACTGTGTCCTATTGGATAAAAATGCAAAAACCCGTTAAAAATTCTGCAAAAATCTACTGACTAGTTTAAGATTTGCGACTACAAGCATTATGAATGCTGTATATTTTACGAAAAGAATACATAAACCGCTTTTATGACATAATAATATTGTATTCATCTATAAGAGACGCAAATACCGACTCGGCGAGTGTTCAGGCCTTCGATTCTGTTAAAAAAAGCCACTTTCATACGACTGACGCTTCAAAAAAATACCATTTAATTTTGGACTTTATTGTTATCATGTTGAAGTCTAACATTGAATGATATTTTGTAGAGCGAATGAAAAAGTTTAATGAATTCTTTGCATTTGATTTTAGACTTTAACTGTACAGCAGTAAATTCTACAATTAAATAGCATTTTTAGAGTGTCAGTGGCATGACAGTGGTTGGCCTTTAGCAGAATCGAGGCCCAGAGCGATCTTCAAATTTGTATACAGGACCTTAGCAACATCCTTAAGACCCAAGCCAACTTCATCTGCAAATTCGTGCACCTGCTAAATAACGGACGATACTCTGGTGGAGATTTTCCTCTCAGTATTGGGAGGTCAGACTGTAGTCGCTCCGGTAGACGGTAGAGAAATGGACATACCAATCACAAACAATAAGGCCTAGCAGTTTTCTTGATATACAATTATAGACCGTATTTTAATATTCAATTGTTGACATGAAATGCTCTCCGCCGCGCCTCCAGCGGTGTGCGCTGGGCCTAAGCGGACTTAGGGACTCCGAAGTGTAAATTTCGGATGCCACTGGGAAATCGCCGTAAAGTTATGATGACAATTTATTACGTTAATATCTTAATTTCTTTAAGAAACGAAACAAATTACTAGTTAGTACATACACAACTAAAGTTAAAACAGATATATATGAAAGCCTTTCTACGCAAATATTATCCATCATCTTGTGTTGTAACAGAAATATTGTATCTAAAATACTACTAATTAAAAATTGAAAAGGTTGTGTTAAGAACTCCGATTTTACTAATATAGTATTAGATTATTCCTAATAAAGGGATATATACTAATTATTCTAGTGTTTAAGATCAGGGTATTGCTATGACGCGCCTAAAAGTGTTCAGTTTTTTGCAGCTGAGGGAGAGAGATGAAGCTATATACGGTGTATAGATAGGTACATCTCTCTCGCACGACTGAGCGGCCAAAACTGAACGCGCCGTGGCTAAATCTCTTGATAAAATATTGTTTACGTGCAATGTTATAGACACTAATCATTGATATATATTTATTAATAACATAATCTTATTAATTTAGACTTCTTTCAAACTATTATTTTGCAAACACAGAACCATTATGTATGTAAACGTGATCGTATTTTGTTTTGTTTTGTTACGAAATTCGCGCCGATTTACTTTTTTTAATTCATTCTGATCCATAGACAATTACGCAAAAAAATGCAATGACGTAATATTATTCTACGATACGTACATACGTATTAAATACATACATTTTATGTAACATAATGTTTATTCATATATTTAGCAATAGAGTTCTAGTATTTAGTAAGCAACGCTATAGCATTTAAATAAATAATTTTAATGTATTGAACGGTAACAAGTTAGGTCTTCAACTTTTATCTATAGAATATGGGTGATTATTTCTGAACTGCACTTAACATAATATTCATCCATAAAAAAAAAATGTCGTATTTTCCAATGCCTTTTTTTTTCATTTTTGGTGTTGGCTGCTGGATTTGTCCAATGAAGCATTTTTAATTAAAAGAATATTAAAATAAATTATAGAGAAATATTGTTCAACAGATGTAAGTTGGGAGTAAACGAAGGGTTTCGTACCATCGTGCAAGATAAACCTAAGGGGCGAAACCCTAAAAAGCCACTGGGATTTATTTTAGAAAAAAAAAACTTGTTGCTGTATTTTTTAAATTTAAGATTGATTTACTAGATATTGTTGCTAGTTATAGTATTTTTATATAAAGTTTTTCGAATTTCAGTGTTTTAAACTGAAACAAAGATTTATTTACCAATAACATAGGCATAGTTATATATTTTGTAATAGAACAAGATTTATATATAAGTGACATTTCAATATTTTTAGATATGCACTCAAAGTGTTGTATATATTTTTAAATTGTGATGAAAGGGCTGTTTTCTAAATTGTTATATGTATTTAATGTTGTGCTCTCTGACATTCTTGTCACAATGATTTATATATAAATAAATAGATTATATTTTTGAGCTTATTATCACAATTTTGTGCCTGTAGATAAGTAGAATATACAATACAATTTGAATTTGATCTCTGCATTGGAAATATTAAAAATAAACTTAAAAATTTATTTTGGTTTCGTTTCCCGATTTAATATTAAACTATAATAAAAAAATGTTATTAATTTTGATCTGTAAAGAAATTAAGTATTCAATAAATGTTTGAAAATTAAAAAGCAGAAAAAAGTTTATTTATTGATTTTGAACAATTCCCAACTTTTGTTTCGTATAGAAGTATAGAACTGTGATTTGTACAGTTCCTTTTACGCACGATAGGGGCGCTGTACTTTCATACAATTTTTGTCGCACACATTACGAACTCGATACGAAAGAAAATTCGTGCTCGCCCCACCGTGTACAATTTGAACGTATTATGGCATACCTACTATGGTATTAAACATGAAAAGCTTTTTAGTCAGACATAATATAGCAACCCATATAATAATATGTCCCACTGCTGGGCACGGGTCTCCTCTCCTCTAACGAGAGAGCTGAGACGGTTTAGTTAGACCTTAATCCACACACGCTGGCCTAATGCGGGTTGGTGGATCGGACATGTCCTTAGAATTTCTTCTAGGACATGTGGGTTTCCTCATGATGTTTGCCTTCACCGTCAGCAGATGGTAAATATATAAAAATTCCATAAAGTGAAATTCACATTGGTACTGTCTGGCCGGATTCAAACTTGACACCTCTGAGTAGAGGCCGCGTCCTTATCCATTCAGCTACCATCGTTTTTTTTAGTCAGACCAAAGACGATATAGATAACTCGATCGATCGTCTTTGGTCAGACATAAATGGCTTAAAAATTAAAATAGGAAGGTACTATGTAGGTGCTGGTATTTGTTTCACACAGTTTCACAATAATATTCAGTCTGATTCAGTCAGTCGACTGCACCCCGCTAGATGGCGAGAGTGAGCTGCTGAGCAAGAATAAATAAGAATAGAATCCAGAAGATTCGTGAGAAGAAGTTTATTAATAGTCTTTAATCTTTAAGTGACTAATATTTTACTTCTGTTTTAGCAGATAATAATGTACCTATGTACATACTGCTTTTCATGTAACATTATAATTTCCAACTGCCTTTTTTAAAATTGCCACCTTTTTTAGTTAAAAGGTTTCTCAACGAAATATTTGACTGTACTGTCAACAAAAAAAAATCTACCAAAATGGTAACATAGTTCATTCAGATGGACCACAAAAGTTGTCTTGATTGAGCTATAACGGAAAAAAACACGTAATGTATATCTCGGTTCTCTGCCATCAATGAAATAGCAAAAAAATATGTCACACCGTCCCGCGACCAAATAGCTCATTCATTTCACCAATAAAACTCGAGGCGAGAAGCACTGTTAATAACTGGGACATTAGAAAGGCAAATTACTGATATAATATTATGTAGTATGATTTTCTTTGTGTGGTCCACACAAAGAACTAGCTCCTAGTGGAACAAAACAATAAATTAATGAACTATGAGCTAGGTGTGAGTTGAAAAATGTTGTTTCTGTCTCCTCCAGTGGGTGTGCTTTGTATGTATGAGCTTGAATTACTCTGGCAGACTTTGATAAAAGATACATTTGGAATACACTTAAATATGTGTATTCGAAATGTATCTTTTATTTTATTTTAAATTTTAAATAACACAGAAATTAAAAGCTCTTTGAAAATGACGTTATCATATTAAAAGTAAGCGCTACTCCCGGTAATTGCTTCCAAACCTTGAATTTTGAAGGCCGAAGACCGCTCTCCTAGTGTTTTCTTACTTACTTTGGCTTCTATGGGAACAATTGAATGCCAAGCTCATCTTACTGTTTGAATACCGGCGAGCAGGTGTGCTTGGTTTGTGCCTCGAAGATCTATTAGGGCCCCATACAGGTCAAATGTAGTTGTTTTGATAACATAAAATATATTGTGTGAATTCTTATTGGAAATCTACCAAACGTAATACTAGTAGTTTATGAGTACTATGTGGTAACACTGACCCCCATTGTTTACAACGCCGATAGAACGAAACAAAAACAAGTTCAAAACGAGTCAGTTATTTTTTTACCTTGTCGCGACTAGCATCTTAGTAGATTCCGCCATTTTCTGATCAAATATTCATTTTTTATTAACACTATATAGCTCAGTTCTGTTAATAATTTACGTGTTTTATTAGAGTAATCTAATAATTTAATATTTGGATAGTTTTGTATCTTTGTTCGTAAAGTGTTAATGCGACGTTGCCGTTCTTACATTCTACTTTTCTAATAAGAGAAATCGATATCTGAAGACGAACTCATAGCAATTTTTAGTATTCTAAGTTGAATCTGTGATAATTCTGCCGCAAAAATATACAAAGTAATGTTCCAGTGTTTTGAAATGTGTGAATTTGAACGTTATTCATTGTCTGACGCAATAACGATCTGGCAACAGGGCGAGGAATCGGACTGAATATTTTACTGATGTATTAACAAAACCCAATCGGATATAATTTATTATCACACATCAAACCCTATTTTATGAGGTAAGTGAAGTATTTCATACACCTTTATGTTAAACAACGCAATAAATTGGAAAAAGGAAGTGTAACGGTCGTTTCAATTTTCCCGCTGAATGACGTAATTCCGATACCTTGTCCGCCATCTTTGTACCATCAGTCATCTGTCAAGCCATTCTTGGTTTAGTTCGTGAAGGGTGTGAAATAAAAAAAATCATCTCTTATTGGGTGGTTTTTCTAAAAAAAACCCACCACGGAAGCATCCGGGTGAGTCTTGAACCTATTTTCTTATTAGCATTGCGACCGTTATACTTTCTTTGTGTAAAATTTTCTTTGTTGGAACTTAACCTCTGAGTGTTGCTATGCTAGTTTTTAGGTCAACCAGTGTATTTTATGGAGAAATTTCGTATTTGCAAAAGTTATATTTGCATATACTACGCACTATATGTATTTATGAGTGAAATTTATATCTTTATTTGTTTAATAAACTGAGAAAGTGTTCAAACTGTTGCACATAGAACTTCTGAATTCAATTTTTTTAGTTAACATACAACCTTGGGAATTTTGAAATAATCTTTTATCATATCAGAATTTACCTACAGACTAAAATATCCTTCTAAATAAACTTCTACCTACATTTTAAAAATAAACATGAGTAATCTTTGCTCATGAAGGTTTTTAAATTCCTTCTAGTACTTTCTATTCATTTTAGTAAATTTCATCTTATTTAAATGTAGTTTATTATAAAAAACACCTATTATTTCACAACTGAAAATCATGTGTCGAAAGATACTATTGCATAAGAATTTGATCATTTTAATAAATTCCGTATATCCATCATTTTCAAAAAGAAAGTCTGAAAGAAGCAGATGCCTACGAATCTTAACACACGAATGAGTGGATTCCTTCTAGAACAACGTGATTCATCGTAGACCACATGTCACTTGGTGAGATAGATGTCAAATGCAAACCTAAAAAAAAATGGAAAGAAATTCAGTTTATAAAATAAACCCTCTGTTAACTGAATACTTTTTATTTAACTTAAAAAATATATGTCGTAAAAATCCGTTACGGGTGGTAGATACTAGATCCTGTACAGGTTAACGCACAATTCTAGATTCGGCTCCGTGAGCAAACTCAAACAGGCATTGTACCTATGGAATTGAAGTTTTGCTTGAGGTTTGTCGCAGTTCAATTTCTCAAGAAAGTGACGACATTGTATCTTGTAGAAAACGTTAGCAAAACACTTCATTCTCTTCCTAGTTCTATGACCTACTCCAGTGCCAAAAAGGAGGGAATTAGTACACATGCACATAAACACATTGTCTTGAGCACTGGGGTTCTTTTTATACTATGCAGGTGGCAGACAAGCATACAGCCCACTTGTTGGGAAGCTCGGTCACAGTGGCCTATGGACGTGTGCAAGACTTAAGCGGTGGGTGGGCTAGGAAGGGGTTGAGTGAGGAGGGGTACAGTGAGCTCTGGCTACCTTACTTACCGCCGTGAACACAACACGCTGGTTATTATGGGTTGGTGTTCTGCAGGGTGGAGGTACTACCCCAGTCGGACTGCTCAGTTCGGACGGGGTCCTATAAGGTGACCAAAAGCCGTTTCCCTAGCACCCTGGCTGACCCGGATATCTCCAATTTCGAGGTCTCCCCCCTTGAGTTTACGTTACCATGGTGTCCCCATCACACTCCTAATATCTTCGCCCCTTAAAGAAGTTTTTTTTTAAGTATAAAATGCTTGTTAGCAACCTCAGTAGTGTAAAAGTCGATTGTATAGCTAGAACTACAACAAAATGGATACGATAACCTCATTTGGAGGCAGATAACAGAGTTTAAAACTGCGTCGTAATACTTTATTAATACGCAAATACTCAATAAAACCAGTTTATGAAAATTCGCTTCGGCCTTGACTAGGCCAGCCCTAGAATAGAACTCCCGAAGAAATCGGGACGTACCTATTGGATTTATTGGAGTAGGGACTCCTTACACCCCAGTGTCTGAAGACCCGAAACAGGCGTGCAGTTTTAGTCTGTTCGAGTCCGAAATTACCCCCTCCCTCCCCACTATTCGGTGGGGGTGGTATCCGTGGATCCTCACGATAAAAAAGCGTATGTATGCGACTCGAAGGTCGCTCCGTACGACCTTAGGCCTTCATGAACGCAGGCCTGGGAGTGATAGGTGGAGTCGCCCGCCACCCTAGAGGAAACAGGCCGATGCTGCGTTACCGATGTTTGTCGGGGTCAAGACAGGGTGGTTTCTAAACCATGCCATTTCGGGTCTTAGACTATGTCATAGGTCGCAGGTGGGGAACCGAAGATGGCCTAGCTCAGCCGGGGTGGAGAGATTATTTTATTCCCAGTTCCCACTTGTCGTGTGAAGTGTTCGTTTATTAATCGGATGTTGTAGTAGTGGCAAAACATTATGTATGATTTCTTGTCGGACACGACAGAAAATCATGTTCTGAAAAGTGTGAACAGCTTCATACATAATTTTCTGCCACTGCAACATCCGATCAAAAACGGACACGACACACGATAAGTGGGAACGGGGTGTTAACATAAACTCACGCCTATATCCCGAAGGGGTAGGCAGAGGTGCTAGCACCCACATTTCGCCAGTTTATGTTTAGGTCCCAATGTAATAGGTGGCGAGCCTATTGCCATTAACCGGGCACTTATAAACCTGCGATAAATACACACATAACTTCGAAAAGCATCGAAAAGTCATTGGTGTGTGCCATGGTGTTAGTGGTTGTAGTCTACGCGGCTACATCACAAAATACACAGGTGTGTGTTTATAAAACAAAATAGAACAAAACCAGCACAAAGAGCTATTGATTTTTGATTTTTTAATTTCAAGTTTGAAAGCAAATGGCTTCCGTTAAGTCCAGATGTTTGAAACAGCTGGCGTTTGATACGATGTTGCTATACTTTTTTTTATTGGTTGATGACGTACTTTAAATGCGCAGTAGTAAAGAGTGGGGAGTATGGTGGCCCCACCGATATACTTAACTTATCGAGTTTCCGCTACCCATAGGAACGTATTCCAAGATAAACAAGTGGCAGTGGCGGATTTACAAATTTGCCGCTAGTAGGCTATAAAATTTTTGCCGCCCCTGCTGATCCACAGGTACCCCTTAAATTTTTTTATACTACGTAGGTGGCAGACAAGCACACGGCCCACCTGATGGGAAGCGGCCACCGTAGCCTATGAACGTGTGCAACACTAAGGGTGTCACACACGCGCTGCCTACCCTGAAGGTAAAGGGGGCGAGCTGGGAAGGGGTAGGTAGTCTAGGAAGGGGAGGGGGAGGAGGGGTACAGTGAGCTCTGGCTACCCTACTTACCGGCGGCGGGAACACAACACGATGGTTATTATGGCCGCGGTCTTCTGTAGGGCGGAGGTACTTCCCCAGTCGGACAGCTCATTTCGGACGGGAGATACCGTCGTGTCCTAACTCCTTGAAATATCGTGCGGAAAGTTAAAGTCAAAGTCACCGCACACTGTCTCGGGTCTTAATTACCGGGGTGTAAGGTTACCTAATAGCACCTAATAGGCATTATCCTTCGCACCCCAGCTGACCCTGGGCCATCTACGGTTTTAAGATTTCCCTTAACCCCCCGATAGGAGGGTGGGGCGAACATCACGCCACTTCGACGACGGTGGGGTGTAGGGTGACAGGCGTCCGTCCTGTCAACCAACCGTCGGCTCGTGGGCAATCCGCTCGCTCCCCACTGTGCCCTTCGCTAGTCAGAGGGAAACGTGGAGAGCCTCGGAGCTGCCCTCTAGAGGGCCACTCCCACCCCGGCCGGCTTGGCCGCAGGCAGCAGAATCTCCCGTGGCGAGTGGGAGGCGCTGCTCGCCTCCGTTGCACGGGTGCACCGCGTGGAGGTTCCGGCTCGCACCCACCGTATAGCCTAGCCCCCTCCCCTTTGATTAAGGTACGCGTGCAACACATCGCGCCATCGTCTAGGGTCTGCTTCTGCTTTTCGCGCCTATACTGGTGGCGAAAGGAGGCGCAGGAGCGGGGACTGGACCCGGAGCCTCGAGTAATCGAGGCCGTCCACGCCCAGCTCCGCTGGGATACCGTGGTGGAGTGGAAGGACCGACTTGGGCAACCAAGCGCGGGGCACGCCGTTATAGCGGCGGTAAGACCCGTCATGGAGGACTGGTTGGAGAGGCCTTACGGGGGCCTCTCGTACCGGCTGACGCAGGTGATCTCTGGTAAGGGGTGCTTCGGAGATCACTTGTGTCTGATTCGGAAGGAGCCAACGCCCGAGTGCCATCACTGCGATGTGGGCGAGGACTCAGGGCTGCACACGCTGGCCGAGTGTCCAGCGTGGGAGGTGCCGAGACAGGCCCTCCTGGCAGCCCTCGGGGTGGGAGTCCTCACACTGCCGGTGCTGATCGCAGCGATGGTGCAGAGTGCGGACGCGTGGTCGGCCGCTGCCTCCTTCTGCGAGCAAGTGATGCTCGAGAAGGAGGCGGCGGAAAGGGTTCGGGAAAGGCTGCATAGAGCTCTCCCGAACGGCGGCGGGCGCGGACGCCTAAGGCGTCGGAGGTCTAACGACCTCCGTCCTCCATGAGCGCTGGCCTGGGGGTGACGGGTGGAGCCGCCTGTCACCCTAGCAGAAGCAGGCCGAGGCGGCGGCGCGCGAAAGCGCGCCCCCCCCCCCCCTATTCCGGGGGTATGACGGGAACCACTCGGTTCCCAAACCCGAGGGGGCCATCTTGAATCCGGAGATGGCCCGGGTCAAGCCGGGGTGCGAGGGAAATGCTCTTTGGGCCACCTTACACCCTGGCGTCAGAAGACCCTAGACGGCGTGCGGTTTTAGTCGGTAAGAGTCCGACATAACCTGCCCCGCTGGCCGCGGGGTGGGTATCCATGAGGATTTCCGCACGGAAAAAAAAAAAAAAAGGGTCTGCTTCTGCTAGGGCTTCTGCTAGCTCTTCCCTTTCGCCCCCAGACCCACGCTCATGGAGGACGGAGGTCGTTCAACGCCCAATACGCCCACTGCGTGATGGGAGACAGGTAGTCCTCTCCCGTACCCTTTCCGCCGCCTCTCTTGCGTTCATCGCCTCCTTACAAAATGAAGCGGCGGAATCCTATGCACTCTCGCTTTGTACCATAGACAGAACCATGGTTTCAAGCGAGAGGCTTCCCACACTAATAGCTGTCACCAGGCCGTATCGTTAGCGGGCCCATGCCCAGCTCAATAGTAGGTATACTCTTCACTAGGGCACGTCACAATTGAGGCGGCGGTAAGACCCGTGATAGAGGACTGGCTGGAGAGGCGACATTGCAGCCTCTCCTACCGGCTGACGTAGGTACTCACCGGGCACGGCTGCTTCGGGAAGTACCTGTATCGCATAAGCCGGCAGCCAACGCCCGCATGCGGGCATCACCACTGCATCATCACTGCGGGAGCTATCACAAGGGTACCGCGGTCCACACTCTTGTGACTCCACAAGAGTGTGGAGCGCGGTATCCTTGTGACAACTCCATGCATGATTCCTCCATGACGGGTCTTACCGCCTCAATTGTGATGTGCCCTTTTTCCGTGCGGAAATCCTCATGGATACCCACCCCGCAGCCAGCGGGGCAGGTTATGTCGGACACATAACGACTAAAACCGCACGCCGCCTAGGGTCTTCTGACGCCTGGGTGTAAGGTGGCCCATAGAGCATTTCCCTCGCACCCCGGCTGACACGGGCCATCTCCGGATTCGAGATAGCCCCCTCGGGTTTGGGAACCACGGTGTTCCCGTCATGCCCCCGGAATAGGGGGGAGAGGAGCGCTTTGGCGCGCCGCCGTCTCGGCCTGCTTCTGCTTGGGTGACAGGCGGCTCCACCCGTCACCCTCAGGCCTACGGGAGAGCTCAATGCAGTCTCTCCCGGACGTTTTCCGCCGCCTTCTTCTCGAGCATCACTTGCTCGCAGAAGAAGGCTGCGCGGCCGACCAAGTGTCGCAGAAGGAGGCGGCGGCCGATCACGAGTAATTGTGACGTGTCTTAGTGAAGAGTATACCTACTATTGAACTAAAAACCACGGCGCGTACTAATTAGAAGGTGGGTTAAGATTTAAGATATTATGCCTCTCCAAAAAAACACTCACCAAAACTCGTTTAAATGTGTATAAGTATAATAAAGTTATTTTTTTATTTATGTAAGAAAAATTGCCGCCCCCTAAAATCTGCCGCCCTAGGCTCCAGCCTACTCAGCCTACTGGTAAATCCGCCACTGACAAGTGGTTTATATTTTATTCAAGAATATAATCTATCCCTGTACAGATACCGGCACATAAATTGGCCCGACGCGTCATATGCGCAAAGGTCGATTTTTAGGTCGCGGGAGACGCGGTTGCGCCGTCGCGGACATATGATTGGTCCGTCAGTTGACGTCACTTGACGGACCAATCAAATGTCTCCGAGAGTCGTCTTGTAGCGAATCAACGTTCCGTTCGTTCGTACTTTGAATCATTTGATGGGCTCAAAGTGCTCGATGCGCGAACTTACCCCAAACCTGGCCAAGTAACGTGCCTGTATCTGTACCTACCAATTTTTTTTTAAAGTTTTACACTAAACCTCATTATGTCCACCTGGTCGCTTTAGTCAGATCACAGGATAGGCAATAGTATACTCACTGCAATCTGGCCAGCGTTTTTTGCCCGGCGGCGGGCCCGACTTCGCTGATTGGGCAGGCTTCCTCCCTCCGTTTAGCCGTTTTTGCGTGAAAGAGTATCAAATATACTCACAAATTTTCACGTTTAGAATATTAGCAAGTTGAAAGTTCATTGTTTATTAGAATCGCGAACATCTAAATCGTTCATTAACTTGCGTTATCGCGAGCCAATTCGTCATAAAATACGTCTGTTACATAGTAAAGAATATTAGCACATGGTAGTACATGTGCGATTTAGATAACGTTGTACTACACGTTCGCTATAAGTTGAGACCTGACCGCTAGATGTCACCGGCACGTGTTTGTACAACGCACAAAAAAATATCGTAAACAAGCTTCTGCCCGAGTCGTTACCTACCTGTCTACCTATTTTTTTGCGAACAGTACATCACGGGCGACTGAGGGGCAGTGCAGGAGGAAGTAGGCGGAGAGCCCAGGTCTCAACTTATAGCGCACGCGTTATATATAGATATTTAATTTCCCACTCGTACTTGCTTTGCTCATACATGCTGATTTTATAGTCGTTTTGGATCGAAATATTTTGCACACAGTATAAAAAAATTAAAAAATTTTAAACGGCCAATAGACAAAGTAACATTCTGCTGTGAAATCGCTTTGAAGTGTTTTAATCAATCAATTATTAGCCTATCGCAATCCACTGCTGGACATCTCGACTCTCTATTATCAAACAACTACTAGGATACCAGTGGAGCCCTCAGCTTGACGGCCTCATCAAATGCTTTTTCACGCCCCGCATAAAAGCCCCGGGACTATAGGAGGAAGAAAACACATGCGCTAGTAAAGAATTCCAAGTCTTTATGGTGCGGCAAATAAGAGGCACCGCTTGGTTCTTAGTGAAATTGATTGCACTGTGTGAGGGTGATACCTCAGCCTGGCACATGTAGTAAGGAGAGGGTGGGATTAATTGGAATACTCGCCATGGTGTTAATGGATTAATGGAAAATACAAGGGAGATGCCTTCGATTGTTTAATTGGACCATGATTATCCAAATCAAATGGGGAGTAAGAAAGTGGATCCAGCATTCCAAGGTGCAATCTTTTGATGCCAATAGCTCTCGGGTAATGATGATTGCAAAATGTATTGCGCAAAAACATTACAATATGTATAAGGTCACTTCTCAATGCGTTGATAAACACATAAATATACTTGCTCAAGGTAAATTCGATAGTATGCTGACATGTATTTTATTTTTACAAAACATTTGTATAAACAAATATTTTGCCTGCTATCAGTTTGTTTTGCACTCTATTTACAATCCGGTAGGTTTATAGAGATGACGCCCGCGCCCCTGGTGTTGCACACGTCCATAGGCCACGTTCCAATCAGGGCCGTGTGCTTGTCTGCCACCTTCCCCCTACCCCTTCATAGACTCCCCACCCCATCCTAGCCCTCCTCCTTCCCTTCAGGGTAGGCAGCGCGTGTGTGACACCTTTAGTGTTGCACACGTCCATAGGCCACGGTGACCGCTTGCCATGAGGTGGGCCGTGTGCTTGTCTGCCACCTACGTGGTATAAAAAAAAAACCTAAGTGGGTAGGATAAGACGGTATCTCCCGTCCGAACTGAGCAGTTCGACAGGGGTAGTACCTCCGCCCTACAGAACACCGCCCGATAATAACCATCGTGTTGTGTTCCCCAAGGTAAGTACCGTTCGTTCCTAGTCTCCCTCCCGTCTCCTTTGGGGTAGGCAGTGCGAGTGTAACGCCCCTGGTATTGCACACGTTCATAGGCAACGGTGACCGCTTCCCATCAGGTGAACCGTGTGCTTGACTGTCATCTAAGTGGTATTAAGAAAAAATCAAGTAGAGAATTATTACAAAATAATTTGCATTGAGCGGGAACCAAACCCACGACCACTGACTTGGTATTCGAACATTACCACTACGCCACAGCGATTATCAATTTACTTTTAAAAACAACAAGAAACGATACAATTATGCAAATCCATCCAATTTAATAAAAAAATAAAAACATTTTGACAGCTCCGGATTTATTGGGATTTAACAAAATCATTTTATCTGACAACTGCGCAACTTTTTTTAAATCCGACATCGTATCTGACCACAGATAAGGATAACCTACTTCGAAACAATATGGCGGGCGGATGAATATTGTAAACGGGGATAAATAGTCTTGTTTTACTGTCTACTAACCTAAGCCTGCGGCTCCGCCCGCGTGGAAGTCGGTTTTCGCGTTTTTGGAATTACCAATTATGATCAAACATGCGTAAGATGTCTGACCAAGACCATTCAATCACATCCCATCAGGTGAGCCGTGTGCTTTTCTGCCACCTACGTAGAATAACAAAAAATCAAACAACTTACCAACAGGGTGAGATTGTGGACAAACGCGAGCCTACTACCAATAAAAAAAAACCGCAAGATTATGCTACGGTGACCGCTTCCCATCAGGTGGGCCGTGTCCTTGCACGCCTCCTAAGTCAAAAATGGTTGTACGTTGTATGATGATCTGACAACCTCTATTGCTTAGCTTAATGTCGTAGAATATGTATTATTATTTATTGCATTTGAATTAGGTAAACTCTGAAATGGCTGGACCAACTTTGATGGTATTTCACTGTCACATTCGCTCATACAATTTGCGGACAAAAGTCAATAACTAATAATAATAGCAAAACAAAAACTAGTTCACCTCGTTTTCAATACAAGCTTGATTTTAATGCTAATTATTAGAGTATTGCTGTCTCTTTCGCACTTAGTATATTTGTTGTAAAACAATGCCAGCACGTGTAAGTTGTCTTTACTAAAAATTATTATTAAATTGTAAAGTTGCTCTGTCTGTAAATTGGAGATTCTGAACAGCTTAAAATTTCTTGATAGGACACGTCAACATGACTTCACCTCGCCTGATGAAAAGCTAAAGGCAAAGTTTCAGAATCGGGGGTCACCACTACATCATACACCGATAGTGCTACAGTGGCGGCCCTCAGCTTGACGACCTCATCAAATACTTTTTCACGACCCGCTTAAATGTCCCGGGATTATAGGAGGAAGGAAACACCTGCGCTGGAAAAGAATTCCAAGTCTTTATGGTGCGGCAAAGAAAAGAGGCATCGAACCGCTTAGTTCTTGATGGAATTGTTTGCACGGTATGAGGGTGATATCTCAGCCTTGCACGTGTTGTTCTGTATAGGAAAGGAGAGGGTGGAACTAGTTGGTAAAGCTCATCGGAACACTCACCATGGTAGAGGTGTGGGTCTTTTTCGACGTAGCTTATCTCTGAAACGACTAAGCCTATTTTGACGGGACTTCACTAGCAGTATAGCTGGTGTTTTATTTAACTACTGTTTTTTTTTCTGTTTCTAAACTGACTGAATCGAATGGCGTTATCCGTATAGTGGCTGACTATTTTGTGAGTGTGTGCAAAGTGGTACACCGCGGTAGCCTAGTGGTCTGGGTAATGGACTGCTGAGACGAGGTCTCGGATTCGATCCCAGGTTCACCATGGCACACACCAATGACTTTTCGATGCTTTTCGAAGTTATGTGTGTATTTATCGCAGGTTTATAAGTGCCCGGTTAATGGCTATAGGCTCGCCATGTAATCATTTATGTTTAGGATGTAATCATCCTAAACATAAACTGCCGAAATGTGGGTGCTAGCACCTCTGCCTACCCCTTCGGGGTTATAGGCGTGAGTTTATTTTATGTTATGTGCAAAGTGGGCCGACTCTAGTGTCGTTAGTTGTATTGTGTAACATGTCCCATCCTTTGGTTTGTTAGGCGCTGCGCAAACGTGTTGCCGACACGGCACACCGCCACAGGAAACCGTAGTTGCTGTGTCCCGTATCGACAATCGGACACAGTTGCCGGTTCCCTGTCACCGACACGGCACACCACAAGAAACTGTAGCTGTAGTTGCTGTATCTGCTTGTTTTCCGTAGTCTCATGATGGATGTTTGTGAATGTTGCTTGTGTCTTCAACTGACGACTTTTAGTTTCCAGTTACCGACACCGAACACTTTTTGATCGTCCTGAATATAGTGTTCAGTGGAAGCAACTGGACTCACGTATGCGCAGGGAGTTGAATGATTTCATACTTGTTCTATAGAATTCAAATATTCATCGGTAGCTTGTGTCGGACACAAGAAACAAAAGTGTCTACGTTTGCGCAGCGCCTTAGGTTCATGGTCCCAGCTTTGATTTCGATGCGCTTGAAGTCACGTACGCACTACAAATGTTACGAGACCTGTCTGACAACTGCGCAGTTGTATCAATCATCAAAAATATTTGTTAAGTATATGCCTATAAAGTTTGAATTTGAATAAATCCACCTTATTGCATACTGCGTAATTGTTCAATCTTTTCCTAGTTACGAAAATAGTTTGTAAGCTTTCGGACTAGATATAGGTTTTCGCGTTTTTAAGAATTACCGTCGAACGGGGTGAATAGAGATGAAGGGGTGAACGTTTCGTCCCATTTGGTCCACTTCTCAAAACGCCCATATTAATATCGCAAATGGTCCACTTTGCGAGACGTCCATTTCGCATTTTGTCGACTTTTGCAAAATGAGTGCGTTAAGTATTGAACGCTTTCTCAAGAATATTTAAAATATTTTTTTTTTAATTCTTGTCTGTTTGTCTGCATGCACAAAACTACTGAACGGATTTTGTTTCGTTTTTTTTTTGTTTGAAAGCTCTTGGTTTGACTTAAAATCTGATCTGATCACAATCGGTTCAAAAGAACCGGTGATAAACCAAAAGTTGCGATTACCAACATTCACGTTAAACCACGAGTATCAACTAGTCGTCCAACCAGTCTATAAACTAAAGTGTTAATAATAAAATCGTTAAATACATAGTAGGCGATCTCGGTCAGTGCTAAGTACTACTAGTACTACTCAGCCTCCGACAAGGCCAGCGTATGTACTCGCGATTGTACGACGGATTATTCAGATGACGTCAGCTTTGTTACCATGACGACGCGCCGTGACGTGTATAGTTTTAGAAGTAATATTTAGAAAAAAAAAGCGATGGTAGCTGGACGGATAAGGACGCGGCCTCTTCTCAGAGATATCGAGTTCGAATCCGGCCGAACAGTACCAATGTGAATTTGATATAATGAATTTATATATGTGCTAATCATAATGATTTACCATCTGCTGTCGGTGAAGGAAAAACATCGTGAGGAGACCAACATATCCTAGAAGAAATTCTAAGGACATGTCCGATCCACCAACCCGCATTAGGCCAGCGTGTGTGGATTAAGGTGTAAACCCTCTCAGCTCTCTCGTTAGAGGAGAGGAGACCCGTGCCCAGCAGTGGGACATAAATGAATTGCTAGATAGATAGATAGACTATCTAATATCGTGATTATGTGTCTGACCGATTGCGTTTTGTATGCACATCAATATTTCCGATTGATACGATACGTTGAATATTCGAAAGAGATTTCGTACTCGCCCTACAGTACGCTAGGCTTCATTAACTACGCCTCCGTGAGCCATAATGAATGTCACCTAACTTTTATGTACCGGCTGCGCTTGCGCAACAGGGAAAATATAAACTCTTACTGGAGTTAGAACGCCATTGGACGTCAACGGTGACATCCAAGCAGGACAAACAGGTCAGATATTTTTATCTGCAACCTCGGAATCCATTAATATCGCGGAATTTTAAGAAAAATACGTTTAAATTGTTTTGATTTCGATGCACGACATCTAGAAACAGCTTACGAATCCAGTTTTTGATTGGGTGTAGTTTTTTTTTATGTTGAACACGTCAACTTGACTTCACCTCGCCAGATGGTAAGCTAAAGGCAAAATCTCTGGAATGGGAGTCACCATTACAAACACCGCTAGTGCCACAATGGTGGCTCTCAGCTTGACGGCCTCATCAAATGCATTTTGTCTTAATAATACTAGCTACTTTTTTTATTCAAGATAGGCTTACATTGGACCACTATCTCACTTGATGGTAAGTGACGATGTGGTCTACGATTTGCCTACTTTTCTCCTTGGGATGTATAAGATTCCAGACCGCATGTCATTTCAGACGTAAGGGCGTCCCCCGCTAAAAGCACGTATCGCACTAAACCTATTATTATTTCAATAGGATTGTGTCCAACGGGAGTTTTGCCAAAACTTTTTATGTGCAATTTCGTAAGAGAAAACATTACATGCGGTAATCATTACGTGTTCAGGGTTCAGGGCCACGACTGCGAGCTCCACTACTGACAGACTTCAAGGTCTTATGTTCCCTGTATGACATCACTGTTCTCGAAAATTGAGTGACGTGTAGATAGGTTTACCAAGCGTCATGGGTTTGCTGGGATATTCCTGGTTTCGGGTATCGGTTGGTTTGGTACTTTCCTGTTCGTCTCAACGGGAAAAGTATCAAACCAACCGATGCCGTTACCCAATACCAGGACTATTTATAACGATATGGTGACCCTCGTTACGTGATTTTATCTTTAATTTAGCGAGGTTAAGTCAAATTGATGTGAGCAATATAATACCGCACAATCAAGGCAAAATCTACGCTCTTTCATCGGCTCTTGCCTTACATGCCTCTTTACCCGACTGCGCCAGCGAGGGTAATGTTTTTGTAAAGTCATGCCTTATATAGCTTCTCACAAGGCAACATTATCGTAACTTAAACATTTCTATTTTTATTTCATATTAGTTGATGTGTATGTTAGTTATCGCGTATCTTCTAAACGGCATGGCCTTGAAATCACATTCTAAACGTATACCTATTTCTTTTGTTTTTGTAATAGCACGCTATGACTCATTTGAGCCGAGCAGTATTCGAATTTAACGCGAGTGAAACTAAAGAACAAAGCCATCAAGTTAAATATATTAAAGGCTTTTTAAGATTTGCTCTTGTATAATTGGAATAAAATGCGCTCGAAAAATACTAGAAAGAACCGATTGTAAAGTTACCTCACAACCCAGAGTCTAATCTAAACTATCTACCTACCTATTTCGGTAATAAAACATGAATATTCATAAAAATCGACTTCAAAAAGCACCGTGTCCTGGTTTAAAACTCCCTAATTATGGTAAACCTACGTAGAAATATCAAAAGTGGGTGTGACCTCGTAAAATGGAAACTAAAATAAAAGTTTATTTTTTTAGCCTTGGCCCGTGACTAAAGCCACAGATTACAGATATAGTTTTGAAGATTAATGACGTCACTCCATCACCTTAAAATGAATCAAACTAGGTCGCACGACATCTTGTCTTTTCCTTTCTTTGTTGAGGTACTATACAATATAACAATAAATCTATCTATCTATCTATCTATAAAGAGCTGGAATTTTACTCTATCAACTGGCTATTACGTCAACAAAATCATGTTAGGAAACATTTTATCAAGTGAACAGCAACAAACTTTAACGCTTTATTTGCCGCACCATAAACACTTCGAATTCTTTTCCAGTGCATGTGTTTCCTTCCTCGTACAGTCCCGGGACTTTTAAGCGGGGCGTGAAAAAGCATTTGATGAGGCCATCAAGCTGAGGGCCGCCACTGTAGCACTACCGGTGTATGTAGTGGTGACTTTTAACGTTTAGCTTACCATCAGGCGAGGTGAAGTCATTTTGACGCGTCAATAAACGCTAAATCGTTGGATTCTGCCGACCTTTCTCTGCTTTGTCATACACTTCTCAATATTGCAACACAGCAATCGTCGAACATCACTATACAACAAAGTCCTTTACTCATGTGGCCTCATTTCTGCTTCAACTGACATTGCGCATAAATGCGGGACAAGGTTTCTTATACTAACTAGTTCTTTGAACTTGAAATCTGTTTGCTTGACAAAGGAAGATGGGTCATGGTTCCAGGTGTTACGAAATACTGGCGGTAAGCCATTAAAATTCTGCTGTACAGAATTGACATCCTCTGAGCATTTTCCCAACTCAATTAGGGACGGCTTTTCAGTTTATTTTATAATACTTAGGTGGCAGACAAGCACACGGCCCACCTGATGGGAAGCGGTCACCGTGGCCTATGAACGTGTGCAACACTAAAGGGTGTCATGTCACATACGCACTGCCTATGAAGGGGTACAGTGAGCTCTGGCTACCCTACTAACCTTGGGGCACATAACACGCTGGTTATTATGGGGCGGTGTTCTGTAGGGCGTAGGTACTACCCCAGTCCGACTGCTCAGTTCGGACGGGAGATACCGTCGTGTCCTACCTCCTACACCAGTCTACGTGCGTGACTGAATTTCGATACACACATAATGCTCACGCCGTTTCCCTTCAGGGTAGGTAGAGACAACAGCCCGCCACCTGCTTCTGTCCTTGTATACTTTCACGCGCTTCCTCTACTGTCATTAAACCTTTCATGCAAGCTCGCCGGTTTCGAATGCTTTTGATCTGCCCTTTTTTTTTTCAATAATTTGGTCATTGTATATTCTGCGAGGCCGACCCCAGCTTGCCTGCCGTGTGTCATTCGCTCTAGTGCCCAAACCACCATAATAGCATACCCTTTATCAATTCCTGTTATATTCTCTTTCAAGCCGCGCACCATTCTCGTATATCCGTATTCCTCTTTCTACATGATAGTAGAATAATTTACGTGCCGGCATCTGTACAGATACCGGCACGTAAATTGGCCAGACGCGTCATATGCGCAAAGGTCGATTTTTAGGTCCCCTTTGAGGTATGAGCGGGTGGCGGGAGACGCGATTGCGCCGTCGCGGACATCTGATTGGTCCGTCACTTGACGGACCAATCAGATGTCTCCGAGAGACGTCTTGTAGCGAATCAACTTTCCGTTCGTTCGTACTTTGAATCATTTGATTGGCTCAAAATGCACGATGCGCGAACTTACCCCAAACCTGGCCAAGTTACGTGCCGGTATCTGTATGTTATGTTGTACGTATGTATCGTAAAGTTTATTATGCATCAATAGTGTTTGCCCAACCACCTGTTTCTTAACTAGTTTCTATTAATACAATATATTTTACAGCCTTGTTTGTGCCAAGAGCCGCGTTACATAATATTTCACACAATCAAAACATTCATTACACGCTTTTATTTATGTTGCTCTGTTTGATAGTATGTAGAGCGAGCACGGAAGGCAAGACAAAGTGATGCGGAAGAAATAAATTGTTTTGATTTGATAACGAACGTCTATTACATACATACAGATACATTAGTACACTGTCGCCTGCGTCCTTAAAACTAGATGCATACATTACATACATACGAAACTCATTACCCTCGCTGGGGCAGTCGGGTAAAAAGTAGCCTATGATGTTTATCCATGGGAACTGAAAACAAGAAAATTTTTAAGCGGACGAAGCCGCAGGCGGTACCTACTTAGTATACCAAATATAAAACATGACGCTCGGTTGTCATAATAAATCACATTGTGCTATTTATTTAGCAATGAAAACATGCGATCAAGTGCGAATCGGACTTGTATACGAAGAATTCGGTACAATTATCTTATGATTATGAGGTAGTTATTGTCAAAAGTGTACCATGTTATATGTGAAGTCATACTTAATTCTCGCTCGCACGAGATGAAATGCAAGTCCTGTTGTAATTGTGTTGAAACAGGCTAACTAGCCTCGATTTGAGTGCCATATTACATCTTTTTGATAAAAATTATCGGTTCTGAGGCTTTGTACAAAATCTAACACTCTTAACTTTTGAATATTGAAGAGCCTGCTGCCAGCGACTGATTCTGTTCTCGATACTCACGGAATAAAATACCATAACCTCTGCAAAATTTCATCCATTTCCGTTCAGTCATTTTTAACGTGATAGAGTGACAAACATCTATACTTACCAACTTTCGCGTTTATTATATTAGTAGAATCCTGTAAAATGTATTGTGTTTAGTCACCCATCGCATACGGAACCCTAAAAACTACTTATAATTTATACCGTCCTTATTAGATACGCCTTGGCGGGGGTTTAACAATATCATCGCATCGCCATAAAAAACAAAATGCAAAACACATGTAACCCACAGACAATAAACGGTCATAGACAATTATTTTCATAGCGGTGTCCTAATTTCCGGCTGATATCGTCCCGAAATAGACGTTAGTTTGAATTTGGAACGCTGTTGTTTGGCCGCCATCTTGTTTATAACTGTAATGCCGTTGACTTTTATGGTAATTTGTATAGTAAAAGTAACCGTTTATTTTATTTACTATTGTATGGTGTTTAGTTTTGATAAAAATCTTTAGGCACGACATGTTTTTTTAAAATATAAAATGAATAACTTATTTTCAACGAGTTATGTTATTAGAAGACTAGCTGTGCCCTGCGGATACGTCCATGGCATACCTCGTCCCCGTGGTACTTATTTAACCCATACTTGCCCGTAATTTCTTAGTTTTGCAATAAATATATTGAAATTTACCCGATTTGTTGACATATTTGATTACTACCTTCTCTCTCCTGGATAGTAGCGTGATGATATACGAGTATCATAATACTTCATCAAAACCTGGTATTCTTTACCAGCTCACGTGTTTCCTTCCTCATACAGTCCCGGGTCCCTTAGCGGGGCGTGAAAAAGCATTTGATGAGGCCGTCAAGCTGAGAGCCATCATTTTGGCACTATCGGTGTTTGCAATGATGACTCCCATTCCAGAGCCTTTGCCTTCAGCTTACCATCAGGCGAGGTGAAGTCATGTTGACGTGACCGACATAAAAAAACTTAACTTCCTCGATAAATGGCCTATTCATCGCGTGAACCAAACTCTTTAGCTTTAAAATATTAAGTATAGACTATACCTACGGCACGATATGATGGCCGGTTTGACATATTACAATAGTGACGGAAATGTCAATTTACTCTCGATAAAAATATAATCAAATCAAATAAGTTTTTATTGCAAGCAGTACTTACCTAGGTACCTGATTCAAAAACTTTAGTAAAAAAATATAAATTTTTACCTACTTAATACATATGAACGAACTGAATATTGGAATTAGGAATGAAAATGAGTAGGGGGAGGTCCCTCAGAACCGGACACTTAAGGAATAAAAAAAATAAAAAAAATTGTGTTAGAGATCAATTTGTTTATTTGTCTTAAATAAGCTCTCTACTATATATCTAATAAACACAGATATATCAACAGTCTCAAATGTTACTTTAAATGTACTAGATAATAAAAAATAGGTAACATAGCAAATTGGACGTATCAAAAAAGGTCCCCTAATGACGGACAGCCAAATTTGCGTCCATTTATAAACTTAGGAATTATTTTAACAAAGAATTCGTAAAAATATCTATTACAATACTTAATTTAAACATAATTTTAATTAACTTTGGTTATAATCAGAATATTTTACGGACAAAAACCCAATAATTCGAATAGCGAAAATCTTAATTGTGGGCAACTACACCCTGCAAAAATGACAAATGTAGCCTAATGAGCCCTCTTCCACATCAGCACACGCTTCATGAGCCCACTCGTTGCAGGCTTGCAGAGAACCCAATCCTCATGATTGTCTTCTAAGCAGATTATACAATTTGTTTTTTCAGTCACTGATGTTCATGATATTGGTGTTTGAAATTTTGTGGTCTTTGGAGTTGCATTTGATTTTTGGCTTCTTTTTATTTTAGCAGGGTCGTTAGTTTTCTTGCCTTTAAGTTGTTGCATTTTAGCAACTGGAGGCTTAGCTTTTGTCGCTTTATTTTCAATCAGCGCATTTTTGTAGTGAGCATGGCATATTTGTAGACTTCAGAAGCCTTTCTCAGAGAAAACTTTTTTGATATCACTTTATCAATAGCTTTTTTTAATATGTTAGGTATGTTTGGCGGTATTCCCACATCTCGACTTAGGTTTACCCATGTTGAATCTGAAAAACAAAAAAGAAAAATAATAAAAACAACAAAAACTTGTTCTAAAACTGTCCGGGTTTAGGGGACTTTGAGAGTGTCCGAACTTAGGGATCCTTAGGTACATACAAGAAAAATTCTCATTCACATTGTGTGTTGTAAATCATACAGAAACGTAATAATTTCGTCAGATAAGTACAAAAGCAATATTAATTAACAATAATAAATATCATACCACACTTAAAATGCTGTTTACAGACCCTAAAACTTGAGTTCGAACAAAATTTTTACTCACCTCAAAATTCACTCCACGCTCCACGACAAACGAGTCAGCACTGTCTTTTGACACTCCCCCCGCGCGTTTCACTTGGTACCACCTATCCAAACGCGGCACACGAAACAAATTGGCGCGCTTTTTCGCACTGATTCAAATTGTGTCCGGCTTTAGGAGCCGTCCGGGCTTAGGGGACCTCCCCCTATATATTAATCCAGCTTCCTTCAGTGATTGCACTAGCTTTTTTCTTGTTGGATACTCCTTCCGTAAATAGTAGCTACACACATGTCTTCGACTGGTTTTGCTCGTTTTTTTCTGTGTGTGTGAAGTTTATTTTCTTCTGTGCCAGTCTCGCCAGATTTTTCTTTAGTTATCTATTCGTCTAACAGTTATAGGTAAAATTGACCTTCCATTTTGAGATTCACGATCGAAATGTTACGAAGGCGTACCTATAACGAACACACGTGCCTGACTGTTTAGAACTCAGCTCTGCGTATGTTCGGCCATATCGACGAAATCCACAACAAAAGGCGTAAACAGAGTAAGTTGAGGGCTACCATTATAATTATCACTGTTAGTGTATGTAATGGGGACCCCTTCCTGAGACTTTACCATCAGGCGAGATTTACCATTTAGCTTACCATCAGGCGAGGAGGTCTAAACTATATCGCAATCGCACTGCACTCCTAGTTTGTACTTTTCGAAGCAACGTCAAGTCGAAAATGCTTTGTTTTGACGTAAGTTTGCCGGAGGTATTATTGGGCTTGCCAGTGGTCCTAGTGTCGATTATATAGATTTTATTTAAAGAAATTGAATTTCGAAAAACAAATACCGAGTTGTGTGAAATAAGTACACCAATAGGTAATTATAATCTTATAAAAATAAAAAATAAATGATCGTGGGACACTAATATACATTATATAATTCAGAAATCAATGTAATAAATAAATATTGTGTCCTAAAATTATACCTACATTCGATAAAATTTTATGACTTACTGTACGTCACTATTGACAATAAAGAACAGCAATTTGCTCTTTCAAAATGTCACAATAATTAATACGAAACTTCATGAGCGGACAAACGTCAAACCGGCCATTATATCGTGCCGTAGGTATAGCTATCTATGCGGTTTCGCCCGAATAGATTTAGGTTTGTAAGATTATCATTTTTTTACGGGGTTCCCTAATTCTGACAGACAGACGGACAGTGGAGTCTTAGCAATAGGGTCCCGTTCATACACTCTGGGTACGGAACCCTAAAAATTGATGGAGCCCATACTTTTTTTTTACTATTACACAATGGATTGTTTGATGTTTTATTCTTTTTTCTCCGAAAATAAGCTCGTGTCTAACAATAACCGCGCGATTATTGTTGGAAATGGCTTACTGTTATGACATTATACGAGTGCAATTAGCTTTCACTATAATTTCTAAAGAACAATGACAGTATTTTTGCTCGTATGGTAGCATTTTCTAGAAAAAAAAAAAACTGTGTAGACTGGATCTTCGCCTTTGCCTTCATGTCGGACACGTCAATATGACTTCACCTCGCCTGATGGTAAGCTAAAGGTAAAGTCTCTGGAATGGGAGTCACCGATACTGCTTTAATGGTGGCCCTCAGCTTGACGGCCTCATCAAATGCTTTTTCACGCCCCGCTTATAATACCCGGGGCTGTAGGAGGAAGGAAACACGTGAGCTGGTAAAGAATTCCAGGTTTTGATGGTGCGGCATTATTTTTTATATTGATGTTTTTTTTTAACGCGGTCGGCAGTCGTGGCACTTAGGTAGAGTCCATCTGATTGGAAGCGGTCACCGTGGCTTATGAACACCAGGGGCGTCAGACTCGCGCTGCCGTTCCTGAGGGGGGGATTGAGGAGAGAGTTGAGGGGGGGGGGTTGAGAGAGTTTCTGTGTTGACTACGCAAGAGACTTTGGTCTCCCCGCTGACAGCACAGAATCCCTCCAGTGAGCTCTGGCTCCACTACTTACCTTGGGGAACACAACACGATGGTTATTATGTGCGCGGTGTTCTGTAGGGCGGAGGTACTACCCCAGTCGGACTTATCAATTCGGACGGGAGATACTGTCGCGTCCTACTTCTATTGAAGTCTTCTAGGTGTAAGGTGGCCCAAGACCCGGGCCATCTCCGGCCTCGAGATGCTGTGACGTCACAACTTGTGTGCTAATATATTATTATTTTTCATGCGTGTGAATAAGAACGCTTTCGTAAAGTGTTGAAACTTGTTATTTTAAAGTTTTCTTTGTTAATTTTATTTCTCATTATTTTTATATTTAACTGTAATGTTGAGAGGTGGGTCGTTTTAATTGTCTTGTTGGTATAAAAACATTAGATAATGTTTTAGTTTGTTCTTTGAATGAGCGGAAACGAAATAGGTTTTTAATTTAAAAACACTTTAACACACTAAGTTTTTAATTTTCTTAACTTTTTCGTTCATAAGAACCTCTTCATAAAAAACTAGCAGCCCGTCCCGGCTTCGCACGGGGTTTTAAAATGAAAAAAGTTGTTGTAGTGACATAACTACAATAGTTGGACATATGCTACCGCGGAGTTTTTTGTAGACATTATGATGTTCTTCAATATTGTTGTACATTATTTTGTTCTATCGCTAATAGTTTCGGCAGCGCATTCGACGAAAGACATTTTAAGACTCATTTTTCTACACCTTCGGTTACATTGTTCAAATTTTACCAAGGATCCCTAATTTTTTTCAAAATGAAATGTAGCCTATGTCAAATTGGAAGAATGTAGCATTCTATTGGTGAAAAAATTTTTTAAATCAGCCCAGTACTTTTTGAGCCTATTCATTACAAACATACAAACATACAAAAATAGGTACAAATCTTTCCTCTTTATAATATTAGTGTAGATAATTAAGGAAATGCCGGTCACGGAAGGGAAATAGGTATTCATTTTTATATGTATTCGCCCGTGGCATACATAGTCCCCGTGTCAGGATAATAATAATCTTATGTCCGTCTCCTAGTTCTAAGCTACCTCCCCACCAATTTTCATTCCAATCGGTTCAGCCATTCTCGAGTTAAAATAGTGAAATTTCTTTTATTTAAATCTGTCTGTTTTTGATTAATCTCCGAAATGAAAGAATTTTTACTGGGAGTTGGTTACCTTAGTTCTATAAAAATTGGTTGTCTGTAAAGTCGGTTTACGGACGATAGATTTACGTGATAACGTCATAATCATTATTTTATGTAATACTAGCGACCCGCCCCGGCTTCGCACGGGTGCAATGCTGATACTAAATTAAATACACTACAGAAGCGGAACCTTACTATTTCACGCGAGAAGAGAGATACATGATTGTGTCACAAGCCAACGCTTTGACTCTGGCCTCACTGCTTGGGCCTCTCTATCGCTTGTTGCGCGCTCTCGCTTGCACGCACAGGCTCAGGTGGAACGTTACTATGGAACGTTACTATTTTTCATGAGTGTTGCTGGTATTATCAATTTATAAGACGTTATCACGTCAAAAAATAAACTTTGCTTCATGAAATTTACAAGGAGCATTCATTAATTATGAACTTGTGAAGTCTACGTGTTAATATATAAATCGGAAAAATTCCCACAGCAGTAAAACTCATAACTACGGTACTCAACAAGTCAATTGCAATGAAAGTGCTCAACAAATTACATGTACCCCCGCGTGATTAGCAAGCCGTGACGTCATACATATTCAGTTGTCCCACTACCCACATAAATTAATATTTTCTCTAAAGATATTCAGTCGACCATTCAGTCGATTTCGATATAACAACGACTGAATCGTTTTAATATCGAAAGTAATGCGATGTGAGAATGCGCTAGGGGAATGCGGTTTTTGCGTTTTTTGACTATATCTCCGGTTCTACTTAACCGATTGTGATCAAAGATGCGTTAGATTTTAAGTCTGGTCAAGACCTTTCAAACAAAAAAAAAGCGCATCAAAATCCGTTCCCTAGTTTTTGCGTCGATCGCGAATAAACGATGACTCTAATTTCTTAGAAGGTTTTTATAGTGTCGGCAGTGGGAGTGTGACGCCCTTGGTGTTGCACACGTCCATAGGCCACGGTGACCGCTTCCTATCAGCTGTGCTTGTCTGTCACCTAAGTAGTATTATAAAGAATCTATTTCATGGATAAAAAGTTGCCATATATTATTCCAGACTATAACTGTACATTGTTTCAGCTGAATCCATTCAGCCGCGGTAGCCTAGTGGTCTGGATAATGGACTGCTGAGACGAGGTCTCGGGTTCGATCCCAGGTTCACCATGGCACACACCAATGACTTTTCGATGCTTTTCGAAGTTATGTGTGTATTGTTATGCAATAGGCTCGCCACCTATTACATTGGGACCTAAACATAAACTGGCGAAATGTGGGTGCTAGCACCTCTGCCTACCCCTTCGGGGATATAGGCGTGAGTTTGTCATGTTATGTTATGAATCCATTCAGCTTTTTAAGCAAGTTTTGTAAGATGTTGTTTATGAAAATAAACAACATCTTACAAAACTTTCACATTATCTACGCTACATTATCTAGTACTGACGCACTAATATTATCGAAAATAATAAAAACAAAAGATTATATTATTAAATAATAATATAATAGTTACAATAACAGTCAAATGAACTATCATTGTTTACGAAGTACGCTATCTTTTGCTTTTGCAATAAAAGGTTGTTGACATTAGTGTTTATTAAATATTATTTAAATTAAACTAATCAGGTGGGATTGAGGTCAAACGTAAGCCTTTCTTGAATTAAAAAAAAAAACTAAATTTAATTAATTGAAGTTACGCGTTACTTGAATAATAAAAGAAATGTATGTCTACTTCCTTATCCCTTTACACCCGAGCTGAAACAATCGTGAGTTTTGACTTTGAAAAAATCTACACTGCACACAAAACAACTTTTGCGGACGCAACCGTCGTCGCTCGATCGTGAGACTATCTGAGTACCCGCGAAAACACACTTTAATACTATACGCATAGGTTGAAACGCGTCAGTGGTCTGGAAGATACGAAAGAGATGGCTGCGTTTTTTGACCACGCAGCTCGAACAAGTAAGTATTTGATATTTTCGTAATGTTAATGGTTTACTAACATTTTTTTATGTAATTAGCTACTTTATTAGTTGTTAAACAATACTACATGTGTTTATTGTACATTACTTTATTTATCGGTTAATACTGTTCCCCAAAATTTAAACTCGCACGATCGTGGTACCTCGATCGTACTACGTAAACTTAATAACAAATGTTACTTTGTATTTCACCTTCATTTATTCTTAAATGCATGTTTTTTTTATACTTTCATAGCGTTCAATCATGGAACAAATAATTTGTGACTTTTGGCAGACAGAAATATCTCGGATTTAGACGAAGATGAAACGAAATTCAATCCAGACGTCTTGTTCCGGCACCCTGCTGACGACGTGTCAGAGGAAGAACAGGATGACGAAGAAATACCATCTTCCTCCATGCCAATAGTACCACTACCGTCACCGCCGCCGTGTGAATTGCCATTCTCACCAAATTTAAGAACGACTTCGCGAAAATCACGATCTACTGTGCGAGAATCAAAATGTTCGCCATCTACAAGTGACAGATCGAGATCGCCAGTAGTAGTCGTGGAAGAAGGCCTTCAAGTGGACGAGGGACAACTTCAGTACCTGATGATTCTCTCCGACCGATTTCGGTCATGACGGCCACTTCAACTGCTCCACTCTACGCTGCTCCTCGAACTCACCCACCTGCACCTGCGCGATCCTGCGCCATTCAAGGCATTGTGCTGCCAAACCTTCCCAAACTGAGGGTTCCATTAGGCATCGTTTCATCGCTTCTGTCGCTTCGGAAAGTAGCGGAGGAGTTGTCCACCTTGTTTTTACTTTCCCCCGCCTCTACTTCAGAGTACAAAACGCTTCGCCACTCTTTCATCCATCATTCATAAAACGTGTCCTAACCACCGAAGCTGACGCCGCATCAGATAGGCCTCGATGCCACCCACATTTGCTCGCCGGATAACCTCAGTATATCGCACATGATCAGACCATTTGATGTTCAGTATTTTCCGTAAGCACTTACGGTAAAATCGGTCTAGCGTGCGGATGTGGTGACGATAAACACATCACGTTTCGGATGAATATAGGGTTTGGCAGCACAATCGCCATGTATACGGATATTTTTGTGGCCATTTTTAAGTCATGCGAGCAGAAGACCTTGGAACACAGTTTTCCAAACGCTGCTGCAGCAGCACTGATCCTACTGTTGATGTCGGCGTCAAGGTCACACTTGGCTGTTACAGTGCTCCCCAGGTAACGAAACGTTTCGACCTGCTTCAGCACGTCCTCCCCAAGCTTTACGGCCAGTGTCACGTGACCATGTGGGTCTAAACACATCACCTCCGTCTTTTTGACACTAATCTTCAGGCCGAACTTAAAGCACGCTTGGTGGAAAGCTGACATGAACTGCTGCAGGCCGCTCGAGGATTCTGCCAGAAAGCATAAATCGTCAGCGTACACGATTTTTGTATGTATGCGTTTACCTTGGTGCGCGGCTTATAATATTTTTTTGAAATAAATATAATATTTATAATAACCAATCGTTATTTTACTATTTTCTTTGTTATATTGCCATACAATAACACAGACTCACGATCGTGCGACTTACAATTATTTCCTGAAACTCACGATCGTGAGGGTCTGATTGCTGGAAACCAGGTGTACCAGGATTTTTTTCAATATTTTTCTCATAATATTTGAACACTATGGAAGATAAGCAGTAACATTTAAACACGATATAGAAGAACTTCATCTCTCGGGTGTAAAGGGTTATGTAGTTTACAATGAGGTTAAGCTCACCTCGGCACGGTCTACCGCGTAGATGGGTGACATTTGCCTTTTGAATAAAAGTTATTAATTTAAAACTAAAATTTAACCGCGATGTATAACCATATCATATGTATTGAACATATATACATTTTACACTACACAGCGCTGTCTAGACACTAAAGTAAGCATAGCTATCTAACTTGTATTATGGGTTCTAGAATGCGGATATACATAATGTACTTAGATAATTTTTTTTGGTAAATAAATAGATACATTATTATACATAGACACACCTAAGAACAATGCAATAAACTTGCACTGACCGGGAATCGAACCCTCGACCTCTGACTTACGAGTCGATTTCTCTATTGCCACGCCACGGTCGTTAAATGTGACCAAAAGTCTTTCATGAGGCCGTCAAGTTGAGGGTCACCATTATGTTACTTTCGGTGTATGTAATTGGGACCCCCTTCCTGAACTTACCATCAGGCGAGGTGAAGTCATATTAAGGTGACCGACACATAAAAAAAACATAACCGACATTCGTGATGGCGGAGCCGCGGGTAACACCTAGTTTAAGTATTATATTTTCGTCTAACAAGCAATATAGTTACGTGTTCATTGTAATATACTAAATTATTAAACATTATTGCATATAAGTTACTATAATAGTAACGTCACGTAATACTGCAATCGCGAAACGTGGCTTTTACATTCTAATGTTATCATATCATTTATAAACTTTATGCAAACTATGATAACTAGTTGATAGCATACCTATCATACCTAGCGATTTCTGTTGCATGCAAAGTTTTGCATTTTGGAGCCAAAGGGCCGCATATAATTTGGGGTCCATATGGAAGTCCCTAAACAAATTCTGGACACAGGTCGGTCACAGCAAGGAAAACCGGTCTAGGTGGGGTTTCCTGGAGACACGCGATGTAAGTGTGGAGTCACTCCACAGACCATTGCTCACCTACTAACGAGTGCTGCTTGCCCAAACATAATGTACACCGGAGGAGCTTATGAGCGACTCTGAGAGCGCAATTGAGGCAGTTGCACACTGGGCAAACAAAATTTGACTTGCCATCGACACGACAGAAGAAGTTTTTGATGTGTCGAATTATACGGGAGCGACTGCCGTCTGACCTTTCAAACCTGCGCCAGAGCCTCATCTGTGAGGTTGAATTGGTTCGTCTTGGTAGTCTAAGGGCTAGGATTCGAACTCGGGACACGCAAGCTCAGCTTCTTAACCACTGAGCTGGATGACTACGGATGGACTGACTGTAGTTAGTCAATTTAAGCGTCACTTGCTTACCTTGCTTGACACAACTTGCTTGAAACAAGCTTGAGAGTAAGTTCATGCGCACTAAAAATCACCTTTATTCCATCATTCTTTATCAGACGACAAATGTCATTTATTTTAGTCTCATGATAACGGTAATCAAATTGGAATCTGATTAAAAAAGCAATTGTTGTAGTAAAACATAGGTCATTCACTTCTCTGTACGCATTCACAGACAAATATGTCAAAACAAAAGGCATTTTGGGGCTAATGACTTTGCAAAAATATGCGTCCTTACATTTTGGGGCTAATGACTTTTGCAAAAGCATGCAACCTTAATTGACATTTTGCAAGGACAGATTGCAAAATTTAACGCATTGTTATCCTGTACCTAGAAGGACATCGCCATACACTTCTGCGTATTTTCACTAAATATTAGTTACAAAATCAAACACGCTTGTTCTTATATAAGCTAACGAAATATAATCGCGGTACGCATCGTAAACTACGAATAACAACCGTTACTAAACGGTCCATTAACTAATTATTAATTATAAAGTGATATAGGTAAATTCACTGGCTGATATGTCCGTACGGGTGGTTCGATTCGGTGCTACTGAAAAATATTCAGGTAGGTAACCTTAAAAAAAATTCGTACAAACACATTTTCCTTCGAAGGTAGGCAGACTACAGCTCGTCACCTACTCTGCTGTCCTTTTTTTAATACCATTTAGTTGACAAACAAGCACACAGCTTACCTTATTGGAATCGGTCAACGTGGCCTATTGGACGTCTATAACCCTTGGGCGTCACACTCGCCTTCAAAATTCTGTTAGTCTCATCTCGATACAATCCAAGGAGATTATGTTTTATTACCCGACTGCCAAGAAGAGTTATGTTTTTATAACAGCTTGCGATATGTACATTTTAAATACGTCTGCCTCCCTATTAGAAATTTACAACCTTGATTTTGCACGCTTTTTTCTCTCCGGAGTAGGCAGTAGCCCACCATCTGCTTCTGTCCTTACTCATATTGCCCGAGCTTTTTGTGTTGTCGTCAATTCTTTCATGCAAGCTTTACGTTGGCATATTTAATTGCTTATAACTGTTGTTTAACACCATATATATATCGAGAACAGTCATTATCTCCTCACAGAAAACAAGTAGGTATGGATATTCCACATTTGGAAAACGATAAAATTAGCATAGGTATATCCATATAAATAAACATCGATGGTTGAAACGACATCGACTTTCTAAGCAAAAAGGTTCTTAACAATAAATTCTACGACATTTTACACAGCACTCTCTAGACCCAAAGTAAGTATAGTTTAATTACCGCGTGTTATGGCTTCTAGAATGCGGATAAACATACATACTTTACAAGATAAAATATCCAGGAATCACATTTCAATCGAATTTGGATATTGCACATGGTTTAGCCGCCGCCATTTGGTTTATTTTATACCACTTAGGTGGTAGACAAGCACACGTCTTCCCCCCTGATAGGAAGCAAGCGGTCAACGCTGCCTATTAGACATGTGCAACACCCGCGTTGCCGACCCAAAACTTATTGACAGTCTCGTGTTCAGCTTGCTCTATCCGTAGGCTATAAATTTATATACTAGACCAGTGCCGATAATTTTTGAGACAAAAAAAAATATAGTAGGATGAAACCTGTTGGAAAAGGACCAGAATATAACAAAAATGAAAGGAAAAATAAGTTACGGGCGATCTGAGGTCGGGAAGTGTGAGTTAAGGGTAAAAACGGTTTATCTCGATTTCCGGCAAAACTACAAGTCCTATGGAAAAAGTTAATGACAAAGTTGCAGGTAATAAAGAGACCTACAACTTTTGTATTTACACTTTTTTCATACTAGCTTCCGCCCGCGGCTTCGCCCGCGTGGAATTCGATATTGCCACCAAGTCTATTTGAATGAAACAACTCTCCACTCGACTTTCCACTCCGCTGTTCACTCCACTCCACTGTTCACTCCACTCTCCACTCCACACTCCACTCCACTCTCCACCTCCACTCTACTGTCCAATCCCCTCTCCCGACTCCACCCTACATTCCACTCTCCACTTCAATCTCCACTCCACTCCACTTTCCACTCCACTCTCCACACCACTCCCCACTCCACTCTCCACACCACTCCCCACTCCGCTCCACTCTCCACTCCACTCTTCACACCACTCCCCACTCCGCTCCACTCTCCACTCCACTGGTCTCCACTCGTCTAGCCAAAACCTTTCGGATAAAAAGTACTAAACGGATTTTAGTGCGGTTTTCTTGGTCAGACCTAAAATTTGGAGATATGACCAAAAGTTTTTTTTCCTTATTTACTGGTTTCACCTTACACCATCTTTACAGGGTTCACCTAAGGCGACAGTGTGGACATCATATCCCTTTATAACAGTACTTTTAGTCAAATATCTATTTTTTTGCAATCCTTGTCTGTTTGTTCGTGATGGACGTAAAAACTGCTGAACAAATTTTGATGCCGCCTTTTCATTAGAAAGTTCTTGGTTTCACAAACAATCTGCCGTATGTTTGATTGCATTTGGTTAAGTAGAACCGGGGATATGACCAAAAAACGATTACCAACCAATCGACTCCCACGGGCAGAGCCGCGGGTATTAGCTTGTATAAAAAGTAGCCTATATATTACTCCAGCCTATAATCTATCTCTGTACCAAATTTCAACTTGATCTATTCAGCCGTTTTTACGTGAAAGAGTAACAAACATACATCCAGATATCCCGACTGATCAACTCCATGGGCGAAGCCGCGGGTATTAGCTTGTATACAAATTAACCTGTATGTTATTTCACACTACACTCTATCTCGGTACCAAATTTCAGCCAGATCCATTCAGCCGTTTTTACGTGAAATAGCAACAAACATAATATTTGGACATCCCGATCGATCTACTTCGCGAGCGGAGCCGCGAGTATTGGCTTGTATAAAAAGTAGCCTATATGTTATTTTAGACTATAATCTATTTCTATACCAAATTTCAACCCGATCTATTCAGCCGTTTTTGCGTGAAAGAGTAACAAACATACATCCAGACATCCCGACTGATCTACTCCGTGGGTCGACTGATCGACTCCGTGAGCGGAGTCGCGGGTATTAGCTTGTATAAAAAGTAGCCTATATGTTATTCCATACTTTAATCTATCTCGTTACCAAATTTCAGTCAGATCTATTCAGCCGTTTTTACGTGAAAGAGTAACAAAGATATATCTAAAAATCCCGACCGATCGACTTTGCGAGCGGAGCCGCGGTATTAGCTTGTATAAAAAGTAGCCTATATGTTATTCCAGACTATAATCTATCTCTGTACCAAATTTTAGCCAGATCCATTAAGCCGTTTTTGTGTGGCAGAGTAACAAACATACATCCATACATCCAGACATCCAGACATACATTCTTACAAACTTTCGCGTTTATAATATTATAGTAGGATAACCTCAAAATGTATGTGAAAAATTCAAATAATCAAGTTATTGGTTTTTATTTTTATTCTAAGCAAAACAAATTTGTTTTCCACGAAATTTGGTGAAAACTTAACTTTTTATGTCCCAAAGACACTGTATTTTTTTTTTTATTTGAAATATATTTTTTTAAGTACTGATGTTTCCATCAGTACCTACCTATCGGTGTAATCACGAATGATTTATCAGTGACGTCATACGGAAGGATTGTATATTGTATACCAAACATAATATTAATCGTTACTCGTCAGTTTTAAACGTTATTCATTATCAAGGTCGACTTGTTATGACATGACCATGGTGATAATCAGTAACTACGTTATATTGATTTAAATAATACCAGCCCGCGGCTCTGCCCGGCGGTCGTTGATCGTTTTTTGACCATAATATATCTCCGGTTTTATTCAACCGAACATCCGGCATTCCTTGGAAAAGTGACCACTATTTTTAGGACTGCACCCCAGCTTACCATCAAGCGGGGTGCAGTCAGTCTGGCGAACTAAATATAAAAAAAAAATGTGATTCAGACCTTTAGAATAAACTGCATCAAAATCCGTTGAGTAGTAATCGCCCGCATGGCGAACAAATAAACAGGAATTCTAAAAGTAGTTTTGTGTTCGGAATCGTTCAATAACATAACCAAAGTATTTTTTTAATATCTCCATTGTGCAGACACAGCGCCTTTACAATTTTATAATAGTACTAGCTGACCCCCCCCCCGGCTTCGCCCGTGGCGTATTTCGAACCTCGATGTACCTTTTTTAACTCACATAATAATAGGTAGGTATATGCTCATAATTTATCAGTTTTCCTAAAATGTACGGGAATCTACCGGAATTGTTCACATTTATGATTATTGCTCCGCTCCCTTGGACAGTAGCGTGATGATATTCAGCCTATGACATTCACGGATAATGTGGCTTTCTATTGGTGAAAGAATTTTTAAAATCGGTTGCGTAGATCCCGAGATTACCCCCTACAATTTAACAAATATAGAAACACACAAACTTTACTTCTTTATAATATTAGTATAGATCTAGATTATTGTGGCTGTTTTTTTAAGATTTCACCTCGCTTGATGGCAAGCTCAGTCTCTGTGTGCTGATAAAGAATTCCAAATTTTGACGGTATATCAAACAGCGAAATCGTCGCCTATAACAATAATATAACGCCCACATGATATATGTGTATATAAAAATATCTTTTCTTTGAATAGTGGATTACTTAAAAAAATAAAAAGTAAATTATGAGGTTATTGCTCCAAAACGTGAAAACTCCTGAACTTCTTTGAAACTATTTGCGTCATTCGTTTCCAAAACAAATCTATCTATTATATATGTATATTTAATTTATAACGAATGTATAGTTCTTGTTAATTAATTCTCGTTCTCAATAACGTAAACAAAAACATGTTAAAATATGTTAAAATCCGTTATACGACCATTAAAATTATTCCAATCGATTCCAATTGGTTCCAATTTGAATTTCTAAACCTAGCCTCATTATTATAATACTATCTGTCCCCCGCGGCTTCGCCCGTGACATTTTCATCCCCGTGGCACTTATTTAACCCATACATGCCCGTAATTTCTTAGTTTTGCAATAATGTATGGAAATTTGGCCGATTCATTGATACTATGATTATTACTCTGCACCGCTGGGTAGTAGCGTGATGATATATAGCCTGGAACCTTCCTCGATGATTGAGCTCAAAAATAATCTTTCAATTCGGACTAGTACCGGGTCAACGTGGTGAATAGGGAATAAGGGATGAATAGGATCAAAATGGTCAAATAAAATTTGCAGTTATTATCTTCTATGCGAAACTGTAAACCACTTTCACTTCACAATGAAGAGAATCATCGAATATCCGGTTAAATACTTGAAAATTTCTAAAATAAACTATTTCCAATGATTTTCTGATCGGAAAAAATGATCATCCAGGACGGGACTTGAACCCACGACTATCAGATTCCGATCAGAAAATCATTGGGAATAGTTAGCATGCAAGTGTTTAAAAAATTCATTCAAGAAACTATTTAACAAATTTTAATGACCATTTTATCCCTATTCACCCCTTCATTGCTATTCACCCCGCTTGACGGTACTTCCTGAGATTACTGCGTTTAACCAAACAAACAAACTTGTCAGTTTTATAATATTAGTCTAGAATTCTACATACACTGGTTGATTTCAAAACATGCATAATCACTGTCCATATTTTAAGCATACCATATTTATTGTGTTAATTTTCCAGGTAAATAAATATATTTGATTATAAATTATCCCTGTCAAGAGACCCGCGTCGCTGGCTGCGACAGAGCCATCAAAGGTTCACATAAATATAGTATTAAGGGTATTCTTATTGTCTACCCAGTGTATACTAAAGGGTCAAGGGAGAGACCGTGGTGTTGTTTGTATTAAACGTTTGTGTCACTGCTTCTCGATTGAGACGGTGTACCGGCCTACATCAGTTAACTACTGTTGTATTTGTATCTGACCCACTGAGAGGCGCACAGGTGGCTAGACAATCGTTTTTTCGACGAAACATTGCTTCTAGTAGCCTATCGGTAACCCATCCTTATCCGACACTGTCCTTAACCAAAGTAAATCTATTCAGTATTAATACTTTCCAATTTTGATTATTTGAATCTCTATTGAATCAAATTTGTGATAGATTTAGCATTTAATTAATAATTATTGTAAAATTTGCCATATTTAAAGGTATTTTTGACGTAAATTGTAGTTTACCTATCTGGACGACTTCATTATACCTTCCAGCTCCTTTGAACAGCAACCAAAGTTCCCACCTACCCTCCTTTATCAAAATTACCAGTAATCACCGCTCAGTGGCCTATCCTGGCTGCAGTGCGCTGATCGCGCTCTCTCGATTGTCAGGTACTAGGGCCTTCGCGCCCGGTCGCTCAAATCGTCGGGACGAGCCTTGGGGGGATCGGTGCGGGCATATACAACGACAAGAAGCCGCTGATTGCTCCTGCAACAAGCAAGCTTAGGTGAGTTTTTTTTTTCTATTTAACCGTCAATTGATTTTGAATGATAAAAATCTAGGGTAAAGTTCAGAGGATACGTTCCCATTCCAGGGTACCGTCAAGGCGCCGACTTAATTTGACAGGTGTTCACTAAAATAAATCATCTGTCCTTTTCTATCTGATAGTAAAAGAAACAGATGCCATTAGAAAATTTTAGAGACTTAAGTTTAGAGATGTAACAACAGAATTAGCAGCATTGACCGCCATTTGCAAAAAAAAGAGCATCTTTTTTTTTCCGCCCACCTTGTACTCGTGTTATACTAAGAAGTTATCGAAAATCTTACGTAAAATTCACCCCCAGGTGCCGATTCACCCTCGACTCGCGCCAATAATCCCGATAATGCTGAGATCGGGCGCGAGGCACCCGGATGCTGACGAGACCGCTACACCGGTAGCGTCGACGTCCTCGACAAGAACGCGCACCCTCGAGGAGGAGGCGAATTATTTTTACAACAGGCTGAATGAGTACCTTCTGCTGGAGCACAAGTTCCAGCCGAGGTTGTGTCTGCCTACTGAATCTGAGGTGAGGTTTCTTTCACTAGCTTTCGTTTAACTTGCTCTGTTTTTACCCGACTGCCGAAGAAAGGAGGGTAATGTTTTTCGAGACTATGTATGTATGTATGTATGTAGGTATGTATGTATGTATGTATGTATGTCCATTTCTTTGGCACGGCCCACAGCCTAAACGGCTTGACGGATTTTGACAAGCGAGGTATCATTTTATTCGTCATGGTTGCGTGAGTGACACTGGGTATATTAAAATTTCTAAAAAATCAAAATGGCGGATTTTTGGCGGCAAAATGAAAATCTTGAAAATTTGTCTTGCACGCTCTACAGCCTGAACTGCTTGACGGATTTTGACAAACAAGGTGTTGTTTGATTTGTCATAATTGTGTGAGTGACACCAGGTATATTGAAATTTCTAGAAAATCAAAATGGCGGATTTTTTGGCGCCACAAACATTTGACTGCGATGGACGCAGAAACTGCTGAACAAATTTCGATGCGGTTTTGTTTGTTTAAAAGGTCTTAGTCAGACTTAAAATTTTACGTTTGTTTGAATACAATCGGTTTAGTAGAACCGAAGATATGAGCAAAAATATAATAATTAAGGTTGAATTTCGGTCATGTCCCTTCACTACACGAAAATTATTAACTCCATAAAAGATAGATTTTATAATTCCTTATTATCCGGGTAGCTATGTAAATAACTAAAAAGTATAAAATAAAAAAAATAAATTTAAAAATTCAAAAACCCGACTGCCTAAAAACTGAAAAGAAAAAAACAAGCACTTAGATTGAATGTCCGGTGGTCTAGAAACATAACAACTGAACAGTCGGGATCCATTGAAAAATTAGATGGGCTGTCTAATAATGGATCCCGACTGTTCAGTTGTTATGTTTCTAGACCACCGGACATTCAATCTAAGTGCTTGTTTTTTTCTTTTCAGTTTTTAGGCAGTCGGGTTTTTTTACCCGACTGCCGAAGGAAGGAGGATATGTATGTATGTCCATTTCTTTGCCTACAGCCGTAACGGCTTGACGGAATTTGACATGCGAGGTATCATTTGTTTCGTCGTGATTGGGTGAGTGACACCAGGGCCCTTATTCTGTTTGACAAATCGTACCGTAACCATCCACGTTCGTATTAGCCAACACATTTAGGTTGGTTTACTTTTACACCGGTTCTTTCCTCTATGTTAACCTATTGAAATCGACGACTTCTCACGTTTCGACTGTGATAAGAAATCAATGTCAAACAAAATAATGCCCCAGGTATATTAAAATTTCGTGCGTGCTATTTTAGTCGGTTCGATCCCGACATTACCACCCCACCCTGGCCGACCGGCGTGGTATCCATGGGGATTTCTGCACGATAAAAAAAAGGATCTAAAGATGGAGACGGTGTGTGGTGATAGCAACTTGTGAACTAAACAAGATAAACCCGTCATGTTTGGACTCATTTGATTTGTGTGTACTAAAAAGCTTGGTTTAAAAGTCTTTTTAAAATTTATAATTTAACCATGGAACCTCTCCGCCCTTAGGAGAGCACGCTAACCGTTAGTCTTGATTGCCATGAGCCCATTTTTGGTCATTGTTGCTGCTTTAGGGAGCTATAAAGTTATTTTAGTGCGGAATACAGTTTCGTGCAACTAATATTGTGCTACTTTCGTGCAAAATACAATGCAGCGGACGTTTTTTGTCACTTTGACACCCACATGATTAGTTGACCCTCATATCCTGCCACCTACCGCCTTTCAATCTAACCAGAATTAGCATATTTTTAATTTCAATTCACACGCCGCGGTAGCCTAGTGGTCTGGGTAATGGACTGCTGAGACGAGGTCTCGGGTTCGATCACAGGTTCACCATGGCACACACCAATGACTTTTCGATGCTTTTCGAAGTTATGTGTGTATTTATCGCAGGTTTATAAGTGCCTGGTTAATGGCAATAGACTCGCCACCTATTACATTGGGACCTAAACATAAACTGGCGAAATGTGGGTGCTAGCACCTCTGCCTACTCCTTCGGGGATATAGGCGTGAGTTAATGTTATGTTATGAATCCATTCAGCTTTTTAAGCGTATTTCATAAGCAAACATCTTACAAAACTTTCACATTATGAACGCTACATATCTAGTGCTGACGCACTAGTATTATCGAAAATAATAAAAACAAATATTATTAAATAATAATATAATAGTTACAATAACAGTCATGGCATGGCACACAACAATGACTTTTAACTTGTAATATTGTGCTACTTTCGTGCAAAATACAATGTAGCGGACGTTTTTTGTCACTTTGACACCCACATGATTAGTTGACCCTCATATCCTGCCACCTACCGCCTTTCAATCTAACCAGAATTAGCATATTTTTAATTCACACGGAAATGTCCAATGCCAACTGAACGGTTGACATTGTGTTATAAGTTATGCAAAATTATATTGTCTGTAGGTAATAGGTTAAATGGTATAATCGCTAATTGGAGAAGTATCCCTTCCTAGCCTCCCCGCCCCTACCCAGCCCTCCCCCCTTCCCTTCAGGGTAGGCAGCGCGTGTGTGACGGACACCCTAAGTGTTGCACACGTCCATAGGCCACGGTGACCGCTTCCCATCAGGTGGGCCGTGTGCTTGTCTGCCACCTACGTAGTATAAAAAAAAAGTATACCGATACCTTTGAGTTAAAAGGGCGTAAACGGCCAGGTAGTAGGTAGGACACGACAGTATCTCCCATATAAATCGAGCAGTCTGACTGGGGCAGTACCTCCGCCCTCCCATCTCCCTATCCTGCAAATCCCCTCTCCAACCCTCCCCCCCTCAAGGGTCGGCAGCGTGGGTGTGACGCTCCTGATGTTGCAAACGTCCACAGGTCACGGTGACGGACGGACTACGCCGCGGCTCACAACTAGTTAGTTAATAATCAATTCGCCTACGAAATACAAACAAAACTTTCCCTCAGCATGTTCAATAGAAGATCCAACAATTACAACACATCATTACGTAACCTACATCATCATGGGCTGTTGATACGTACACGAATTTGCATCGAACGAAGGTCGTGTCGTTAACGAACCGACCTATGTTGACAGCGGAATATTAATTCGTGTAGGTTACAAAGTTATATTTACAACTAGCGGCCCGTGACCCGACTTCGCCTGGGCATAAATTCTTAAAAAAATCCTATAACCCGATTGCACCAAAACCCGGAGCCTATAATATTGAATTTCATGCTTCTTACTCCAAAACTCGAGCACTTTTCATATAATTAGGGACCCTGGGAGCTGGCCCAAAAAGGGGCCCCCCACAATAGATTAAAATTTTACTGATTTGTATTTTTTTTTCACGCTTAAATACTAATAAAATCTGCCGATTAAAAAAACTGCAGGTCAAAAGCACTCGAAACTAGCTCGCCCCCCCGCTCGCTCCCCACTGTGCCCTCTGCTAGTCAGAGGGACACGTGGAGAGCCTCGGAGCAGCCTTCTAGAGGGCCACTCCCAACCCAGCCGGAGCGTCTCCCGTGGCGAGTAGGAGGCGCTGCTCGCCTCCGTTGCCCGGGTGCACCTCGTGGAGGTTCCGGCCCGCACCCGGCACGTGCTCCCCTGGGCAGTAGCGTAATGATAATATCATAGCCTTATAGCCTTCCTCCATTAACGATCTATTCAACTCAAAAATAATTTTTCAATTCGGACCAGTAGTTCCTGAGATTAGGGCGTTCACTAAACAAACAAACTCTTCAGCTTTATCTTAATTAATATATATAAATCTCGTGTCACAATGTTTGTCCTCAATGGACTCCTAAACCACTTAACCGATTATAATAAAATTCGCACACCATGTGCAGTTCGATCCAACTTGAGAGATAGGATAGTTTTTGAAACGGATTTCGACATCCACGCGGGCGGAGCCGCGGGCAACAGCTAGTAATATTAGTATAGATAACTTTGTCTACAGGCCTAAAAGATAAAAGTTTTGTGTGTCCATTAGCTAAAATATATATCTTTGTTGACAGAATGGTGAGGTAACGACGGGCGCCAGGGACGGCGCCGCCCACGTGCTGCGCTGTCTCAAGGTGTGGTTCGACTTGCCGCCCGAAGTTCTTATTCACGCCATCAACTTGTTCGATAGGTCAGTATCCGCATTCTAGAACACATATTGATAGTTAAGCTCATGGTAGGGGCCTCAAGGAGCAGTGTTTTGGGGGTTCAAACACCCCTGAAATTCGGAATATTAAAACATTTGAAAAAAAAATCTAGGCTGCCGTATGTCATTACTTATAAACATAAGATCCTTAATAGCAACGCTATCGCATGGTGTAATAATATAAGGTGTTTTTTTTTTTTTTTTCAAATTAAATGGGTTCGGTTCCTAGCTAGGATAATTGGTTTTTCAAAAATCTAATGATGAGGTTTTAAGTTTCATCGAAATCGGGCTCGTGACTCCTTTGAGCATGTTCCGCTATTCCTTATAGTTTCGGATTTGGCCATCCAAGCCCTTTTCAAAAATTCACCCTGTATATTTTTGCCCTGTATTATTAGTTACATATTTCAATTTCAATTTCAATTTCTTTATTTTTCAAAATAGTGTAACGTAATTACATCTTTTTGACGTCAAAAACTACTTAATACTAAGTTTACCACCGCTTCCTAGGCGCTAGTGGAGAAGAAACGGCGCAACAAACTCCACTGCTGCATTTTAAGACGTCAGGTTATACATAGATATCTTAAGACTAAATATGGACGAATGTACATTTTGTCTCGTGTCAATATAAATAAAGGTATATAAAAAAAAAATAATAATAAATTTTAACCGAAGTTAAACAATAAAATAATTGAAAATGTCAAAAATATACTAATGTCAAAAAAATAGCAAAAAAGGTCGCGTGCCTACCACAATATCAATATATTGTAGTAGGCAAATGCCACAACTACAGCATTATGTAGTTGTAGCACTTTAGCATTCTAGGAGGGGCCTGCACCATGCTCAAGCCAGACATTTTTGTCTTCAAGGTAATCAGCAGTCCTATAGTATGCTTTTTTGCATAAGGTGGCCTTAACAAATGTTTTAAATTTATTGTCAGGCATACCAAGGACCGATTCAGGCAATTTATTGTAAAAACGTATACCTTCCCCCCTAAAAGAACCACTAACTTTGCTAAGCCGATAACAAGGAAGGATTAGTTTATTTTTATTGCGCAGATTTCTGACTGTAATGTCACTTACTTTTGTATAATTGGATATATTTTTCCTGACATACAGTATGTTCTCGAATATATATTGGGAAGCTAAAGTTAAAATATTTACCGTTTTAAATCGTTCCCTAAGAGATTCTCTCTTTCCTAAACAATAAATGGCACGAACTGCCCTCTTTTGTAATATAAATATGGTTTCTAAATCTGCTGCATTCCCCCAAAGTAGTATTCCATAAGACATCAGACTATGAAAGTAACTAAAATATACCAGCCTAGCAGTAGGTTCATCTGTCAACCGCCTAATCCGTCTGACAGCATAAGCAGCAGAACTGAGTTTATTGGCCAAAGTAATTATATGGTCAGCCCATTGCAATTTCGAATCCAATGTAATGCCTAGAAAAGTAGTGCTATTTACAAATTCTAACCTTTGCCCCTCCAGCACCACATTAACGTGTGCTTGCCTCACATTAGGCAATGTAAACTTAATACATTTGGTCTTTTCTGCATTCAACAATAGGTTGTTTGCATAAAACCAGTTTGAGATGGCGTTCAAAATACTATTAATATTATTCGCATCTGTACTACGCCGATCTACCTTGAAAATAAGTGATGTATCGTCCGCAAACAATGCTATGCCAGCCTGAGATTCAATCATATAGGGCAGATCATTTACATACACCAAAAAGAGAAAGGGTCCTAGGATTGATCCCTGTGGTACGCCTATTTTGACGTTTGATCCGTTTGACTTGACGTTATTCACAACAACAGTCTGAAGCCTATCTGTTAAGTATGACTTTAATAGTTCTATTGATTTGTTATCAAAACCATATCGACGTAGCTTGAGCAAGAGTGTTTGATGGTCAACACAATCAAATGCTTTGGAAAGATCACAGAATACCCCAATAGCATCCTGCGATCCCTCCCAGGCGTCGTAAATTTGGCTAACTAAGGCCACTCCCGCATCAGTGGTAGATTTCCCGCCAGTAAAGCCATATTGTTGGCTATGGAAAAGATTGTTGGTCTTGAAGTAAAGTTGCATCTGATTGAGCATCACTCTCTCAAACACCTTACTCAGAGCTGGCAAAATAGAGATGGGGCGGTAATTGCCAAGTTCCGACTTAGATCCTTTCTTGAATAAGGGTATTAATTTACTGTGTTTCATTAAATTAGGAAATGTGCCTTCATCTATACATTCATTAAATATGAGTGCTAGATCAGGTGCAATGATATTAATTATATGACTAATTAAACTAACTGACATGCCCCAGTAATCCTCAGACATTTTTATTTTTAGATTTTTAAATGCCCTTAAAATTTCATTGGGATCAATGTGTTTAAAGTTAAATTTAGAAGAACTAATATTACTCTTAACAAGGGCCACAGCACTGTCAGCGCTGGAGTTAATAGAGGAAGTGAGTTTCAATGGGATATTGGTAAAATAATCTTCAAAAGCATTTACAATATCCTTTGGAGAGGTGATACTCTTGTTTTCTAATTTAATTTCAGTAACGGTATCCCTCATTTTACATTTACCAGACTCTTTGTGAATAACTTTCCAAGTTTCTTTCATTTTATTGGGAGCCTTAATTATTTTCCTTTTAATGTGAATGGCCTTCGCCTGTCTACATACCTTTTTGAATATCTTAGAGTAAGAAGAAGAAGAAATCAGTACAAAATATAAGTCATTCTCTGAACCTTTTTCCCAATTCAGTTGGGGTCGGCTTTCCAGTCTAACTGTGATGCGGCTGTACTTCGATATTTTCCGTGGAGCGACTGCCCGTCTCATCTCATAATGCCAACTTCGCAAAATGACAACCGCTCGCAAAATGACAACTTCTCAGAGCCATCTGACCTCCACAACCAATGGTCATTACGACCAATGGCGATATCGAAGTTCCAAGTTTGGCTGGTTGGACTTTTGTGGGCTCCAACTACCCGTAACGACTGCCATAGATGTATGTATGGTAACCGGGACCGACGGCTTAACGTGCTCTCCGAGACACTAATAAACCGGCGATAAATACACACATAACTTCGAAAAGCATCGAAACGTCATTGGTGTGTGCCATGGTGAACCTGGGATCGAATCCGAGACCTCGTCTCAGCAGTCCATTACCCAAACCACTAGGCTACCGCGGTATCAGTACAAAATATAAGTATTTTTATTAAATTTTCAGGTTCCTGACCAAAATGAAGGTGCGTCCTTGCCATGTGCCTTGTATCACCGTGTCCTGTATGAACATCGCGCTCGAAAAGTACGCGCTGAACACCGACACCAAGAAGAGCGTCTCCATTGAGGAGTTGGGTGAGTGCAGTGCCAATAACACCCACATTTTTTTAACCAACATAGTGCGCGGTATCTAACTTGGCAAGGTTTTGGACTAGTGGGGCCCACACTACTCGAAAATCTGGCCACGCTAGATGCCGTACACTATACTTGTTTATAGGCGACGCATTTTTGTACAAACAAGTACAGTGTACGGCATCTAACTTGGCAAGGTTTTGGAGTAGTGGGGCCCACTATGCGACGCATTTTTCACGAACAAGTATAGTGTACGGCATTTAACTTGGCAAGGTTTTGGAGTAGTGGGGCCCACTATGCGACGCATTTTTCACGAACAAGTATAGTGTACGGCATTTAACTTGGCAAGGTTTTGGAGTAGTGGGGCCCACTATGCGACGCATTTTTCACGAACAAGTATAGTGTACGGCATCTAACTTGGCAAGGTTTTGGAGTAGTGGGGCCCACACTACTCCAAAATCTGGCTACGTGCTACGTTAGATGCCTTACACTATCACTATCAGGGCACAGTGGGGAGCGAGCGGGGGGCGGGCTAATTGTCTGCGTGCCGACGTAGCAGTAGAAGTAACGTGATGCTCGTTCCACCCCCCTTTCGGGGGGGTCGAGGGGGCCCTCTTAAAACCGTAGATGGCCCGGGGTCAGCGGGGGTGCGAGGGATATGCCTATTGGGTAACCTTACACCCCGGTAATTAGATCCGAGACGGCGTGCGGTTTTAGTCGGTTCGATCCCGACATAACCACCACCGATGGCCGACGGGGGTGGTATCCATGGGGATTTCCGCACGAAAAAAAAGGGGAATGCTCTGACCAACTGAGCTACCTGGACCCGTCCTAGATGTTTGAATTTTTCCAATTAAAAATCATTAGGAATAGTTGCGTACTAATTACTTCAACTTTTAATTTAACTAACCGTAGTTAGGAACTCCATAATGTTTAATGTTTCAAAAATGTAAATTTGTAAACTACTTAGCTTTATATTATGTGTTATTGTTAGAAACTCCTTCATCTTAATTCATTATTACACGCGTTCTTGTGGAATGCAACCTGGACTCTAATCCTATTGTTTCGTAGTATCTACTTATATATCTTATTGGTTGTAATCTGTTACGTGTGATAAATAAATCATCATTGTCTGAACCTTTTTCCAACTTAGTTGGGGTCGGTTTTCCAGTCTAACTGTGATGCGGCTGAACTTCGATATTTTACGAGGAGCGACTGCCATCTGACCTCCACAACCAATGGCGATATCGAAGTTCCAAGTTAGACTGGTTGGACTTTTGTGGGCTCCAACTACTCGTAACGACTGCCATAGATGTTTGTATGGCAACCGGGACCGACGGCTTAACGTGCTCTCCGAGGCACTAATAAACCTGCGATAAATACACACATAACTTCGAAAAGCATCGAAAAGTCATTGGTGTGTGCCATGGTGAACCTGGGATCGAACCCGAGACCTCGCCTCAGCAGTCCGTTACCCAAACCACTAGGCTAAATAAATAAATAAATTGAACCTGTTCATTCCAGTGTCGATCTCTCAGTCGGCGTGCACGGTGGGCGACGTGACGCGCATGTCCAACGTGATCTCGGACAAGCTGGCGCTGGTGCACGGCCCCTACGTGTCCTCGCTGTCCTTCCTGCAGGCCTGGAGGGGGCTGCTGCTCGCGCACGCCGCGCAGTTGGGCCTCGACCTGCCCGGCTTGAGCTCCGTGAGTAGCACACATACATACATACACACAAACAGACAGACAGAACGCGCTACAGAAGACGAGTCCATGAGCTCGACGTTGCAATAACACAAACATTGATATGACTATGGAAGGGGTTAGTAGGAGGGCGGGGGGGATAGGAGTAGGGGTGGTGAAAGAGTTTCTGTGACAGAATCCCTCCAGTGAGTTCTGGCTACCTTACTTACCTTGGGGAACACAACACGATGGTTATTATGGGCCGGAGGACCCCAGTCGGACTGCTTGTTCCATTGTGTGCATGAATGTCTATTTGAAGGAGGTAGGACACGACGGTATCTCTCATCCGACTGGGGTAGTACTTCCGCCCTACAGAACACCGCCCCATAATAACCATCGTGTTGTGTTCTCGCCGGTAAGTAAGGTAGCCAGAGCTCACTGTACCCCTCCTCCCTTCCTCCCTTTCTAGACTCCCCATCCCATCCTAACCCTCCCCCTTTCCCTTCGGGGTAGGCAGCGCGTGTGTGACACTTTTGATGTTGCATACGTTCATAGGCTACGGTGACCGCTTCCCATCAGGTGGGCCGTGTGCTTGTCTGCCTCCTGCCACCTACGTGATATAAAAAAAATATATACTACTCGTTCACGCTAAGTTTGCCGCTGCCAACTGTCACGCGTTTAGTGTTGTCTCACTCACTCAGTTCTAGATTTAGTGAGACAACGCTATACCGACGTCATTTGACAGCGGCAAAGTTAGCGCGAACGGGTAGTATTTGCATTGGTCAGGGTGTTTTTCCGTGCCTCAGTCCCGGTTGCCATACAAACATCTATGGTGGTTGTTACGGGTAGTTGGAGCCCTAAACAGTCCGACAGCTGGTCTAACTACACAACTGGTATATCGCCAGTGCGTTGTGCAGTCAGGCGGCAGTCGCTTCACGGAACATAGCGAAGTTCGGCCGGCAGTAGTTACACTGGGAGACGACCACCATTGAGTTGGGGGAAGGCTCGGAGCAAAATGAAAATCTAATTCATTGTTTTTTGTTTATAGGAACAAGAGTTGATTCATTTGCTGGAGATCGTGTCTTGCGATGCTGCGTGCGTCAACGCGCGGACCAGCGAGCTGACACTAGTCTTGGTCTACTACAAACTTGGTGAGTTATAGATAATAACTAGATGTGCCCCGCGGCTTCGCCCGTGGCAGGATAAAAAGTATCTTATGTCCGTCTCCTAATAAGTTGATGTGGTCGTTAAATTTTCTAATGTCCCGCACAACTTTCTTGACTTTTTCTTTCATAAGAACCTCCTCTAGACAATAACAAACACAAGAAAAAAAGAATTAACGAAATCGGTCCAGTAGTTTAAATGTGATGCTGTGACCAAGGGAAATAGGGATTCATTTTTATATAGCTACTAGCTGTTGCCCGCGGCTCCGCCCGCGTGGATGTCGAAATCCGTTTCAAAAACTATCCTATCTCTCAAGTTGGATCGAACTGCACATGGTGTGCGAATTTTATTATAATCGGTTAAGTGGTTTAGGAGTCCATTGAGGACAAACATTGTGACACGAGATTTATATATATTAAGATAGATAGCAACCCATTTATGTTCCCACTGCTGGGCACGGGTCTCCTCTCCTCTAACGAGAGAGCTGAGAGGGTTTACACCTTAATCCACACACGCTGGCCTAATGCGGGTTGGTGGATCGGACATGTCCTTAGAATGTCTTCTAGGACATGTAGGTTCTCACGATGTTTTTTTCTTCACCGTCAGCAGATGGTAAATCATGTGATTAGCACATATAAAATGTAACGTTAGTGATTTTCTTTGTATATGTTATTAAATAGGTAATTTGTGTTATTTCTTAGAGCAACAGCTGGCAGAGTGGACGGCGGCCAACGGCGTGGAGTGTGAACACGCGTACTTCTTGTTCGACTTCGCTAGACAACTGCAGATGCATTGCAATGTAAGTCCTAACATTACAAGCTTTAACTTGCCCTGTTCTATGTTAAGTTTGGGTTTTTTTTTAACCACTTAGGTGGCAGACAAGCACACGGCCCACCTGATGGGAAGCGGTCACCATGGCCAAGGGACGCGTACAACACCCCCGTCAAATGGGTCAAATTTTGGGAGCCCCATTAAAGATTCTACATAGCATTATTTAGGCCCGTATTAATAGACTAGTGACCCGGAACCCGGGTGTAAATTCCAGTTTTCCAATAAAATATATAGCCTATGACACTCACGAATGACGTGGCTTTCTATTGGTGAAAGAATTTTTAAAATCGGTTCAGTAGATCCCGAGATTACCCCTTACAATTTAACAAACACACAAACTTTACCTCTTTATAATATTAGTATAGATAGAGTATAGATGACATTTATCAATGATTTTTCGAAGTTATGTGTGTATTTATCGCAGGTTTATATAATAAGTGCCCGGTTAATGGCAACAGGCTCGCCACCTGTTACATTGGGAGCTAAACATAAACTGGCGAAATGTGGGTGCTAGCACCTCTGCCTACCCCTTAGGGGGATATAGGCGTGAGTTTTATGTTATGATAGTTTAGTTAACAAGTCCGTTTCCCCACAGATGTGCGACGCATCGCTGGCGGCGTCCCGCGCGCGCGTGTACCACGTGGTGTCGCGGTATGAACGCTGCGAGGCGCGCCGCGACCAGCGACAGCGCCTCGTGTGGCGCCTGTCCGAGCGGACGCTCAAGGTACGCACACGCAGCCAATCATTCACTGGGTATACCGCCCGGCATCTAACTTGGCAAGCTTTTGGAGTAGTGGCGCCCACACTATTCGAAAATCTTGCCAAGTTAGATGCCGGGCACTATATCAGGGCCTCGATTTTGCTAAAGGCAAACCACTGTAATACCACTGACACTCTAAAAATGCTATTTAATTGTAGACTTTACCCATATACAGTTAAAGTACACACTCATTATTAGCCGCGTTCACACCGAGCGCATGGCTTCGCGAGGCATCAGAAGTCCCCGAGCAAGAGACGAATAGGCGGGTCCACACAGAGCGAGCAGCCTCGCGAGGCATTTGCCGCGCGAAGCAGCTCGGTTGGTGTGGACGTGCCTCGGCCGAGGCAAGCGCGCACGCAGCCGCGGGCGAGCGTCCGAGCGCCCGAGCCATTCGGTGTCGGTTTTTTGTTTTGCTCAAAGGCGCCTCAGTCGTTTGCCGCGCGCACTCTGGACGCTCGCGTATATAGTTTCGTGCCTCGCTCCTATTTATAAGGATAAAAGTAACAGCCGCCACCGCAACACGTACGTGTGGTGCCATGATGTATTCTCAACTGAACGAACGAATGGCTCGGGCCTGCTCGGGCCTGCCGCGCGCGGCAGCCTCGCGATGATACCGAGGCTGCCGCGCTCGTTTGGGGATAGTCTCCTCGCGCGGCAAATGCCTCGCGAGGCTGCTCGCTCTGTGTGGACCCGCCTAATAGACAGCTCTTGACAGTTCATGATAAACCTACAACAAGCGCTCGCGAGCCAAATCAGACCGTCGACACCGAACGCACACCGAGGCACCTTTGAGCACGGCCGGTTTACCGATAGCTGACGGCTTAGTTGCGAGGCACGCTCAGCCGGGGTGCGGGCCGGAACCTCCACGTGGTGCACCTGGGCAACGGAGGCGAGCAGCCCCTCCCACTCGCCACGGGAGACGCTGCTGCCTGCGGCCAATCCGGCCGGGGTGGGAGTGGCCCTCTAGAGGGCTGCTCCGAGGCTCTCCACGTGTCCCTCTGACTAGCAGATGGCACAGTGGGGAGCGAGCGGGGGGCGAGCTGATTGTCTGCGCGCCGACGGTTGGGTGACAGGACGGCCTCCTGTCACCCTACACCCCACCGTCAGCGAAGTGGCGCGATGCTCGCCCCACCCCCCCTTTCGGGGGGTCGAGGGGGTCATCTTAAAACCGTAGATGGCCCGGGGTCAGCTGGGGTGCGAGGGATATGCCCATTGGGTAACCTTACATCCCGGTTTTAGTCGGTTCGATCCCGACATAACCACCCCCGATGGCCGACGGGGGTGGTATCCATGGGGATTTCCGCACGATAAAAAAAAAAGGCATTAGCGGCCTTTACACTACACTATCTATCGCGCGTTCTAGGAGCGTAGACTTGCACGACGGCATGCTCGTACGCGCCATCCACTCCACAAAATCTCCAATGTACATACTTTTTACACCTACTTAATTTTATAATAATTAAGACGTATATGTGTTCATTACAGGTACTTCGGCCCACGGACCGGCTGACGTCGCTACTGCCGACCATCGAGGAGCAACACTTCCAAGTCGACGTCACGCCTGCCAGGAACAGGTCATTAAACCTTTTTTCAATATCTCCAATGTACAAACACAGTTAACAATTTTATAATAGTACAAATCTATTCATGTTGATTTTCTTCTCCGAGTATCTTGCCGGAGTCTTCTCAGGTCTGGGCCGCATTTCGAACCGGTGGTCCATTTGCTTCTAGTTTTAAATATTTATAATTTTGACGTTTTGTAAGTGCCGCTTAAAATGGTCTATACAGAATAAATGATTTTTGACTTTGACTAGATCGGAAAAAGTGATCATCCAGGACGGGACTTGAACCTGTGACTAGTCCCCTACAGGGGGAATGCTCTGACCAACTGAGCTACTTGTACCCATCTTAGATGCTCGAATTTTTCCGATGTATTCTACGGCATAGGGCGCCGGTGGAGCCATCTACATCTATTCATATTTCTAATTCCGAAAACCGCGATCATAATAACCATCGTGTTGTGTTCCCGCCGGTAAGTAAAGTAGCCAGAGCTCACTGTACCCCTCCTACTCCCACCCATTCCTAGCCTCCCCACCCTTTCCTACCACCGCCCTTTCCCTTCAGGGTCGGCAGTGCGTGCGTAACGCCCTTGATGTTGCATTGCACACACGTCCATAGGCCACGGTGACCGCTTCTCATCAGGTGGGACGTATGCTTGTCTGCCACCTATGTAGTACAAAAAAGTACAAAATCTATTCATCATCATTCTCTGAACCTTTTTCCCAACTCAGTTGGGGTCGGCTTTCCAGTCTAACTGTGATGCGGCTGAACTTCGATATTTTCCGTGGAGCGACTGCCATCTGACCTCCACAACCAATGGTCATTATGACCAATGGCGATATCGAAGTTCCAAGTTCGACTGGTTGGACTTTTGAGGGCTCCAACTACCCGTAACGACTGCCATAGATGTTTGTATGGCAACCGGGACCGACGGCTTAACGTGCTCTCCGAGGCACTGATAAACCTGCGATAAATACACACATAACTTCGAAAAGCATCGAAAAGTCATTGGTGTGTGCCATGGTGAACCTGGGATCGAACCCGAGACCTCGTCTCAGCAGTCCATTACCCAAACCACTAGGCTACCGCGGTTAGTACAAAATCTATTCATGTTTCTAATTAAATAAACATTACCAACAGATCGGGCAGTGAGAGCAGCGAAAACGAAGAAACGTCGGATTGGCCGCGCAGTCCTGTCCTCCCGGTGTACTGCGACAACTGAGGCGCCCCCTCTCCGCGAGAACCCGAACTAACCGAACTACATACAACTGGCCCGCCGATAAGTCGCACACAATCCTTACTGGAACCTTAGTGTCCAGACAGACAGACAAACAGTCTATATAACTAAGCTTCATTATACAGGGGCCTCGATTCTGCTAAAGGCAGATCACTGTAATACCACTGACACTTTAAAAATGCTGTTTAATTGTAGACTTTATCGGTATAAAGTTAAAGTCTAAAATCAAATGAAAGGAATTCATTTAACTTTTTCAATCGCTCTATAAAATATCATTTGACTTTAGACTTTAACCTGATAACAATAAAGTCTACAATTGAATGGCATTTTTTAGAGTGTCAGTGGTATGTCAGTGGTTTGTCTTTAGCAGAATCGAGGCCAGGGTTATTTGTATTTAACTAGCATTCTCGCAGGGGTAGATAGCTGACATCATAACTAACAATGTTTGTTATAACGACATTTTATAATTCGTTAAATATTACTTTCATACAAAAATATATCAACCATTAGTTCAATTGTTGTAAATACGCTGATTCCACTTTTCAAATGCCCTGCATTAAAAAATCAAAAGTGAATCATTATATCTACCTACTCGTACATACCAATGTTTGTTTTATGAATGAAACATAGACTTGATAGTATCGCGTTCTTACAATAAAAACTTGAAAACTTTGAGTAACGTGTTCAGTTTTATTGAAAGTCGTAGAACAAACGTTGTTACTTATGATGTCTGCTACCTACCCCTGGGAGGATGCCAGTTAATTACAAATAACCCTGTATGCAACGTGTTAATTTGCACTTGAGCATCCTTAAAAGGACTTGAGCTACTTAAACTCTTCAAAATTTCATAAAAAAATTATATAAATAAATATTCTACGACATTCTACACATTGCTATCTAGACCCAAAGTAAGCTTAGTTTAACTAGCTTGTGTTATGGGTTCTAGAATGCAGAATTAAAATTTGTTAACATCTAGAATCGATTTTCGTTGTTCAAAATTCAGTTTCGATCTCATTTCGATCACAGTATTCTTTTAATAAACTCAACATCCAATATTAACGTGATTGTGACTGAATCTAATACAACAAAAATAATACAATGTTATGTTAAAAATTGTAAAGTCGCACGCTGCCTTATGCGTCTGTTTCGTTTTGTAATGAAATTCTGTTGAATTAACAAAATGTTAGTTTTAAATGTATGTGACACCCCTAGTGGCAACAATAGCGGTGTCACACACATTTAAACGTCAACAGGACATGGTGACCGCTTCCCATCTGGTAGGCCGTGTGCTTGTCTGCCACCTATGTTGTTGAATTTGCAAAAAAAAGGAATTTGTAAAAAAAACTTTATGCAAATATTTTTTTTTACGAATATTTTTTTTTGCAAATTTCAATTTTATTGCAAATTCATGTTTTTTTGCAAATTAGTGATTATATTGCGAATTTCGTGCAAAATACATACGATTTTTATGAGACTGCATAAGGCAACGGACGATTTAACCCAGATTAAGCTAGCAATTAATTTTATATACTCGTGACTTTGCAGTACAAAAAAATGTCAATATGTTGATATTGCTACATACAGGGTGTTAGGAAAACTGCCCGGCGCTAGAAGACCCATGCGGTTTTAGTCGGTCCGACATAACCACTGGCGACGGTGGTGGGGATTTCCGCACGAAAAAAAGATGTGTTAGGAAATCTTTCTGTACAGCAATTATCGTGTCTTAAGACTGTTTTGTCTAAAGAGTGTGTCTAAAATATCGAAAAATAAGACTGATCACTCGTATGTACAAATAAGAGCTTCCAGGCTAGATTTTTGTATTGAAATGTCACCAGCGGTCCAGTCCAGAGCCTCGATTCTGTTAAAATAAGCCACTGTCATTTGAAAAAATATCATTTAATTTTGGACTTTACTGTTAACAGGTTAAAGTCTAAAATTAAATGATATTTTGTAGAGCGAATGAAAAATTTAATGAATTCTTTTCAATAGATTTTAGACTTTAACTGTACAGCAGTAAAGTCTACAATTAAATAGCATTTTTTGGAGTATCAGTAGCATGACAGTGGTTTGCGTTTAGCAGAATCGAGCAGGTCACTTTGGGCAATAGTCGGGCATTTATTACTTATGCCTAAAATGCCATATAGATTGGTTTTATGCCCGATAAATGTCCAAAGTGGCAAGGCATATTCCCATCACATTATTAAGTCATATTATTCGTTTTGAATAATGAAATTAAGATCAATTGAAAAACTATACAGTAACCTTTCTTGAGAAAATTTGGTGTAAGATGGAAAAAAAAAAAAAATATTTTTTTTTTTTTCGAAAAAAATTTTTTTTTGTTCTTGAACCAAATTTGCTCAAAAGCAAAACGAAAACGTTATGAAAAATCTGTCGAAATTGGGCAATGAAATTGTATTCTATGTTACACCAGTAGCAAAAGTCTGACTTTTCTCGAATTTTTTTCTACAATGGCTACAACTTATTAACAATTATTGTTGAAATAATACCATCGCGTTCAACATATCGTTACGGTTCTTGCGGTTTTTGTCCGCCGACATTCTTTGTAGAATACTTGTGTTATAAGAGCCTCCTTGTAATATACAGTAATTTTGTTTGTATATATATACTAGAAAGTAGCCGGTACGAATGGAAAGACGGATTTTTTTTTAAATTAAGCATATACATTTATATAGTATGCATTTACACAAAAAAAAAAAACAAAAAAGAAACAAAAATGAAAAAAAAAATATTTTTTCGCAAGTGCCGTGTATACATTCATAAGCATTTATTAAAGAGCTATTATTTTAATATTACAATCAATCCATTGATTGATTGACACTTAAATTTTATTTCTTTTAATTTAATAGTTTTTATTTAATTGTAGTATACTACAAAGAGGTTTTTAGCGACGGAAATTTTTAAAAGTCTAATCGGATATCTTATCTTAATAGTACGGTTTATTTATTTTTTATTTGTAATATGACTTTTAGAGACTTTTTTAATTTGACATGATAAACTTATAACTAGACGGACTGTACTGCACAAAATAATGGTATCGCAATATCCATCAACTGTGCGGCAACTGTTAGCAACTTTTTGTTGCTTGGATAAAGATGACACTACTTAAAAACGCATTGCTTTTATACTTACAGATAAATTCACTAAGCAATTATAAATGTCAAACAATTTTTGTTGTAAACAGTTCGTCTAGTCCAAAGATTTCGGATTGGATCTTTTATTAATTTCCGTTGCAAGTGAAAGTGTGTATTAAGTAACAATTTAGATTATAATTATAATCTCTCGAAAACGTTCATGATCCTAGTTTTGAGTGTATCAAAATGTATGCGATCCGTGTTGTGTGTGTGTCGAATGTGTATGCGCAAATGTATGGCAATTGTGGGATAAACAGGAACAGTACCGTTGATTTGTAGATAATATTTCGAATTTTCGAGGGGTTTTGACCCCCAGAACACGTTAATGGGTTAAACCCGTCATACAGTCGAGAGTCGGCTAACTGTTGCCCGATAGTTGCTCAACAGTTGCCACGCAGTTGTTAAACTTGTAATGTATGTTTCGATTTTAAGTTACAATTAGTGCGTTTATAAACATGAAACAAACAAAAAAAATCAAAAAATGGTGCAATTTCAAAATTTTACATAAAAATATTTGACATTTGAGATAATTAAAGAAAATATTTGGATTATTGATCAATGTGAATGGCGTTTTTTTTTTTCAATTACTGAAATGGAAAATGTTTTATCCGCCATAGTATTGTTTTTAAGGAGCAGTAATTGGAAAAGTAATTATGCAGGACGGGACTTGCGATTGCTTTAAAATTTTCTTTTTATTTATTTTTTTAATGTCATCGGATAAAACATTATCTATCCTGACCGCTTAACCCTTACTGTGATTACGAAAATACTTAAAAAAAAGTTCAAAAAAATTCCATATTTTTACTAGTTGATAAGTTTTTGTTTGGGTACCAACTGTGGAGCATCAAAATGAAGGAATTTTGATCAAATGGAATATTTTTAGTCAATTTTTTATAAAAAAATATGGATCTAGTAATATTTTAGCGCAAACTCGAATGAAGCAAAGTTCATATCATTAGTGTTGTCCGATTGTTGCCCAACAGTTGCTCCACAGTTGCTACCCAAATCTTTTTTAAATTAATTTCTAAGCATGAGTCACATTGTGTGAATGTAAACTTTTTTATATGCGAGAAAAAGTAAAAAAAAATCCACCGACGTTTTTCTTTTATAAGTACATATTTTTTATTAATAAATGTAAGTATTATAACGTAGTTAATGTGAAATCTATTAAAAAATAATAATTTTATTATATTTCCATGCGACTAACTCTTATTTTGAGTTTGAATATGAAAAAAAAATGAAATAAAAAAATTGGCATCGTTTAAATTTTTTGTTTGTAGTTGATAACTCTATCGTAGTTTAAAACTAATAAATCGCAAAAAAAAATACAAAGCTTTTAAAAAATAGAAAAAAAATGATCTCAGACTATAGTCTCGAATATTGTATGGGAATTAAACAGTCCGACAGCTGGTCTAACTACACAACTGGTATATCGCCAGTGCGTTGTGCAGTCAGGCGGCAGTCGCTTCACGGAACATAGCGAATTTCGGCCGACAGTAGTTACACTGGGAGACGACCACTGAGCTGGCTGTAACATAATTGGATAAACTTACTTGAAACAGCAGGAAGGCATAGCCCTTGGGCGGAATGTAGCTCTTATTATCTCTCTCTCGGCTTGCTTCAGCAGTATGGCTGCAATATCGCTAATGTCAAGTAAATATGGAATTATGTTTGTGGAGGAACGAGATGTCACGTTCCTCCAACACAAAGGGAGGGTCCTCCGACCAGGGCCTCGATTCTGCTAAAGTGAGCGACTGTCATGCCGTGTCACTATAGACATATTGCCAATTAGTTGAAGACTTTACCCATATACAATTAAAGTCTAAAATGAAATGAAAAGAGTTTATAATACTTTTTTATGCACTCTACAAAATCAGATTTTAAAGTCATAGCAATAAAGTCTAAAATTTAATGGCATTTTTTAACGTGTCGGTGGAAATGGCAGTGGCTTGCTTCAATCTAGACCCAGGCAAGGTGATCACGTCTGGCGGGCTGCCCTCCAACGGTTAGCATTGAGATGTTACATATACGTTATACTAGCGCGAACTTCGCTGTTGCGATTCAGGATCGTTGTGAAGTAATATCGAAGTAGTTTAGCGTGTTGTCGCTAGATGGCGATAGGTACATGTACCCAACGCCATCTAGCGAATTACCGGCTCCCCTCCCACGCGGGATCAGGTGGTCAATCATACACATTGGTCATGTTATTTTCCCGCCCGAATTAACTTGGAGTGCCATCCATTGCGGACAGCAAGTACATTTATTCTGCGTGACAAAAAATGAGCTAAGTATTCTGTATTTTTTTTTATAGACATTTCTTATTATCACAAGCTTGAGATGCTAATGTTGCTATCGCTTTGCAGTTGTCCGACTGTCAGACAACTGTTTCCCGATTAACATCAGTAGTTGCTCAACTTTGATTTAATATCTAGCAGTAAACACTTGTAGACCCTACTAGAGTGGCTTGAGAACAAAATAATTGATATTCCAATAGTTATCGAACAAAAATGCACGCTATGCTCATGCAGATATGTCTCAAAATTAATTCGTTCCACCTCATCCCCCTTTTCAGGCATTGGTTATGTCGGATTCGAACCGACTAAAACCGCACCTCGCGTCTCAATTACTGGGGTGTAAAGTTACCCCACTGGTATTTCCCTGTACCCCAGCTGACCCCGGGCCATCTAAGGTTTTAAGATGACCCCCTCGATCCCCTGAAGCCTCATTTTTTATTTAAGCTGAGGGACTGCCCGTACTAACTTTCAATGTCTATTCCTTGGCAGTGGTTGCAGCTAAACGTATTCATTTCATCTCGAGTCCTATCAAACCCTTCAAGGTACAGTACCGTGCATCGCGGCCAAAGCCAGTCTATTTACCATCATTGCCCTTTTTCATTGTCTTCTAGATTTTATGGGGATAAGAATCTAATGTCGTGATTGGGGCTATATCTTTCATATACAATATTCGAATTAACTTATATACCTTTAAATATTTCGTGCGAAGTTTCATACATAAGTGTACATAAATATACTCTGTGATAAAGCCTTAAAAAATCTATCACTCGAAAAATATCTATTAAGACCATTTATAAAGGCAAAGATCTACTTTTACGTAGGTATTGGTACTTGGCTTTCATTAATAATTTTATTAATATAAATAAAAGTGTCTGGTTATCATTTTTATACACTATTTTGCACTTCACAAATACAAAGTGCTGTTTTGCATTAGAGCATCAACTTTTTGTTGCTATTCAGTTGCGTGTCAGTTGCGCGTTTGTATTGCAGAAAGCTCATAATTGTAGTATGTACCTATTTTAATAAAATTGCCAGTATTGTGTTCATAATGCCAGGCCAGTACTGAATATCACTTGAGCAGCAAAAGTATTTAACAATTTGTATTGTACTGTGGTGTACCAACTACCCTCATAAAGTACATAATTATTAAGAAAAATCTCGAATTGAGAAAATAAAAATTGAGTCTTATTAAATGTTTTGTTTTATTTCTGAATATAATAACATTCTGAACGCCAATTAGTGTGAAACTTGTGCCCGCGGCTCCGCCCGCGTGGACGTCGGTATTACAAGAAATGTGATAAATGAAATGGACTGTTGAGACGAGGTCTCGGGTTCGATCCCAGGTTCACTATGGCACACACCAATGACTTTTTGATGCTTTTCGAAGTTATGTGTTTATTTATCGCAGGTTTATTAGTGCCTCGGAGAGCACGTTAAGCCGTCGTCGGTCCCGGTTGCCATACAAACATCTATGGCAGTCGTTACGGGTAGTTGGAGCCCACAAAAGTCCAACCAGTCTAACTTGGAACTTCGATATCGCCATTGGTTGTGGAGGTCAGATGGCAGTCGCTCCACGGAAAATATCGAAGTTCAGCCGCATCACAGTTAGACTGGAAAGCCGACCCCAACTGAGTTGGGAAAAAGGTTCAGAGAATGATGAAGAACCGCTCGACCGATTTTGTACAAACTTTACATAAACCATGTTATAGATGTTCTATTTCACGAAGGCGGTTTAGCTGTCTGGAGGAGCAGGCGTGTAAGTAGCCGTACTCTCCAGCGGGGTGAGAACAACTTACGATTGATACCGTGGAGGGCGGTCAATCCAATATGTCTTCACCGAGAACGAAAGGGGCTATGCCACAACCAAGTAAAACGAGTACCTATATCACTCACCCAGTGCTGCTGGTGGCCATCAGCCGATGTCGTCTCGTATGCAGTGTCCCGGGATCAGTAGTAGACCCGGGGCGAAAACACTATAATTGTGTTTCGAAAGCGGTGAGCAGCTGGGACACTTCTATGGCGTATGAAGCTCCAGGCGTGACTGGCTGTGCCGCGCGTCGCTCGCAAACTCAGCCGTTATTTTTTGTGATTATCGATATACCCACATACCGGTTGCCACAAGTACCCCCCAAGTTTGACAAGCTAAACATATGGATTGATACCCGAACACTCTCATTGTAGTAAAACATAATACACACATTGCTTTTAAAAATGAATTACTTGCAATGCAATTATTGTTCTACTAACTGCTACATGAATTTCTTGTGACGTGACATGAACTTTCGCACACACATGTACGCGTATTTACAAGACACAGGTACTACTATTTAATTGTTCACCCGCCTTCGTGAGATAGAATATTTATACTAAATAGTCCGAAAAATGTCTAAACATTTGGTTTGGATAGGTGAGCCCGTTCTCGAGTTATAAAATTATAATAAAAAGTGGCATTGATTTTTATATTATACCAGCTGTGCCCGCGACTTCGTCCGCGTGGAAAGTAATAAAAAAATAACCTCAGTAGCCTAAGTCACTCCTTATTACATAAGCTATCTGCCAGTGAAAACCCCGTCCAAATCGGTCCAGCCGTTCCAGAGATTAGCCGGAACAAACAGACAGACAAAAAATTTAAAGATCTATACCTATTTTGGTATGTGCACCATACCATAATACATTCATGTAGTAGAAAGTGGTTATTTTAACATTACAAAACAGACACTCCAATTTTATTTATTTTTATAGATGATTTTTTGTAAATATATACTTATTATTAAAAAAAACACCAAGACCAATGCAAATAGAATATATTCATGCATACAAACATTTGCAGTGAACGGGAATCGAACCTATCATAGCACTCGAATACCGCTACGCCACAGAAGCCGTCAACTAACCAACAGGGTCTATGAATCTAACAATATTTTCAGGCTTCACATTAAATTGATCTATAAAATTTTGCAATTCGTCGCGTGCGCAGTGTGTTGCATAACAAGCAAAAATGTATGCTAGATTCGGTCTTTTTGTTGGATAATCATGCATCCAGTTCTTCGCAACGAAATCAATGGATAAGATGTCTGCTGAGTCTTTCTCCTCCTCCTCGAAGTGGTTTTCATATAAATAGATCCTGGAGGCGGAATCGTTCGTAATGCCTGGCAACTGGTCCGGGAATTGTCTGAAAGGAGATAGACCACATCAAGGGCTGGCAATTAGTTTTAAGTGGGGGCCGGATACTGAGGAAAAAATTTCTTGAGGGCTAGAAATAAATACATTTTATCATTGTTTGCAAATAAAGTTATTGAAATATTATTGTAAAATTACAGAAACAATCTCGACCCCCTCCCCCCCCCCCACTCCTATCGCCCATGTTGTTGCACACGTCCATAGGCCACGGTGACCGCTTCCCATCAGGTGGGTCGTGTGCTTGTCTGCCACCTAAGTGTATGTAAAAAATTAAAGATAGAAGGCAAATTTTGTTCGCGAGAGGTACCTACAGCAAATGCGAAGTGTGTATAAGTTGTCTTTATAGTCGGCTTCCGGGGATGGTCATGTTAGTCTCGAACTGACTAAAACTGCAGTAACATGACCCAACAAGACAATTCCAAAGGGCTGATTCTCCACGCGCTCCGGCGGCCGTCCTGTTACCCTACACCCCACGGTCGGCGAGGTGGAGCGATGCTCGCCCCATCCCCCTTTCGGGGGGCAGGCCGAAGGGCGCCGTCTTAAAACCATAGATGGCCCAGGGTCAGCTGGGGTGCGAGGGATATGCCTACTTGGTAACATCATACCTCGATAATTAAGACCTGACACGGCGTGCGGTTTTAGTCGGTTCGATTCCGACATAACCACCCTCACTAGCCAGCAAGGGTCGTATCCGTGGGGATTTCCACGAAAAAAAGCGTCTAAAGAACTTGTCACTAATAGGGACACCCGACTATTGACGTGGACCGATAAAAAAAATACTTATAAACATCTATGGCAGTCGTTACGGGTAGTTGGAGCCCCAAAAAGTCCAACAACAACGGTCTAGCTGCAATGCTTCAATATCGCCTAATATCACCATTGGGTCGTGAAGGTCAGATGGCAGTTACTTCACGGAAAATATCGAGGTCCAACGAAATCCGCAGTTAAGACTGGTAAAGCGGACCCCAGACTCCGAGGTGAAAGCTTTGGACACGACTGGGATTAACGTTGAAGGAACTCACCTATAAATATCCCATATATCTCTTCCATCCCTTTGATTGGCTTCGTTGTTAACTACATAAGTTTTCACTCCCAATTCTTTGAACAACCTATTGCACACACCCTCGTAGCCAAAACAAGATGGCGTCAACAGTTCTACACTGTATTTCTTATTTGCCTTCAACCATCTTCGTATGTGATCCACAATACTTGTCTCAACTTCCGACCGTTCATAATACGATGGTACATTTTCAAATGTCCCATCTATATACATTCTATCTAAATGTATTTTTTCGCCATTATTACGAAAAGCGTCGTAAGCACTGGTTTTAAATTCTTCTGGGCTAACTCTGAAATCACCTGTAAGACAGATATTAAATTATTAGGTAGGGCACGACGGTATCTCCCGTCCGAACTGAGCTGTCCGACTGGGGTAGTACCTCCGCCCTACAGAACACCGCCACATAATAACCAGCGTGTTGTGTTCCCCAAGGTAAGTAGGGTAGCCGAAACTCATAACCCCCCCTCCCCCTCCCAAACTCCTCAACGCACCTCCCCTATAAGGTCGGCAGCGCGAGTGTGACACACCTGGATCTTGCACACGTCTATAAGGTGACGGCTTCCATCAGGTGGGCCGTGTGCTTGTAACATAAGTCATATAAAAAAAACTTAATTTGTTTCTTTTTCAACTTTCATGGGGTTGAAGAAGAGAAGAGATGGTGATGTTATATACGGTTTTCCAAGCGGTTTGGTGATTCCTTTCTTAGTCGTACGATAAAGAAGTGGAATGCTTTACCCTCGCACGTGTTCCCTTCCTCTTACAGTCCCGGGTTCTTTAAGCGGAGCGTGAAAAAGCATCTGTTAAGGTCGTTTTTTTTATATATTTAGGACACGTCAATTTGACTTCACCTCGCCTGATGGTAAGCTGAAGGTAAAGTCTCAGGAAAGAGGGTCACCATTACATACACGTACCATGTTAACAATGGTGGCTCAGCTTGACGGCCTCATCAAAAGAGGGTTGTCGTCGCAGCACCGCGTGACACCCACCGGTCCCACTAGTGCTGCGACCACAATCCCCCCCCCCCCTCTCCCTGCCCGGCTATGCACCTGCTGACCCCAGAACGTAATCCAATCGAGATTGGATTACTATGGAGGGTTTTTCGCAATCGTGCACGGTGGTACCTACCCGGCCGAATTTTGTGACAAAATTTGTGCCATCAAATTTCTACCACCATGCACCAGTATCTGTCTGGGTAGAGGTCACCATTCTAAGGGCATCCCTTGGGAATGGTGACCACTACTTTTTGGACTGCACCTCAGCTTACCATCAAGCTGGGTTCAGTCAATTCGGCGGACTGCATATAAAAACTCACCTGTGTATAGAACATTTTGATCGTTATACTGAAATAGGAACATCAACGAGCCCCAGGAGTGATTAGCGCCTACCGCGATGACGTTGAGCGTTTCTTCTTCATCGTTACATTTAATTGTGATTATATTATTGCCTGTAAATAATAAACAATTATGAAAGTTGAAGAAGTGAGAAGCGTATGCCAAGATCGTAGCAAGTGGAAAGATGTTGTCTCTGCCTAACCCAATGGGAAAATTATGTATGTATGTAATAAAGAATAAAGTTAGAAATAGTTAAAACTGCCAAGACTTTGTTAAGTTTGAGAAAAAAACTGCATTGAAATCCGTTCAGTATTTTATGTCCATTATCAACAAACAGACAAATGTTCCATGGTTCCAAAAAATAATATTTGTGTTCAAAATCGTTCATCTAATAATTTTTTATAATATCTCCAATGTACTGATGAAACTAAGCACATAGATTATTTATACATACACATGCTCATGCCATTTTCCCTCCGGGGTAGGCAAAGACAACAGCCCGCCATCTGCCTCTGTCCTGACATACTTCACGCGCTTCCTCTACTGTCATTAAACCTTTCATGCAAGCCCGCCGGTTTCAAGTGCTTTTGACCTGCCCGAAATATACCTAACTAATTTACAATTTTATAATAGTACAGATATAGGCTATTGGGACCTGGATTCCAGGTGGGCAGAGCCACAGGCAACAGCTAGTAATACCTAAACATAAAACTATAAAACAGAGTGTTAAAGGGGCTTTGGCACAAAAATGACGGCAACTAACCATGTGTGAGTCATTTGTGAGTTACAACATATTGCACAATTGATTGTAATGTGATTCCGGGGTATTTTTTCTTGTTGTCACTATGGTTTTTACGCCATTTCACTGCACAAGACATGCTGTATTTTTTTTTTTCACTACTTAAGTTTAAACGGGATACATACGCGGGATCAACAGTTCATAAGGTCAACAATCAATATGTCAACGCCATGAGATCAGCAGCTTAAAATATCAATAGCTTACTACACCAATAAGTTATGAGGTCAATTGTTCATTAGATCAACAGTTCGTTTTGCTAATAGTTTACTACATCAGTTGTTCATGAGATCAACAGTTTTTGTGGTTAGCGACTGTCAAGCTGAGTGTCACCATTGTACTTAATTGTAACACGGTATATGATGTATTGTTTTTTTTTATTTATCTTGTAAAAAATATTATGGAAGTCTTGCTTGAGCGAGTTTAACTAATTTGTTCATGCAGGTAATGCTAAATATTATATAATAAAGACTATTATATTCATGTATATTACAATATAATCATAATAAATATAAAAAGTATGACTATTCCCTCCTTGCTTCAAATTTTCAAGGTTGGTCGGCATTAAGACTTCGGGTCGCCTGATGGTAAGCTGGAGGTGAAGTCTCAGAAAAGAGGGTCACTATTACATACCTCATATACCGTGTTACAATTTTGACACTCAGCTTGACAGTCGCCTATCAAACTGTTGATCTCATGAACAACTGATGTAGTAAACTGTTGACAAAATGAACCGTTGACCTAATGAACAATTGACCTCATAACTTATTGGTGTAGTAAGCTATTGATATTTTAAGCTGCTGATCTCATGGCGTTGACATATTGATTGTTGACCTTATGAACTGTTGATCCCGCGTATGTATCCCGTTTAAACTGACTGAATCAAAGTATTTTTGCCGCATAGTGGCTGACTATGGTTGACTGTGTGCATGCGACTTTTATGTATAAGCAAGTGGGCTGTTTCTAGTGTGGTCAGTTGTATTCTTCAATGCATTCCTTTTGTAGGGTTTTTAGGTTCATGTATTATAAAGAGTGATGGAAGCAAAATGGATAAGGAGGTATCGAGTTCGAATCCGGCCGGACAGTACGAATGCGAATTTCACTTTGTGAAATTTATATGTGCTAATCACATGATTTACCATCTACTGACAGTGAAGGAAAAACATCGTGAGCAAACCCACATGTCCTAGAAGAAATTCTAAGGACATATCCGATCCACCAACCTGCATTAGGCCAGCGTGTGTGGATTAAGGTGTAAACCCTCTCGGCTCTCTTGTTAGAGGAAAGGAGACCCGTGCCCATCAGTGGGACATAAATGGGTTGTTATCATATAAAGAGAATTATTAGAAAAGTACATACCAATGTTCAAAACTTTGAGGCGGTTTTTTAATTCAGGCACATAATTTTTTACAATAGCCACAGTCTGTTCTGAAGCATAAATATCAGAGTTACTTTTCTCTAAAGCCCATGGTTCATCTGTGTTCCTTTTTAACCCGTGTATGTGGTCTTCATGATAGTGGCTTAAAAAATATGCACTTTTACCGCCATCTGTAAAGTTATCGACAAAAATAAACGGTATTTCTTCTATAAGACCAGAGAATGCACTTGGAATCTTCTTATTAGACATTATGACTGTTAATTACACAATTGGTTCTATCCGTGAATGATAGGAAAGTGAATAGCGACGAAAATATCGACGTATTTTGGACGAATGAATCATCTTTATCGGCTTAATGACTGCATAAAAGATAATCTACTCAGATAATTAAATAGGTAGGTGCTCCTGGCAGAGTTTTGAGCTATTATTAATAAATAATGTACAAACTATCTTTCAGTTTTATTCTTCCGTATAATTTTTAACTATTTTTCAAAAGTTTTTGACAGAAAGAAACTTGTTTACTTTTCGCATGACGTCTCCGTGAGGTTGAAGTTCAGAAATTACATCGATTGTCGACTATCGATAGTCTGTCGATAGACAACAAACTCAAATAATCGATAGGCCTATCGATAGCTCAGAAATGACTGCATTACTATCGATAGTTGATTCTTCGCGACTTTCGCTTAATTACCGGGGTGTAAGGTTACCCAATAGGCATATTCCTCGCACCCCAGCTAACCCCGGGCCATATACCTATGGTTATCTAACTAATCGATATCATAAAAATACAGAATGTTATATTTTTAATGCAGTTTAATTGTTTTAAAATTATGTACCTATAACGAAGTCTTCATTCAGTTAAATATATTCTATCTATACATTATTCAAGATACTTCCTTCCTTCCATGTGGCATCACCGTAGGACTGGGAAACTGTATAGGCTTATCATAGAAGTGATGGTGGATGTATTATTGTGTGTATATCCAAAATGTCAAAATTAGTGGATGTCTTGGCGGAAACATCGGAAACGACAAACAAAAAAAAAGAAAAAAAATAGCTGTGGGGCGAGCACGAATTTTCTTTCGTATCGAGTTCGTAACGTGTGCGACAAAAATGTATGAAATTTGTACAGCGCCCCTGTCGTGTGTAAAAGGAACTATTGCTGAAGTTATAAAGATGAATCATAACACAAAACTTGGATACTCTTGCCTGGATGTAACAGTAGTGCGATGGTAGTTAGGAACTTGCAATAAAAAAACAGAAATACAGTGCTGTAAATTATATATATTTCACAAATTATGCAAATATGCGGTCTAGCATACATCGAAGTTATGGTTTTTTACATAATATAACATGAAACATTCAATTACGTCACTATTGTGACGTCGTTGGGCTACATATAGGTACTTGTGATGTCATTTTTTGTTTTATTCATAACGGTAAGAGTTAGGCCCATAGCACATGGCGTATTTTTAACGCGCAGACGACGCGCGTATTAGGATCGCGCGTTTTCGGCGCCGTAGACGCTGATTGTTGCGTTTACATTAATGATACACGCGCGCGCATGAAGCGCGTATACGCGCGTTTGAAGCGTCAAACGCGCGTGCACGTACAGAGGAGCGGAGTAACTGCAGAGGGAGAACCAATAAATTCGGTTTTTTTTACGTTTTTTTCTTTTTAAAAGAAGTACTAAAGCCAGCGTAAGCAGTGCTGTCTCAACCGACGCCATTGTACAACTGAAGGGCGAACAGTCTCTGTTCAAAAACGCAAGCTACGAGCGACTACAGCGCGTATACGCGCAGGAGAGGCGCGTTTCACAAACGCCCCGTGTGCTTAGGTTACAAGATTGCGTTCAAATCTCGTATGAAGCGCGTACAAGCGCGTCGTCTGCTTGTATAAAATACGCCGTGTGCTATGGGCCTTAGTTCTAAAAATAATATAACATAATAAAAAACACAACTACCCAACCCAATCAATAACAGTCGGGATCTTTTGAAAAATTAGATTGGCTGTCGAATAATGAATCCCGACTGTTCAGTTGTTATGTTTCTAGACCACCGGACATCAAGTGCTTGTTTTTTTTCTTTTTAGTTTTTTAAGCAGTCTGGTTTTCTGATTTTTTAAATATTTTTTTTATTTTATACCTTTTTACAGAATAACGGCCGCCTCTCAGCTTAAAATGCTGTCCGCGTTTAGTGCCAGAAAGCGGACAGCGCTGGTTTTCAGAGGCGGCCTGCTTTAATAACTGTGGTTCAGGGGCCTGCCCTAAGTGTTTAAAAGTTATGGTCGGATAAAGCACTTCACAATACATACATACATAAATGCTAGAAACATAACACTCACTTTTTGGGCAGTCGTGTAAAATAGGCGGAACTACGGCTACTAAGATATACCGTGCTAATAATAGTAAAATCACAAAATAAATATAATAATATATCTACAAAATATTATTTTAAAAAATATACAGGGTGCTATTTAAAACATGGCGATGGTAATGAAGATATGAAAAATAATTAAGAAATTTATTTGTTCGAAAAAATTTAATTGATTTTTTAAAATACTTTTTCATTTAGTTTTAAAAACACGACGGAGCGTGAAAAATACTAACAAAAGTGAAATAATTTTTTGTTCTTCATATACCAATATTTTTACTGCATCCCACCTGATGGTAAGCTATCCATAAATACTGGCCACCATGTCCATACTGGCCACCATTCTAGGGGCAAGCCCCTAGAATGGTGGCCCTACCCAAGCGGCCTGGATCAAAATAAAAATCATTCACAAAATCTTCAGTACTATCACCTGTCTCTGTTTCTGGGAGCATTTCCCCCCAACACCTGATATTGAGAACCATGATTACAACTCTGCTCCCCTAGGCCGTAGCGTGATGATAGCTTATAGCCTTCATAAATGAGCTATTCAACTCAAAAAGAATTCAATTCGGACCATTAGTTTCTGAGATTAGCGCTTTCAACCAAACAAATGAACGCACCAGCTTTATAATATTAGATACAACTTATAATATATCAGTAGAAGTCACTAGCTTGCCATTAAGAAACCCCATCTTGTGTTTCTCTCTTACGTGTCTCACGACATGATCTTTCCTTTTATAAGTTTGCCCACAAATCGGACAAACGGCAAACAGATTCAAATGTTGTGATTTAACGTGCCTCAGCATGTGGTCCCGTCGTTTAAAAGTTGTGTGACAGTGCGGGCACAGGTGTCGGTCTGATACGAGATGAGTGAATTCATGTTTTTCCAATTCAGGTAAAGTATTACACTGAAATTCACATTCTCTGCAGTTAAAAACCTCTGTAGTCGTTGAATGTTTTTTTTTTATGTGTTTCAGGAGTATATCTTGACGCTTGCAGTCTTTATTGCATACAGGACACATGCAGTACTTCTGATTGTTGTGCAAACTCTGGATATGCCTTTTTAAGTGATCCTGTCTTCGAAAAGTAGCGTCGCAAAGATTACATGCCAATATTTTCTTTTTACCGTGTAATTCTATATTGTGGTGTTCGTATTCTTCTTTGTTGATAAATGAGAGGTCGCAGTGCTCACAAATTAATGGTGTGTCTATGTTATTTTCATTTTCATTTGGTATATTGTGTGATTGGAATTCTGTAGCAGCGAAAGGGTTTATCGCGTATTTTGTGCCGTTTGTGGCTTCGAATATGGCAGCGTCGATGTAACTCTCCTTATTGTCTACCATTATTGTTGTTTAGCACTTTTAGAGTGAGGTTATTGACAATTTTAACTTACGCCTTAACAAATAAACAATAATGCGTGTTTCTCCGTTCATTTGCTTACATTTTAATAAAATAAAACAGCATAATATGCTCTGTACGTTTCGCACAAACGTAACTAAAATATAGCCATCTTTGTCTTATGCTACAAATGTGACTGAGTCACAGTTGGAATTGGAACGCGCGATGGTCACAATCGGTTTTGAAATGACATTGACATTTCAGTGTTGCTGCTAGATATTTTTTAATAAATACTAAATTGATATTATCGGAAGAGCGAAACAAATACATAGAAAATAAAAGTATTTAAACGGATGCTATTACGATTTACGATTTACTTGGCTTGGTGTTATTATTATAAATTTACATTGAACCAGATGTGTTTCATTAAATAATGATAATAACACTTAATAAATCGTAAAAAAGTCCGTTGTTAAAAATCCTTTAATTTTTTTTTATACCACGTAGGTGGCAGACAAGCGCACGGCCCACCTAATGGGAAGCGGTCACCGTGGCCTATGGACGTGTGCAACACCAAAGGTGTTACACATGCACTGCCTACCCTGAAGGGAAGGGGGTAGGGCTAGGAAGAGGTGGGGAGTCTAGGAAGTGGTAGGGGGAGGAGTAATTACCGGTGGGAACACAACATGATGGTTATTATGGCCGCGGTCTTCTGTAGAGTGGAGGTACTTCCCCATTCAGAAAGTTCATTTTTCAAAGTTCATTCGGACGGGAGATACCGTCATGTCCTACCTCCTTTAATTAATTTACATAATGCTAATGATTCTTTTGTTTGTGTGATTTTTACTAGAAGTAAAAATATATGATTTACTAGCTGTTGCCCGCGGCTCCGCCCGCGTGGATGTCAATTATCGCTTAAATGTCGGTTATCGCGACCAAACATAGCCTATGTTCATTCTCGAGGTCTAATCTACTCTTATACCAAATTTCATCAAAATCGGTTCAGCGGTTCAGGCGTGAAAGTGTAACAGACAGACAGACAGAGTTACTTTCGCATTTATAATATTAGTATGGATACCGTACCGTCGTCGTACCGGGTAGCAGTCGAAGTTGCTTCACGCTGTACCTATAGGTATTATAATTATTATGGTAGGTAAACTCAAAATGTCTCTGAGTTTCAGATGAGTGAAGGTCGATCTTCACCGATTTTTATAGTCTTTTAACTTTTAATATAATTATGTAGGTACAATAAATTATGGACCTTAAAAGACGCACACGTGCGTTCACACGGAACGTACTTACCATCGAGTCCTGAATTATTTGCCATGAATTCTTTATAGCATAATGTAGTTGAGGGTTTTCCGTGTACATGCCTATACCTACAGTTCTTCAGGAAATAGCTTATACCAAGAACCTTTTTAGTTATAATGCTTCTACATTAGGTTTAATGCTACTGTATTATGGGCACTCCGAATGTCTGAGGGTCAATTTTTATTCTTTTAATAAAATAATGTTCAAAATTCAGTTCCAATCTCATTTCGATTTCACAAAATGTCCAAAAAGTATTTTTGTAACAAAGTTTTAAACATCCAAAAATATAACGATATTGTGACTGAAACGTGACCAACAGTTGAAAAAAAAGCTTATGTTCTCACCCTCTGAAGTTAAAATCTCAAGATCTAAGAATCTCCGGCATTAGGTTCACTTGGAATGGCAGGGCGTTTGAAAATAAAACCAACATATTAAAGATTTAATATTGGACTAATATTTAGTAAAATACCATATTATATTAATAAAATTCATATAAAAATTCAAGTATTTCAGTTTTAAACAATACCTACAAACCTACCAGGGATCTGAGGTGTATATTGCGTACATCGAAAATTACACTTAGATCTGCCGATAGTGTCTCATTTTAAGTTACACGATTTCACGAATTTATATAAACAAAAATATTAAGTACTTATATAATAATTTAATTTTGTGATAATAAGTAAACTATATTATACTACTTAAATAATGTACGTCTTGTTTCTACAATTTCAATACTAAGTTCAAACAAAATATAGGTACTGTGATGATAGTTTTATTCAATTATTCTAAAATATAAAAAATAATATATAAATGTTTTAGGAACATTACAATCGTGCATAAAATTCTAATACTATCGACAGTTGAAAACAAATTTTTAATGTCCTCGGTAATCCCCAATAAGCGTAACACTAAGTAATACTATTCAAACGACAAAAATAACATAAAAAAACACTCTTAAAATAAGGAAAAACGCAGGTAAATCCAAAACTACTTATCTACAATAATTATTTAGTTTTTACATAAATACAAATATATAAAAAATCGTAATAAATCTTATTTAAAATAGAAAAAAGAAAAAAAAAAACAATAAAGCTCCGTTGTTTTTTTTAGAAACTTGAATCTAATTTGCAATATTCAAACAGATTTTTTTACATTTTTTCTATTTATTTCAAGTTAAATATACATAAATATACCTTATTTTACGGCCAACGTGCAAAAACTTTATATTCGCTGAAAGCTTATACTAAACTGTGTAAAATTACCTATCATAGAAAAAAAAAACTCGAAAAAAATACTGAAAAATTTAACACTAAACTACTAGTGAATAAAATCTACTAATCAATAAAAAGTTATATAAAAATTGGTAAAAAATAAATAGGAATAACATCAAAAATACATCAAAACAAGCAGGTGATGAAAAAATTGTATACAAAAAGCAGAATTTTTTCCACCGGAAATTAAGTAAAAAAATAGGAATCAAAATATGTCTTTTTGGTAGGTAACTTTGGGCCGCATGACTGTCTTTGGTCGAAACTAGAAGGATGTTGCTAAAATATGTACTTACAAAAATAATCTGTGACACAATGGAGACAACAACACTGTGGTTTGAAGTTGTTTAATTGGGTACTGACAGGGGTTACGAGATGTAATGTAACATGTTACAAACGCAGATTCAGTATGAAGAAATAAACGAGCAATTAGCCACTCGTATATTATGCGACTTTCGGTACACGGAGTTAGTCCTACCCGGATTAGCTTATTTGCAGACGTGCAAAAGTCAGAGAAGTATATTTTACAATTTGGATGTCAAGAGAGAGTTATACGTTTTCAAGTTAGTGGGGTTACAAGTTAATTTGGAACAAATGATTTTTACAAATTTCCTGTGCGACGAATTGTTTGTCCTTTTTACAAGATGGCGGCCGTTGGCCAAGGGTTGCAACCAGACAGACTTGGATGTAACTTCAAATGAAAATGAAATGAAAGAAATATATTTATTTGCAGAAATATGGTGAGTACTAACCCCCCTCTCTTGACATCCAAAAAATTTAATCGCTTTCTGACTTTTGTAACACCAATTGGTGTAATTTCCCTTTTTTGCCCGTGTTACTACCTATCTTACTACTAGTAGTAACACCGGTAATTGAATTAGGTACCCTCCTTACTACTAAAGTTGAAAGTTGTTAGAATAGTAGTACCCAATAAAAAATAGCACTCCGGGAGTGCCGGCAGAAGTGAAAACTTCAATATTAACGTTGTGTTTAATTATAAGTATAAAAGTACTATCATTTATGAGGTGGAATACAATGTTTATTTATTGCGCTATCGTACACAAATATGACAATTTATATGTTGTTATTTATTCACATTTACGAATACACAACAGTGTATTTACTACACAACAGTCAAGCAATCAGCTGTCACCATCCTTGGATACGCGAGGGACGCTGTACATAAACACACACGGTCATTCGCGCAAGCGCCCTGTGCCGCCTAAACAGAGCAGCACACTCAGGCACGGTAGAAAGAGTGGGAGATACTAGTTCCTCTCCCTTCCCCTCGATCTTACGCTTTTTCGATCAGCATCACGTGACCCTGACGCGAGTTTGAAAGTTTTTACCCATACAAAAAAGTGCTCAGCGCCGCTAAAGAAGTTTTCACTTCAAAAATTGCCAGTATAACCGTACTTTTAATTAGACAAACAAAAAAAAATGAAAATCGCGAAACAAAAGAAAATCGGGCAAACAAAAGAAATTAAACAAAATTACCCGTATCTACTAAATTAATAAAAAATTGCCGGTGTTACCAGCTTTTATTTTCAACACTTGTAACACTGGCAATTTTTCACTAATGAACATTGGTACTGGCAATTCTTTTGTTCAATTTCTTTTGGTTTCCCGATTTTTTGTTTCCCCATTTTCTTTTGTTTTCCCGATTAATTAAAATTTCCCGAATTAACAACTTTCATCTTTAATTCCATTACCGATGTTACTACTAGTAATAGTAAGATTGGTAGTAACACGGGCAATTTCTACATTCGTAACACCTGTCAGTACGCAGCTATAGATTTTTGTTGCGATATGAATATTTCACCATCTAAACCTTTTTCGTTCTTATTAGGCACAAAGTGGTGATTCATAATTCCCATTTCTGGAGTTTGGATATCACAGGTAGCATCAATCAGTAGACAATCACAACAAAAATCTCATAGCGAGCGTTAAACACCTATTTTTTTAACTACAAACCACACCGTTAGCCCAGAAACAAAAAGCAACATTGCACTACCCCATAAGCAAACTACAATACAAACACAGGGCGAAAGTTTCAAATTCATTTTAATATCTCACAAAAGTAAAGAAATTCACGGGTGTGAAACAAGACAAAGCGAGTCGAAGCCGACAACGGCAGAATGTTGGTTGCATGCTGTTGGGGCTAACATTCAGTGATTGTGAACGGGAATACGGAACTCGTCTGTGTACTGTTCTACAGTAACAGAATAACTAGTTTAATGATTACCAGTAGCCCTACTTCAGCTATCCCGCAGTGGGACCACTGAGATTTTAAGTTCCATCATGAATATTGTGAGCAGATCAATAACTGCGCAGGAAATTTTGGAGATAATTCGGAATGTTTTTAATGACAGAATTTTCAAATATTTACTAAAAATGTTTTGTTAGAAACACCAGCTCAAACATAAGTATGCTCAAAAATAATTTTTAACTGTATTGCATTAAAAACCCAATCAATTTTTTTTCAAGTCTTAGAAATTATTTCCTGCATTCCCAACTTCACTAACACCATACATTCAATTCAAATTTACTTAAACACTAAATGAAAGCTTAAAAATAAACCTTAATTATTTCTCACTAAAGCTGTCACTAGGTATTGCAGAACGCTTATCGTATCTAATAATGTTAGCCCAAATAGCTCAACCACAGTGTTGGCAAAAAAAAACTTGGTTATATAAATTTCATCTCGCACAACAAAATTGATTTTATATAACAATGAATGAAACAACTCCATATAAAAATATAATCTTATTTAAAATCAATTTAAATTAATATGGACTCAGGTACACCACTCGTCAGTGATTCAAAAAGTTTTAATGTTGCCAGTGAGTAAGTAATTTCTACGTTTTAGTAGAAAATTTCGCCTAAAGTTATTCTGCTAAGACATTTGAAACTTTTTGAAGCACACGCACGATATTTTAAACATTCGAGCTGTTCAGGCGATTTTTTATCAAAGACATTATATTTGCTGACAATACGGAAAAATTAACGCCAATTAGTCTTAATTACAGACAATCGAGTTGCGCTCAAACGATAACTTTATTATCGTTTGAGCGCAACTCGATTGTCTGAACAATAAAATCGTAACCAAGAGTCCATTGTAGTTTTAAAAAATAAATTTCGAATATCCCACCGTTACTTTCCGTTACAGTTCAAATGATACAAACAGTGAAAGAACACCAGAAGGTAAAACGGTGCAATTGTTTTATTTATAAAAACAATAATATTGTCCTAGCAACGGTACAAGATATTAGGTACATTATTTAGACTCAACTAGGTTAGTTAAATTGCGCTACTCTTTGCTATTTTAATTTCACTAAAAACTCTAGCACAAGAATTTACAAACCTCGCCCGGGCGACACGGCGGCGCTAAGACGCGAAAATTTTTCTAAAACCGTTTCGCCAGCGACGTAATCGTAAAAAACTTACTTTTTTTGCGAATTTTTTAAATATTTTGTTTTCCTAACTCCTATGTACATGTCTGTGAAGTGCGAAACTCACTCGGGAGTAACGTGGGGGACGATACACCGATCAACAACAACAATTCATTTATAAAGATACAAATTTCACGTCAAAAAATGTATAAGAACGACACCGCGACGCCCCCCGCCTGTGACCGCACGCAGTGATATGCAAACGACAAAATTACGATCTAAAATTAATGAGAACAGCACACCCGTCCATAGAAAAAACAGACAACGTACAAACGTGAACGAGGGCCGCTCAGCGACGGCGTCGACAAAACAACCTACAAACTAGCGACTAAACATACGTGCGAATAATACGGTCGCCCCGCCTCAACAAAACTAAACTGCACTCCAAATCAACAACACAATATTTTCATTTTCAAACGCTACAGATGCCATCAAAACGTAGACGATCCTCGTGGCAACAGCGGCCGCAATGACGCGGTGAAAGCACCAAACACTAAGCTTCATCAATTTAGACAACGTTTCTAAAATTCGTCGTTCTTTGCCGCATCATTGCCGCACTCAGCCACAGAATAAGAAACTAAACGATTGTCAAAACTTAAATAATGCGAGGCGACATCAAGAATAACAACAAATAAGCGAAAACAGGTTACAAAAACCTCAAGAGAAAATATAAAGAATAAGGAGGACGAATTGAAACTTTCCCCCGCGCGATATATTAACCAAATAGCAAAATTAGTAAAAATCCTTCGCGACCTACCATACATCATGGTAGAAAAGCATTAGGCTGGTCATACTAAAAAGACATCGTAAACATTATATGATATTGATTGGATTCAAAACCCTGTTAATAGGTAACTTGTTTTCAAATATCGTAATGCATCAAGCATGATAAATATAAGCTGTGTTGTTTACGATGCTTTTCCATACCACTAGTCTCAAAATGACGATACAAATTGTCACACAAAACCTTAGGCATAGTGCAAATCTAGCCCACCGCTCGCAGCAGACCACATATCCCAAACACACCTCGGTTATTTTAATCTAACACCAATTATTTTATTCTTTTTAATCGCCGGGTTGAACAGATCTTCAAGATTAGTTTGAACGCAGTATAGTCAATATAATCGTTTAGTAGGTACGTCAAAAACCCCGAGTTTACTCTTATGTATAGTCAAATGTATTAAGAGCTTGGCGTTCAAAATGCAAAACATTTGAATGTACACTTGAAGATCTGTTATAATTTTGTAAAAGTTTCCACCCAAGCGTTAACTACAACATTGCGCGTAAAGTAAAAAAATCACATCCGAATTCACATTATTTACTTTTTTTTATTATAAAAATACAAAAATACAAAATGGGACAGTGCGACCACACATTCAACTATCGCCCGCCATATTAATTTCAACTAGGGGGGTAGGGAATACTAAACAATTTACAAAAACCCATTGAGCAATTTCTTGAAAAAGAACCACCAAAAACACGAACGAGTGTACGAAATTCACAAATAAAACGTAAAAATAAATTTTATATTAAAAACTCAACTCGTTGCACCGACGCAGAAACAATACGCTACAAACAAAATTTTATTTCAAAAGTGTAGCCATATCAAATGTTTGAAAAACTACCAAATTTGAAAACGCAGTAGAAAAACGAAAATCAGTCGACAATAAAATTAACGATACAAAGTGTGCAAGTGAAAATGGTTCCTACATAAGGTGTTCGGGGCGATCAAGGCGTGTTTTTTTTTAAATATTTTCCTAAGAAACTTCTATTTAGAGAAATCGTATTCGCATTTGCTATACTGAACCTATCAATTTACTAACAGATCCGACTCTACTAGAAATTCACAAATATACCAGCTTACAGGAGAACTAATTACGTGGTGTTTATGTGATGTCTAAATAGATTAAATTACATAGTTTCAAATATATATTGAACTTTGCCCAACTGACGAGCGCTGGTTTATTCAAATTTCCAGTAAGTAATAAGCGTCAGATCGTTTATTAAGAGCGTCACACTCGCGTGCGATTTTATTAAATTCTGTGCACACCGCGAGACCCACCACCGTCAAATATCATACATACGCATCTAAATACATACTAAGAAAAATATAATATTATTCTTTCACTTCAAATATTTTGTCTACATTAATTGATTAAGTAATACTTGAACATCTTCAACGATGGAGAGCCCTGCGACGTGTTTATGGCAAATTTTACTAAAATGCTTCTACTATTAATACAAATTGTATCTACTTATCGTTTAGTGCGGGCCAATTTTACTCCGACCGTAATGATGAAGATTAAAATATAAAGAATATTGGAGTAAAACGGACCCTAATAATAATAACGGTATCGAGAGCCAACTCGGGTAAATTAAACTTTCGGCTCTAACATAAGGATAAGGAACGGCCCAATTTTGAGGGAGCCATCAGACCTATATTCGAGCTACGACGGGAGGGGTACACCAAACTCATACGCCACATCAAGGCACTATTAAGCCTCATGATAATTTCGGAAAATAGGTACCACACAACACGAAAAAACCGCATCGAAATAATGAAAAAAATCATCAAAAAATCCGCGCAAGTCTTTATACTACAGTCTATTTTATTTCCGTGGTCTTTCGGGATACGTTATCTAACTCCATACAGTGTATCCGTTGTTATAAACTCGAGATTTTAAGTACATACTATACTGAAAAAATATCAAAAATGTTTTGTCAAGACTCCGCTACAAATGATTTGAGGCTTGCATCCTAAAGTTCTTGGTCCATATTAATATCAAGGGATGGAAGGTTTCCCATATGCGGCCAGCCCGAAATCAATTGTAATATAAGTCTTAACTTTTGGGACTGACACATGAAGAAACTGGCATTGAATTTAAATATCTACCATGCTTTTTAGTAGAATTTACTTACATGAGAGAACACTATACTCTTACTTTTTTAGAAGACTTTAAAATTCGAACTTGAAATCGAATACATTCTCATGCGATTTAGATTACTATAAGTTTCTTGATTGACTTCGTAAGCCGAAGGGAAAATATGAAAATTCAAGCACAGTGGATTGTCAGCTGTTTCCTTATAAATCCAATCGTTATTGTAAGGCATCGTCAATGCAAACACGCGATTATATTTGATGTGGACGAACGATATAAATTAGATATCGATTTGAATGAGAACGTTTACTATTTATTGGACAAAATTTGCAAAAATTCAAAAGGTTGTGCTTCAGAAAGCAGTCATTTGTCAGGTATTTTATGGCCTATTTCTGAGGCCTTACAATTTAAATGCGAAGCAGTGCAACTTATGAAGAGAAACCGCGCTATACAAGATACATAGCTCCATCTCTCTCCCGAGTTGAATTGCATCACAAATGCTGAGTAGGTACCTAATTGCAGTGAGATCTACAAAACTGCCCAAGTAGGTATTGACGATACTCAATCTCAAAAAAACCGACAAATTAATTTCTCAATTCAAAACCGACAATTTGATTTCTGAATTCAAAAACCGACAAAAAACCGACATTCTTTATGTGTTTGGGTATTAGCAATTTTAGTAAGTTATCGATAGTAAACGTTCCATATTCAAATTTAGTCACGATCCCAAGTGAAACCAGCGCGCACGCTCAATTGTGAAACCTTTCCTATTTACACTAGGTTTAATAAGGTTATATTTATCTTAAATAATTTCGAAGTACATACTAGTGGTGCTAAAGTAGGACCAATTAGGCCACTAGTATCTACTCGAAGTCAGATACTATTCTACCGTCTATTGCACTACCCCGGCAAATTCAAAAAAATAGTTTTAAATATATTAATTTTTATGCTAAAGTAAAAGGCGTGGGGACTGTTCGTTTGAGCACGAGAACGAAGGTAGTTTTTTTATTTTGTATTATGGCAACTTTTTTGAGTAGAACAAGTTAAATTTAAATTTCGTTCAGCCAATGTGATACCACTCGTACAATCGACAAGAAGCCTCATACGAAGTACGTAAGGTTCACTTTTGTCTACCCTCGGTTAACTTCAGCATATCACGGCTCAACATCCCCACTAACTTGCAAAGCAAGACTACAGCCAAATTGGTAACCGTTCTTAAAGTTTGTACTAAAACCTTTCCCTACCGCCTCCCTTGTCGAAATGTTAACGAGCCCAGTGTTATTTTGTCAAGTCATCCCGCGTTCGACAGAGGCATACCCTAGAAGAGATATATTATTGGGACGAGATGGGATGAGGCAGCGGTTTCTTTAGGTATTATAAAATGTTAATGACTTAATTGATAGCCAATAAATTAGAATTTTGTGTCCTGGCGCCATGATAGGGCTACAACTATGCCACGAGCGCATCACGACCGTGCCACGAGCGTATCACGACTGTGCCACGAGCGCATTACGACCGTGCCACGAGCGCATCACGATTGTGCCACCAGCGCATCACGACCATGCCACGATCGCATTACGACCATGCCACGATCGCATTACGACCGTGCCACAGGCGCTACGCGACCGTGCCACGAACACATCATGGCCGTACTACGAGCCCATCACGACTGTGTCACGACAGAACCACGACCGCGCTACGACAGCGCCATAACAGCGCTATGACCGCGCAATAACAACGCCATGTCAATAAGAACACTTGAAACTAATGAATTAACCTTTCATTAGGTAAAAACATACTTTCAACTTTTATATAGCAGTTGTACAACAAGTTTTATACAAATATATAAACATTTAAACAAGATTCAAATAGGGAATGATTGGAGGGTGTATAAAACTTGTAATTACAACACTGCAGCCGCTGCTCAAGGCCCATATCTCATTCAATCAGATGCTATTGCGAACGGGACACCAAGACAAGTCAACAGTATTCCAAGTCGATAGTCTTAACGAAATAAAAAGGAATTATATCGGGAAATTGTCACTAGCTACACAGGTACAATTATGTTTTGAAAAATCAGACATTCCACTTATGTCTTACGCTTAATATCTTACGATAAGTGAGCGTACACAATACGATTGACGCAGTATGACGCGTTCAACCGAATGCGTCATCTCTTGACCGATTGACCTTACCAACAAATGACAACGGACAACTAGCTAAGTTTTGGATACATATTTTGCTTAAATCGAATCTATGTAGTCAATAAAGTGTTTGTGCAGAAACTACCATTTTAGTAGAAATGGTAGTTACCGCAGAAACCAGACGGATTATTGAAACGACGTGTTGTACTTCCTTTCTATAATATTTTGCTTAATATTAAATTTTGGGTAATATAATGTGGCAATTTTTTTTTATATTCGACTGGTCAATGACAGTTTTGAACATCGATTTACAAGTTGGATTCCACAAGCAATTTGCCTGAGCGCAGGCAAAGCAAACCGCTTATAGATGTATGTATGTTATCAGTGACTTGAAATTATTTAAATGAACGTCTTAATTGTCTAGAAACTTGATTAACCCAAATTTTGAGTTAATTAGTGTTAAAGAATCGTGAAATCGATGTCCATAAACCAGAGAGACGCGTATATCCGTTTTAAGCTAGTAATCATGTCGCGTCGTTCCCAACGCGGGTATCAGTGTTGCCATCAAAAAAAATCCCTAGCCGGTTGGTACGATTATTCTGAAAACTAGTCTAAATGCTAAAGTTATCTTCTTCACGACTATCCCTTTGCTTGGCAAGCAGAGGTAAGTGGTACTATACTAAGACTTACACCACTTATTTCCATTCAATATAAGAGTAATTATTTTTACTAGAGGAATATTTTAACTAATTAAATAATTCTACCAAAACTCTTAAGGACACCGTGAAGATTTAATGAAGCTGGCAATTTATTAGCAGTGTTGCCAATACTTAGACTAGTTTTTACCAATTCCATTCCGTAAGTCCGATGAGGGCAGATATTGTGTGCAAAATTAAAATATATTTCCACGAAATATATTTCAACTCCGAAGGGAGACTGCAGCAAGGGGGTAACTCCTACCACAGGTAATGGGGTAAAACTGATATAAAATGCATTTAAGGGTAACTAATATTCGATAATCATTTTACATGGAGACGATCATCCCCATAATAAAATTAACTTACCCATTAAAAAATGTGTAGGTACCACATACTCCCCGCGGTAGGACTTACCCCGAGTACTACCCGCTAACATGTTAATACGTACGAACACTACCCAATATCGCGAGTACACCATATCGCTCGGTCGCTCCACCACGCGCTCAAGGGTAGCGACGTAAGGGCAAATGGGGCTTTGAGGTAATCTTACAACAACTGCAGGTGGTATTGTTGATTAGATACACACTTTTAGCTTTCCCACTCTGACTTCCCCTAACCCTCACTGCATACTATCTCCCTCATACTCATCCCCCATGCTGCCTACTCACCCCCCACGCTGCCTACTCCCTCCCCACGCTGCCTACTCTCCCCACGCTGCCTACTCTCTCCAAACGCTGCCTAATCTCCCCCCACACCGCCTACTCTCCTCCCTACTGCTGACTTTCTCCCCACACTACCTTCTCTCCCCCCACACTGCCTACTCTCCTCCCATAATACCTACTCTCCCCCCCACACTGCCTACTCCCCCCCACACTACCTACTCCCCCCCACACTGCCTACTCTCACCCCCCACACTGCCTACTCACCCCATCCACTGCCTACTCACCACCCACACTGCTTACTCTCACCCCCCACACTGCCTACTCACCCCACCCACTGCCTACTCACCCACCCACTGCCTACTCACCCACCTACTGCCTGATCTCCCCCCAAACACTCCCCTTTAACACCCTTACTGCATGCATATTCTCCCTTCCCCCCTCACTACTAAATCTTTCGGAAACTTCCTCAACCAACAAACACCTTACTTCCTCACCTAGCATCCCCCTTGCCCCCCTTGCCCCGAGCCCCCGTGGGCGCGTGGTGGGCCGCCGTGGGGGCGAACAGCGCGGGCAGGGCGCCACTAACACCAGCGGAAAGGCACGGCGCGGGGGCGGTCGGCGCCTTCCTTGACCAGCGGCTTGTGGAACTCCCGGCCGGGCCGCGAGTGGATCGTGGCCCAGCAGTGCTCGCAGTAGTACTGGAATTGGGAGAAATCGATAATGCAGCAACATTATAATGCTTCAGTATAATAAAATAATATAATAGGGGCAAAAATCTTCAATTGAGATCCAAGGGACTTAAAACTCCGGCGTCTGAAGACCCAAGACGGCGTGCGTTTAAGTCAGTTCAACTTCCCCTTGGTTAGGGGAGGGGGGGCGGAAGGGGGGGGAGTAAGCCGGTTTCAAAAATCTTGACAATCTAGATGTGCTAGGGTTGATTTCACAAAATGTTGAATTTAACAAGTAGCATTAGGGGGACATATTTACCTGGAGACAAGTGACGTTGGCGCAGAAGAACGGCGCGAACTTGGACCCGCAGCGTGCGCCCGCGCACTCGTCACACATCTGGTCGTCCAGCACGTACGGCTTCACCTACAAAATCATTGCGTTAAACATTTGGTCTCATCCTAATTGGATTTATTGCATTCAAAAACAAAATTATATTCACTAATAAATAAAATTAAAAACATGACCTTTCTTGGCTCTCGGGTAAAAAGGGGGGAAAGTTTATACAAAGTAAAAGAGAAGACGCAAGGGTGTCGACGCGAGTTGCGTCACACACCAAAGGCCTACCCAAATTATGGACACTTCGCAGAATGTCCAATTCGTGAATTGCCCGTTTCGCATTTACTTTTGATCAAGTTTAAATTAAATTGTATTTAAATATAAAGTTGATCAATAGCGTAACTTGGACAAAATGTGAAGAGGACTAACTAAATGTGAATAGCAAGAATTTTTTAACGCATACTATAGCGGTTTATCGAAATGAATTGACAAATTTACTTTTCAAAGTGCAAGTTGACAATATTATGCTAAGTGAGCCAAAAGCAAAGTGGACCAGATGCTACATAGATGAAAATGCGAATTGGATATAACGCGAAATAGCCATATTTTCGTCGAGTGCACCAAATGCGAAATGGACGAAGTGCGGCGAAACGTAGTTATCGCTACAGTGCTTCTCCCGATCATGACTTCTTGAAAAAGAATGATCACTTTTCAAAAAAAATCGTAATCGGAAAGCACCTGTAGCAGTCGGAAGTGAAGGATCCCGAGTCACCAGCACGCCCTGGTAGACTTAAGACCCCGAAGATTCTGGAATTCGAGTGAATTTGATGGAATTTGTATGGATGTAAGCTGATGGAGACTGATGCAAGCTCATGGAGTCTGAGCGAATTTGATGGAGTTACATGGAATTTGATAAAAGCTGATAGAGTCTGGTGCAAGCTGATGGAATCTGACGACAGTTAGATGTAAAATTATACAATATAATGCCAGCTGATGGAGTTTGATGGAATTTGATGAAAGCTGATGGAAAATGATAGAATCTGATAAAAGCTGATGGAGTCTAATAGGATAAACCAATGATTTTATATACAAGATATGTTACGTTCATAGTAACTGACACCTCAAATCTGATCCACATTGACAATTGTTGACAATTAGCGTTAAAGTAGTATGGAAGATGGGATAAGCACGTGAGTAAAAAAGATAAGCTATAAACATTATCCGTCAAAAAACGTCCCAATTGGGACGTTTTCGAGTCTTCACCTGGCGCGCTCTAGTAACATATCTGCCTCTTTTTACGTGTATAATATCATTGGGATAAACTGATAGAATCTAAAGCTGATGGGATCCGATGCAAGCCGATGGAATCCGACGAAAGCTGATGAAGTCTGATGGATGTAATAGTACTGTACTGACCTCGACGCGCTTGTCGATGTCGCCGTGCTGCAGCTGCACGAAGCGCGCGGAGATGGCCGCGATGTACGACTGCTGGTTGGAGAACGCAACGCGCCCCGCACCCTGATACCACAAAGCATTACATATTGAATCCACCTGATGGAGCACTTATCAAACACCGAAGATAATACAAATAGTTAAGTTAATTTTATTTTTTACTAGCTGGCCCTCCCCGGCTTCGCCCGTGACGTATTTCGGAACCATGATGCTTTTTTTTAACCCATATAAGTATGCCCATAATTTATTAATTTCCCTAAAATGTATGGGAATCTACCGGATTTGCTCACATTCATGATTATTGCTCCGCTCCCTTGGGCAGTAGCGTGATGATATTCAGCCTATGACACTCAGCAATAATGTGGCATTCTATTGGTGAAAGAATTTTTAAAATCGGTTCAGTAGATCCCGAGATTACTCCTTACAATTTAACAAATATGTAAATATACAAACACATAACCCACTACTGGGCAAAGGCCTCCCCCAAATCCCACCTCTCTTTACCTTCCTGCATTGAAATAACTAAAATTAAAAAACTATTATAGAGTCGCTGAAAGAATGCGTTCCTGACAGGTTGTGAGCGAACGGGCGATGTCACTTTGAACTGGTGTATAATTTACGGCACAATTTTAAATATCGTTTATTGAACTTATTAACGAGTGATAACATTAAAAATTGAATTACTGTGCCAATTTACAATATACAGATTAATTTTGGGCTAAAATGATTAACAATTAATTAATTAAAAATATAAAATCAATAGTTTTTAAAAGTCATACCACGTCAAACTGCGCTGTCTCAAGGTTATGTCAAATTTTCGTTTTCATAGTGATGAGACAAAATAACAAGGCAATTGTAACCGCATATTTTATTAATCTTAATAATAATAATCTTTTGGTTGAAAAATATAAAATAGAACGTTATAATTTTATAATATATGTAATTTTGTAATAAGCCCCTACCCAAGCTAATAGAAAGAATGAATCATATTTTTATAATGAATGAAATGAATATGATTTTTTGGGTTTTGCTCCGCTGTACCCCTGGTTTATACCACCGGTGGTAGAACGGGTAAAATTGGTTTGCTCCATGGTTCCCCTCAGGGGTAGAGTGGAGAAAATATATATGATCCAATATTCCCCTCGTGAGTACTTCTATTAAGGTGTATATACACATATTTGGATCAACCAGTCCATCAATGGGTGGAGAGGTAATTCGCGGAAAGAGAAAAGAAAATGAAAAATATGAGAGGGAAAAGAAAAGGAATTCATTTAAAATCTAATTTAATAATAAAATAATGTTTAATTAATTGAATTCCTTATACACTACTATACACATTAGCGCAGTTTTTCCAATGCATGACCAACAGTAATTAAACCATTAATTAGTTGGCATTGTACGTGTTGTATGAAATCATCATTGGAAATTAAATTTTTATTACGTTTTTTATTTTCTATCGGTAACGAGTCATTTTTTTTAAGGACATTCAATAGGCGTAATATATTGTTTCTATGCTTAACTATTTGACTATTGATTTTGGCATTCCAGGATTCAACAGCATTATTCGTTCTATGGCGATGTCCAAACACAGAAATTATAGAACGGTATTTACTCTTAAACAGTATTTTTTCCATATACTTTATAAATTTTGGCATTTGCTTAATATTTGAACACTCCTCTTTTATATATTTCCAGCCAGTTGCAACTTTATCCCCTGGCAATAATGGCAATCTTGAACACAGGGATATTATTCTTCTTTCAACTTTACTACCAGTGTGACCTAACGACTTTGCTTGTCGCCACAGTTTCTGTGACCAATGAAAGTAGCAACCGTTAATTTGAACATTGGGAAAAACTTTATATAAAGCGTTTATGGTAGCAGCTTCGTAGTCGCAGTGTATCGTTTTGGGATTCCAATCCTTGAGTTGCGACTTAATTAAATTAAATGTAACTTCATAAGTTTTCATTTTTTTATCACACAATAAAGCAAAAATAAGGGGCTTAACATTAGTATTATTCTGGGAGCTATTGATCTCGCCATGAATCGTAAATAGCTGCAGAAATGGTTTTGGGCAACTATCAAAAGTTCCATCTAAAAAAAATTCTCCAATGTGACTAATCTCACTAGTAACACTTGGTGAACAAAATATAATTATACGTGAATCTTCGTGGGAGTAATCTTAAGTAAGTTTTATCATGTATAATGTAGGTACACCTTTTTCGAAGTGGTGCTCGCGATAGTGGAAAGTGGTACTCGTGTGTATGCATCATAATATCTGCAGAAGCACACTCGAATACATTATTAACATTTGTGAACATATGCTCCACTCTACCCCTGAGGGGAACCATGGAGCAAACCAATTTTACCCGTTCTACCACCGGTGGTATAAACCAGGGGTACAGCGGAGCAAAACCCGATTTTTTTAATATTTCAGGTAATAACCCATCATTACAATTAATAATCACATAAAATTAAATAAGAATGAAACAAAATTAAAAATTAAAAATTGGAAAATCAAATAGGGCAGATAGATAGCCAAATTAGAATAAAATTAAAATTAAAATGAAATCACGTTGTCACAATTGCTGACTGTGATTATTATTATGTTATTGTAAGTTAGGAACAGGTTTAGAGAACGGTTCTAGGTACAAGTTATTTATTGTACATAACTAGTCATGGCGAATTGACATATGTCAGGAACGCATAGTCTCAGCGGCCAAACTTTAAAAGAAACGCTTTAAGAGAAGACCAATTAAAAAAAAAACCGTGGGGTGCCTACAACATCAAGTAGTATAAAAAAATGAACAGTATCGGTGAATACCTTGGGGTACTTGAGCTCGGGGTCCGTGTCGATGCCGGCGTAGCACACGCCGCCGTACAGCCGGTCCATTATCATCGCCAGCTCCACTGGAATTATCAACAACACAGAATTAGCACACGCCCAAGAATAACGGTAGAGGACTCCAGTGTCACCCTAAGATGTGTAATCTATCGGGGAAATTCGAATCAACCGCTCGCAAAATGACAACCTCTCAAAATGCCAACTTCTCGAAATGCCAACTTCTCAGAATGCCAACTTCGCATAATGCCAACTTCTCAAAATGACAACTTTTCAAGACCGGTAGGCATAAAAAATTTTTAAATCCAAAATGTCACACACTCATTTCATCATCATTTTGCGAAGTTGGCATTATGAGATGAGACGATTCGAATATCTAGGACGTGTCCAAGTATCTCAGTTGGTCAGAGCGTTCCCCCTGTAAGGGACAAGTCACGGGATAAGTGTCCGTCTTAGACGTCGACTAAATCTATTCCTTCTAGCCTAGAATGTTGAATTTCCCAAAAAGTTGAATTTCTGGACGCGCCATGTTGAATTTGCAAAATGTTGAGTGCCGACAATAGAATATTCTCGATAAAATTACTTTGCAAATTCGACATTTACCGAATTCGAAATTTAGTAAATTCAACAACATTTTATGAATTTCAAAACTAAGAATTTGGTAAATTCAACATTTTGTCAAAATTCAACATTGGATATAATAATGTTTTAGAGCTAAGGTAATCAGTTACTTAGATTATGTTAAGCTAATTAAGAACCTAGTCACTTTGCAAATTCGCCATTTTGATAACTAGACCTTTGGCCATTATAAGAATTACCTAGTCCTTTTACGAATCAACCATTACTCAAATGGATTATTATAGTCTAAAGCCATAGGCAACTGTTTGTGACTCACCAGCTTTAAGAGGACGCGGCACTCCTCCCACAAAGACAGTCTTCCTGGGGTCGAGGGGCATGCTGGCGTCCAACACGAAGTCAGCGTCTGCAAGCCGCCACGGCCGGATCTGCACCGGCTTGTCGCGGATCGTGGGCGACGACACGCACAGGTATAACTTGTCATCATCTGTTATGCAGGCTTCCATCAGAGCTGCGACTGAGCTCTCGTCCTGGAGAGAAAATAAATTGCAAGGTTAAGTAATAATAGCCATGTTTCCCTCCCCACCCTTTACTACCCTCGTCCTTTCCCTTTAGGGTTGGCAGCCCGTGGGTAACGCCCTTGGTGTTGCACACGTCCATAGGCCACGGTGACCGCTTCCCATCAGGTGGGCCGTGTGCTTGTCTGCCATTAAGTGGTATTAAAAAAAAATGTTTATGGGCAAAACACACAATGACAATGTACCTACTAAAGAAAGGAAAGAAGCAAAAGAAAGAAAAAGAAAGGAAAGTAAAGAAAAAGAAAGGAAAGTAATGCCAAATGAGCAGTTTAGGGCTTTTTAGGTCATTTGGCGAGAAAAAATAAGAAAAAATGTTGCCATGGGTAGTTGGGAGCCCTAAACAGTCCGACAACAGGTCTAACTACACAACTGGCATATCGCCAGTGCGTCGTGGAGTCAGACGGCAGTCGCTTCACGGAACATAGCGAAGTTCGGCCGACAGTAGTTACACTGGGAGACGACCACTGCTGAGTTGGCTGTAACATAGTTGGTTAAACTTACTTGAAACAGCAGGAAGGCATAGCCCTTGGGCGGAAAGTAGCTCTTGCTCTCGGCTTTGTGTGGCCAGTCCACCACCAGCGGGCCGAACCGACGGAACGACGATGTGATCTCGTCTGCAATAAATACAAATCATAATATATATTATCTATCTATTCACTGCAGAGGTGGGTGCAGACCGGAACCTCCGTAAGGCAGCGCCTCTCACTCGTCAGGGTGGGGAGCTGTTCCTCCAAACGCAGACATGGGGTGACAGGACGGCCCCCTATCACCCTACATGCCTACATCCCACCGTTATTGAGGTAGCGCGCTGTTTGCCTCATCCACCACTTCGGGGGCTCGAGGCCCTTAAAATCGTAGATGGCCCGGGGTCAGCTAGGGTGCGAGGGATATGCCTATTGGGTACCTTATACCCTGGTGATTGAGACTCGAGACGGCGCGGTGTGTGGTTTTTATCAGTTCAAGTCCGACATAACCATCCCCGATGGCGGAGGGGGTGTTATCCGTGGGGATTTCGTCCGAAAAAAGGACTAGACCACTCTCGTATATCTGTACTCCTCTTCCTATCAGCCAGTTTTTCCTCACCTCATCTCAACTGAAATCACTATGATTTTTCCCCATGCGTTACAAAATACCTTTGACCTATTCCGAATAACAACTAACTGAAGGGTGATGGAAAGGGCTTGGAGGAATCAGGTTATGATTCCTGATTCCTTCAAGCTCTTTGCCTAACCGAACGACCAGACACGTACGGCGATACGCTATCGTTATGGTGGACATTCCGCTCATAGGCACGAATCGCTTCAGCAATACATTCATTATGCGTACTGCTAAGGAGTGGAATGTCCTGCATGAGTCTGTGTTTCCGGAAAGCTATAACCTAGGACTCTAAGTCAAGAGTGAATAGATTTCTTCTAGGCAAGTATGTTCCATCGTCGACCACATAGTCGAGATAATGGTTAAACGCGAACCTAATCTATAAAAAAAGTAATTTTTCGACTCCAATAATACCTACAGGTTTTTCACTAACTACGTCCTGCAGTAATATCGCTCAAATGGAATCGTATTTGTAGAGCAAGAGATCGGCTGATCGATGGCCTAGTTTCTTGCGGGGCGGTTGTTCACGCGCGACACAAATATTTGTGCGATATAAATATGAAGTAGCTAATAAATCATGACGTATCAATCCTGAAAGTAGTTTGGGGAGGTTTCAGGGTTGTCGCACCCGATTTATCGCCCTACTTTATGTAGGTAACTTCTTGTCAGCATTGCGACATACATACGATAGATTTCGGATCCATTGCCCATTTAATTACCGTTTTATCGCATTTCGTACAATAGGTAAGTAGTACGTCATATTTGAGAATAGTCTACAACGCGAATCGTCCACTTCGTAATTGGTCTACTGGTTACTTCGCAAATCATCAAATTCGCGAATCGTGCATTTTGCATTCGGTACTTTTTTGCGTTTCATCGTCCATTTCGTATTTGGTCCGCTTCGTCCAACGTTCCATAGGATAGGAATGCTTGCTTAAACGCCTTATTTATTACCCGACTGCCGAAGAAAGGATGGTAATTTTCTGAATGTTACCATTACAAGTGAATATTCAGGTAAAATTTATGAATGCATACTGTAGATATCCATCATCTACCAGCTCTTGTCCCAATTATTTGAGGGGTTGGCAGAATGTCATTCTCCTCCATACATTCCTGTCAGATGTCATCTCCTCACTCCCTTCCATGCCATATCCTCTATCACGCAATTCCTCATTTTTTCTTTTAAAGCCCTCCACTCTGCATTCATACTTAGAATCTTTTTAACAACATTACTTTCATCTCTTCTCATAACATGTCCATACTACGACAGTCGCTAGCTTCTCAATTTTTCATTCACTGGTGTAACTTTCAAACTTCCTCTAACATACTCTTTTTTTATATAACGTAGGTGGCAGACAAGCACACGGCCCACCTTTTTTTTTTTTTTTTTTTTTTTTTTTTTTTCGTGCGGAAATCCTCATGGATACCCACCCCGCGGCCAGCGGGGCAGGTTATGTCGGACTCTTACCGACTAAAACCGCACGCCGTCTAGGGTCTTCTGAGCAAGCACACGGCCCACCTGATGGGAAGCGGTTACCGTGCCCATGAACGCGCGCAACACTAAGGGCGTCACACACGCGCTGCCTACCCTAAAGGGAAGGGGTGAGGAGGGGTACAGTGAGCTCTGGCTACCCTACTCACCTTGGGGAACACAACACGCTGGTTATTATGGGGCGGTGTTCTGTAGGGCGGAGGTACTACCCCAGTCGGAATGCTCATTTACGGAGATACCGTCGTGTCCTACCTCTTTGTATACTTATTCCTTATTCTGTCCATTCTCGTCACACCACACATCCATCTTAACATTCACATCTTCGCTACATGCAGCTTTCTTCCATCGCTTTCAAAGCCAAACATAACGATTCATACGAGGTCTTATAAATTTTCCCCTTACGCATAAGGGGAAATTGCGAGTCCCATATGCCCTGACCTGCCATTTCATCCAACCTGCGGCAATTTTGTTCTGTATTACTGCAGACACTTATTCGACCTACATTTATCAAACGACCTGCGCACAGCTATTAATATTTGTCCTACATAAGTATCGACGCGCCATCGACAACCTTGAAACCACCATTGCAGTGGGCCTTCAAACAGTGTTTGTACGCGGTTGCATGGCGACGGAACACCGGACAATTGGGTAATAATCACCACTTTCAAACTCTAATTAGATTAAAATGCTTGTTGTTGTGGGCGGATAATAGTAGGACAAACGCTTCATTTTACATATCTACACTATTATGAATTACTAGCGACCCGGGACGCGGCTTCGCCCGGGTGTAAATTCCAGTTTTCCAATAAAATATATGACACTCACGAATAACGTGGCTTTCTATTGGTGAAAGAATTTTTAAAATCGGTTCAGTAGATCCCGAGATTACAATTTAACAAACACACCAACTTCACCTCTTTATAATATTAGTAGGTATAGATATAGGTAGGTATTAAAAAAAAACCTTTTTAGAATAGTTGTCTGTCTGTTCGCGATGAACGTAAAATCCTTTTGAACGGATTTTGATGCGGTTTTTTGCATTAGAAAGGTTTTGGTCAAACCTAAAATTTGCCGTATGTTTGATTGCAATTGGTTAGGTAGAACCATTTCACATTTAGTCCACTTAACATTTTGGGCAACTTAACCTAAATTCCATTCGCAATTTTTTTTATTACTTAGGTGACAAGCCCACGGCCTCCGCCCTACAGAACACCGCTCCATAATAACCAGCGTGTTGTGTTCCCCTAGGTAAGTAGGGGAGCCAGAGCTCAATGGAGGGTTTCTGTGCTGTCAGCACACTCTAGCCCCCCTCCCCCCCCACCCTCCGCCTCCTTTCACAAACCTCCCCCAGCTGAATAGTCGGCAACGTGAATATGACGCGCCTGGTGTTGCACACGAACATAGGCCACGGTAACCGCTTCCCATCAGGTGGGCCGTGTTTTTTTTTATTTTTTTATAATACTTAGGTGGCAAACAAACACACGGTCCACCTAATGGGAAGCGGTCACTGTAGCCTATTGATGTGAGCAACACCAGAAGTATCACACTTGCGCTTTTGACCCTAGTGATGGGGGTGATTTGAGGAAAGGAGGGGGGATTGAGAGTGGAGTAATGGACAGCTTGTGAAGTGTGCTTGTCTGCCCACCTAAGTGGGAAAAAAACTTGGCCTAGCCCAGTTTCCATTCTGTGGCCATCAAACAAATATCACATTATCTCATTGTATGTTTATCTCTATTCTCTGTGTCTCCTAGTTGTAGGTCGACGGCCGGAATCCCTTTGTGCCCATCTAGGTCACGTCATTTGATATCACGATTAACTTTTCAGTACGGATATGTTCATTTAAATGATGCTTAGACGCCAACTGTTGTTGGTACTACTCTCGATGTTAGATTTTGGTTTTAGGTTTTTGGTATAAAGGCAAGGATTGTGTGGAGTGTGGATGGATAAGTTATACAAAATGGTAGACTTGCATCTACACTAATATTACAAAGATATAGGATTTGTTTGAAATTCAACATTCTGAAGTACACTTTTCTTTTTTATCGTGCGGAAATCCGGATACTACCTGCGTCAACCACCGGGGTGGTTAGTGGTTATGTCGAAATCAAACCGATTAAAACCGTACACTGTGTCGGGTCTCAATCACCAGGGTGTAAGGTTATCCAATAGACATATCCCTCGCACTCCAGCTGACTCTGGGCCATCTACGGAGACATCCGGGACATTTTAATATGGATGGACGGAGGGATGTAGGGTAACAGCCGGCCGTCATGCCATGCCCTAAGCTAAATAGTTGTTTATTATGTATGCTGCTTATTAGTTGACATATTAAATTGTGATGATGTATTAAAAATTTGCATGCCCTATGGGTGGAATACAGAATGTTCAAACTTTTAAAGCTATGTAATACCTGATTGTACCTGTATTTGCAAATAAATGATGATTTGATTTGATTTGATTTTGCATGCACGAGGAGAACCAGCCCACCCCCTATATGGGCTAGGAGAACCAGCCCACCCCCTATATGGGCTAGGAGAACCAGCCCACCCCCTGTCTGCTCCCCACTGTGCCCTTTAAGGAGCCACTTCCGCCTCAGCCGGAATTCGCCACACGCAGCAGTCTCCCGTGTTGATTGAGAGGCGCTCCGTTGCTCAGGTGCACTGCGTGGAGGTTCCGACCCATCCTACATTCTGGACTGCTCAGAAATCCCTATATAGCAAGGGGAATATTACTCACCCTCGTCGATGTCTGGTGGCAGCCCCCCCACGAACACCTTGCGGCTGAAGCGCTCGCCGTGCTCCGACCCGGCGGACACGGGCGACGAGCGCGCGGGGGAGCCCAACGCGCTCACACACATTGATAAACCTGGAATGTAAAGAAATGTTTAAAAGAGTTGTCCATTAGAGGCTTAAGAGCGACCCCGCGATGGACACTTGGACACCCATCGGTCCCAATTATCAAAATGTCCATAGTATCAAAATGTCTTCTTCTTCAACCTAGCGTTAATCCCAGTCGCATCCAAAGCTTTCACCTCGGAGTCTGGGGTCCGCTTTACCAGTCTTAACTGCAGATTTGGCTGGACCTCGATATTTTCCGTGAAGCGATCTGACCTTCACAACCAAATGGTGACATTAGGTGATTATCGCAGCATTGCAGCTAAACCGTTGTTGTTGGACTTGGGTAACCTTATTAAACCCCGGTAATTGAAACCGGAGACAGCATAAGATTTTAGTAAGTTCAAGGCTGACATGGCCTTGATGGCCGATTTGGATGGTAGGTATCCGTGGGGATTTCTGGGTGACAAAAACCTCCAAAGGCTTGAGGCTTGAGGCAAGGGCTCCAAAGATCTTGGTGCGGATACCCTCTACCTATTGAAACTGATACTCACCGGCAGCAGAAAGCCTGGAGACCACATCTTGAGCCTGTTCGGGCACGGAAGGCGAGCCGGCGCCCGCAGCGCCACCCGCTACACTTGCGTCCTCCACGCCGGGGAAGAATGGCGACTTGCCTGCGGACAAACAAACTTACTGTTAACACTTTGTTACATTAACACGACACGACGGTATCTCCCGTCCGAACTGAGCAGTCCGACTGGGGTAGTACCTCCGCGCTACAGAACACCGCCGCATAATAACCAGCGTGTTGTATTCCCCAAGGTAAGTAGGGTAGCCAGAGCTCCTCCCCCCCAACGCTTCTTCGCCCTCCCTCCTTCCCTTCAGGGTAGGCAGCGCGTGTGTGTCACTCTTAGTGTTGCACACGTCCATAGACTACAGCTTCCCATCAGGTGGGCCGTATGCTTTTCTGCCATGGACCTTACTCTTGACCTTGATTTTCGTTGGCAGATGGCTGAGGTAGGTAATATTATAAGGCATAACATAGGCTATTTAACAAATTACTGTTTAAAAAACCTTTTTAATTAGAAACAAGCTTTTATTATTTACAATATTGCATTGTCATGTGACTCACATAAGTATGCCAAATTTCAGCTCAATCTGATAACCAGAAGTGGTCGAAAAATGGCTTGCAAGATTTGATTACAGACAACGGGACAGGTGAAACTAAATAAAAGCTTGTAAAATAGGTTACCACGCATAAGCATTGAAACTTTAAATATCTAAATTGAGCGAAGCCGCGGGCACAGGTAGTATACATTAGTTTTAGGACCTTAATATCCTGTGTATTGGAGAAAATACCGACATTTTCAATAAACATTGACCCGGTTTGACCTCTGTGCAAGAGGTCACAATTTAGCAGGTCAATGACACGCAAATCTAGTATGTCCTGCCGATAGGGAGGGTATATCTTGATTAGGAAATAAGGACAATTTCAGAAAGTATCTGAAGATACACATTTTTTGGCGAAATTATGTAGTGTGTCAAAAATAGATGTTCATTTTCAGGTTTTCAAAATTCGTTTTAGATTACATTAGAGACATTGGGACCTAAACATAAACTGGCGAAATATGGGTGTAAGCACCTCTGCCTACCCCTTATATAGGCGTGAGTTTATGTATGTTATGTATGTTTTGGATTAGTAAATTTATAAGTGTGAACCTTTTGAATTTACTAATTAGGTAGCAGACAAGCACACGGCCCACCTGGTGGGAAGCAGTCACCGTAGCCTATATACCTACGTGTGCAACATCAGGTGTCACATTCGCACTGCCGAAACTGATGGGGAAGGGGGGGATGTTAAATAAATAAATAAATTAAAACCTTATCTAAATCCACGCGTGCAATATCGCTGGAACAGCTAGTCAGCTATATAAAGATTTAAAAGGCCCTCAATCAAATTGAATTTCGTATGAAAATCCACCTAATTTATAGCCACCCTAGGCCGTGTACTCCCGATTTTATGGACACATTGACACTAAAAATAATCAATACATTTTATGCCCGTTGGTCTGTATATTTCGTCTGAACTATATTATCTTCTTCAACCTAGCGTTAATCCTAGTCGCATCCAAAGCTTTCACCTCGGAGTCTGGGGTCCGCTTTACCAGTCTTAACTGCGGATTTGGCTGGACCTCGATATTTTCCGTGAAGGGACTGCCATCTGACCTTCACAACCCATGGAGACATTAGGCGATATCGAAGCATTGAACTATCTATACTATTATAAAATTGTAAAGTAGCTGTGTCTATACATTGCGAAATATTTAAAAAAATACTTGGGTTATGTTATATGAACGATTTTGATGAGGTTTCTCTTTTGTAAAAGGTCTTGGTCAGTCTTTTTCCACTGGATTAGGCAGAGACAACATCTTTGCACTTGCTACGATCTTGGCATACGCCTCTCTATTCTTCAATTTTCATAATTGTTTTCATACATGAAGCATACATGCACATTTCACACTAGAATATTATTAGCCATTGACACGAATAAGGAGACTGTGATAATCACAGTATAACCGACTGATACCACTAAGAAAGGAGAAGCGAGAGACGTATGCCAAGATCGTAGCAAATGGAAAGATCTTATCACTGCCTACCCCAAGGGAAAAAAGGCGTGATTTGTATATAATATATGTATGTATAGGTATAGATGTTCTATTTCACGAAGGCGGTTTAGCTGTTATTCTAGTAAAACATAATACACACATTGCTTTTAAAAATGAATTACTTGCAATGCAATTATTGTTCTACTAACTGCTACATGAATTTCTTTTGACGTGACATGAACTTTCGCAAGCACATGTACGCGTATTTACAAGACAACTACTATTTCATTGTTCACCCGCCTTAGTGAGATAGAATATCTATACCACTAAGATTAAATGCGTTTTTCGGTAATGAAAATATCCACGGCATGTGTCATCTAGGTTACACAACAAGGTGTCTGGCAGAGCGCACGGCTGACGTAATACACCTGTAATTTATCAAGATAGTACCAATGCTACGGCATTGACTGACAATAAACGTTAAAATCCTACTAATGTTCTCCTACTAAACCCAGTAAGTGATGGTAGCTGAATGGATAAGGACGCGGCTTCTACTCAGAGGTATCGGAGTTCGAATCCGGCCGGACAGTAGCAATGTGAATGTAACTGTAGTATTCATAAGTGTTAATCACATGATTTACCATCTGCTGACGGTGAAGGAAAACATCGTGAGGCAACCCGCATGTCCTTAAAGAAACATCAGAAAGAAACAGGGTCTGCAACGCGAGTGTACGCCCCTGGTGTTGCACACGTCCATAGGCCACGGTAAATAGCTTCCCATCAGATGGGTCGTGTGCTTGGCTACCCAAGTGGTATAAAACAAGAGTTTCAATGTGTGACTCTATCACTGTTTGATTTGGATGAAATTAAAAAACTGTTTGGTTGAACGCGGTTATCTAAGGAACTACTGGTTCGAATTGGATAAATCTTTTTGTGGTGGATAGACCAATTATTGAGGCAAGTTATAAAGTATATATCTTTACGCTGCTACCCGTGAGAGCGGAGCAGTAACCATAAAAGTAAACATATCGGGTTAATTTCCATACATTGTGTACAAGTAATAAATTACAGGAATTGAATGGGATAAATGGGAGTGAAGTATACCACGGACGAAGCCACGGAACATAGCTAGCTAATTACAAAATTGTAGATAATAAATTTGGGCCGCTAGACAACAAAAACAAATGATTGAAGCTTTATCTAAATAGATTTAATTTGGCTCAAATCCAAAATGGCCGGAATTTGAAATGTCATTGACTTTGGTCAAGCGTCGTCAATAAATACTGCTTCAAAATTAAATGATTGCATGGATATATAAACTGCAAGCGCATCTAGGTGCCTCTTTTCTTTGCCGCACCATAAAAACTTAGAACTCTTTACCAGCGCATGTATTTCCTTCCTCCTACAGTCCCGGGGCTTTGCAAGGCGGAAAAAGCATTTGACGAGGCCGTCAAGCTGAGAGCCACCATTATAGCATTATCGATGTATGTTATGGTGAGCCCCAGGGAATCTACCTTTAGCTTACCATCAGGCGAGGTGAAGTCATGTTAACGTGACCGATATAAAAAAATAATTTATACAGAAAAGGCAGTAGCAGTTGCTTCTACAAGTCTTTATATTGGTCTTGACTTCTGGTCTGGTCTTTTTTATGCCACTTAGGTGGTAGACAAGCAAACTGCCCACAAGATGGAAAGCGGTTACTTCAACCTATGGTGTGTGCAACACCAGGGGAGTCACAAACGCGTTGCCGACCATATAAAAACCTTATTAAAGTTAGGTACTTGCCCAGTTTCGCGACTCTGCATTGTATTTACGCAATGCATGAATTAAAACATGAAAAATCATGCATACTAATATTTACATCAAAAGGGACTCGTATCCGCATTCGCTAACGATACAATCAAACAATCAACCATTATACCTACTAGACTAGGTACTAAAAATGCATCTTAGAAAAAAATTGTACTTAAATAAAACGGACCTAAAGTAACGGTGGTGACTTAACAAGAGGTATTAGTTTGCCACTTTAGGGCTGCAAAATACGTTTCACAGCTGATATAGTACGGAAAATCTCTACATCTTAGCAATTTTTCTGAGCAATTTTTATACTCAAAGATAGTTTTTTTTATTCAGAATTTTCAGCGTTAGTAACACTTCAAAACACTTTAGAAAATAATTATGATATTTGTTATTTTCTATTTATCTATTGAAAGAAAACATTGAAAAGAACCTTCCTGCCTTAAAAGAAAGGGCAATGTCCTCAAAAAATTATAAAGAAAAAAATGTAAAAGCACTTACTCTTTCTGTACGGGAACCTCGGGCCTCGAATAAAGGGTGTAACCAGAGGAATCGTATGCACCGACATAATATTTCAAACTATATTATTTCCGAAAAAATCCGGTTTATTTTTAAGAAAAAATATATTTTTCAAACTGATTTTTAACTAAAAAACGTGTAATGCCCGCGCTGACGGAACGCGAATGAAAAAAAAAGAAAAGCAGCTAACATTCCAAATTCAAAAAGTATTTTTTTCATCTAGCGTGCTATGCCAGCATATATTTGATCGATTGAGTTTGAATAACGTTAAAATAACTGCTAATTAATTATGTACGATGCTATTTAGCGTATTCGAATGTAAAGTTTATAAATATACTTAAATAAATAAATATTCTACGACATTCTACACATCGCTCTCTAGACCCAAAATAAGCTTAGCTCAACTAGCTTGTGTTATGGGTTCCAGTATGTGGATATAAACATACTTAGAAACACCCAGACCAATTCAAATAGAGATTCATGCATACAAATATTTGCACTGAGCGGGCATCGAACCCGCAACCCCGATTGTGCTACAGTGGCGGCCTTCAATTTTATGGCCTCATCAAAATGCTTTTTCACGCCCCGCTTAAAGGACCCGGGACTATAGGAGGAAGGAAACACGTGTGTCGAGATAAAATACTAAAATGCGAAGAACTAAAAAGTTTGGTAGGTACCTACCTCCTTTTAGTAAGCACATAAGTTTCAAAAGTTTTTATAATACCTAAGTAGGTACTATAAGCTTAAAACAAGTAATAAATGTGTAAGAAAAATAACCCACAAAGTAAGTTAGGCGATAAAATACTCAAGTTTTATAGGTCAGGTAGGTAAGTTTCATAGTTAGGTACCAACCTCTTTAGTTAGATAGTAATAATTTGTCTATTGTTTTGTTTTGTTTTTCAACCTTGAATAGGATTTATTCGTCACTTCTCCAAAATAACTTTCCGAAAATTAATTTGGAGAGAAACATACCTACAGACAAAATTTTTAAAATAGCTTTTTTTTCATCACATGTTCGTAGGGTACTATGGTCTGTATAATATTGGAGATATTAAAAAAATAGTACTTGGGTTATGATGTTGGTTTTAAATGAACAATGCTGAACATAAAAATATTTTCTTAAACTCTTGTCTGTTTCTTTGCGATGGACACAAAAACTACTGAACTGAAGGTTTTTAATGCGGTTTTTTTCTATTAGTCTTGATCAGATTTAACATCTGCCGTTTGTTTGATTGCAATTTGGATATGTAGAACAGGGGATATGACCAAAAAAAAAAACAATAACTGACACCCACTTGGGCGTAACGCGGGGAGATCATTCATTATAATAAAAATGAATGATCTCCCTGCTGTGGTTTTCCCTAGCAACTACAAAATAGGGTTTTTCAAGAAGGGCATTAGAAGGTTTGTACACGGTCGGAAGTGCGAGTGTGATACCCCTGGTGTTGCTCACGTCCATAGGCCAAAATGACCGCTTCCCATCAGCTGTGTGTTTTTCTGCCGACTAAGTGGCATGAAAAATGTCGTTGTTTCAACGTTAAAAATAGACACATTTATTTACATAGATTGTAATTTATTATGCTCGGAAATAATATTTTGGATGAGTCTTGCTCGCCGCGGTAGCCTAGTGGGTAATGGACTGCTCAGACGAGGTCTCAGGTTCGATCCCAGGTTCACCATGGCACACACCAATGACTTTTCGATGCTTTTCGAAGTTATGTGTGTATTTATCGCAGGTTTATAAGTGCCCGGTTAATGGCAATAGGCTCGCCACCTATTACATTGGGACCTAAACATAAACTGGCGAAATGCTAGCACCTCTGCCTACCCCTCCGGGGATATGGCGTGAGTTTATGTTATGCGTCTTGCTCTCTAAAACAATAAATCCAAAGTTTTTGGCCACTTGAGTTGCCTTGACACGCTACATATAGAGCGACCAATGTCACGTTGCGCCAGAGACAAGCCTAGTGTTGCAATGACATAACGCGCTATTTCATAGATCAGCGATCGCAACGATTGTTTTAAAACAAGCAGCGTGAAAAGCAGATGAGTTTTATTTGTTATAGTTCACGGCATCTAATGTGGCCAGATTTTGGAGTAGTGGGGCCCACACTACTCCAAAACCTTGCCAAGTTAGATGCCGTACACTATACTTGTTTGTATGCGACGCATTTTGCTACAAACAAGTATAGTGTACGGCATCTAACTTGGTAAGGTTTTGGAGTAGTGGGGCCGACACTACTCCAAAATCTGGCCACGTTAGATGCCGTGAACTATAACTATTGTTAACGACAGTCAGCATTAAAATAGATGATTTTTTATATCACTTAGGTTGCAGACAAGCGCACGGCTCACCTGATGGGAAGCGGTTACTGTGGCCTATTGACGTGTGCAACACCAGGGGCGTTACACTCGCACTGCCACTAGGAGGTTGGGGGGAGGAGAGAGGGGGCGTTAAGGAAATTTGGCGTAGTTGGAGATGGGATTGATTCATTTATTTCAGACCAATACTTAGTAGTCCATTGTGTTATTATAGTAAGTTAAAGGCTGCGAATTTGTTCGCCACCCTCTATTTTTAGTGCAGAAATCCTCAGGGATAACCGCAGCCAACGGAGGCGCTTAGTCGGAATTGAACCGACTAAAACCGCACGCAGTCTCGAGTCTTCTAGCGCCAGGGTGTAAGGTGGCACAAGAGGTATTTTCCTTGCACCGCGGCCGACACAAGCCATCGCTGGCTTTTAGATAATCCCTTCAGATTTGGGAACCCCTGTATCCCCATCTTGCCCCCGGAAAAGGTCGCTTGTCGTTCGATAAAGAAGTGGAAATGCTTTACCTACCCTCACACGTGTTCCCTTCCTCTTATAGTCCCGGGTTCTTTAAGCGGGGCGTCAAAAAGCATCTGTCAAGGCCGTTTAGGTAGAGTCCACTACCCACTTTTTGGACTACATCTCAGCTTACCATCAGGCGGGGTGCAGTCAATCCGGCGGACTGAATATAAAAAAAAGTATTTGTTGGGCACCACAGTAGTATTTACTAAACTGAATAGACGTCAAACAAACACACAATACCTCAATTTCGTTGTCGGTGAACAGATGAACGAGTGCCGGAAACGTCCTATTACCTCCGACCTCCGGACTATAATCATGGCGACATAAAGTGAACCATTGGACTGTGTTTGTATTTGAAATCCGTGTACCTTTTTAACCGACTTCAAAAAAGGAGGCGGTTGTTTTTATGTTTGTTAACTCAGAACTTTCTACTGGGTGAACAGATTTTGATAATTCTTATTTTATTTGATAGCTGGCGCTTTCCGTGTGGTGCCATTTTAATTTGGTCAATTAAAGTCGGTTTTTTTTCTTTGAATTTTTTTTATAATAGTAAGACAGAGCGATGGTAGCTGAATGGATAAGGACGCGGCCTCTTAGAGGTATCGAGTTCTAATCCAGCCGGACAATACCAATGTGAATTTCACTTCGTAGAATTTATTGATTTACCATCTGCTGACGGTGAAGTCAAAAATCGTGAGGAAACCTACATGTCCTAGAAGAAATTCTAAGGACATGTCCGATCCACCAACCCGCATTAGGCCAGCGTGTGTGGATTAATGTCTAAACCCTCTCAGCTCTCTCGTTAGAGGAGAGAAAACTTAAACGGGGGTGTCATGGAGCAAAAAGTCTAAGAAACCGTGTACGTCCCTAATTTGACATTACTATATTTTGACATTACTATATTTTGACATTTCAATTATTTTATTGTTTAGCTTGGGTTAAAATTTATTATATCTTTTTTTTATATACCTTTATTTATATTGACACGAGACAAAAATGTACATTCATCCATATAAATTAGTCTTAAGATATCTATAAGCTGACGTCTGAAAATGCAGCAGTGGAGTTTGTTGCGCCGTTTCTTCTCCACTAGCGCCTAGGAAGCGGTGGTAAACTTAGTATTAAGTAGTTTTTGACGTCAAAAAGATGTAATTACGTTGCACTATTTTGAAAAATAAAGAAATTGAAATTGAAATTGAAATTAAGTTCTGTCTCTACTGGCCCCATTTTCTAAGTGTAACACTTGCATGGTTGTGACATAACATGGTGTAATCCATTTTGTTGGCTCGCTACACTATTCCTAGATAATCCTATTGTAGAAACTAAGTTACCAAGGCGCTAATCTTTTAGCATTCTTGAAGGATACTATGTGACGTACTCGTTGATGGCATAAGGCAAACCTTGTTTTTATACTGCACACGTCAACATGACTTCACCTCGCCTGATGGTAAGTTAAAGGTAAAGTCTTAGGACCGCGGTCACCACTACATACACTGACAGTGCTATAATGGTGGCCCTCAGCTTGACGGCCTCATCAAATACTTTTTCACGCCGCGCTTAAAGGAACCGGGACTGTAGGAGGAAGGAAACACATGCGCTGGTAGAGTTTCAAGGTTTAAGGTGCGGCAAAGAAAAGAGGCACCGAACCGCTTGGTTCTTGATGGAATTGATTGCATTGTGTGAGGGTGATACCTCAGCCTGGTACCTACGTGTAGTTCTATATAGGATACGAGAGGGTTGGATTAAAAATGGTGTGTGGGGCGAGATAGAGATTACAAAAAAATCTCCAATTAAAAATCCAACTCGATTTTTTTTTTTATGTCGGACTACGTCAACATGACTTCACCTCGCCTAATGGTAAGCTAAAGGCAAAATCTCTGGAATGGGAGTCACCATTGCAAACACCGTTAGTGCCACAATGGTGGCAATTACAATCAAAGTCGTAAAATTAACATCAAATTGCGTAAAAATTGATAAAAAAAACGAAACGATAAAGTGCGCATGCGTGCGGCGAGCACGTGTCAGGTCAACGACCTGTGAGATTGGGCTGTTACAGTTTTGGGCCACCTCACGGTCGATATAGGTTAGAAGACAAGTCAGCTGGCAGGTTAAAACTATAATCACAGAATGTATAGGTATTGTAGCTAAAAAATTTTGGCTTCCAATATTGTACGTAAGTTCGAATCCGTCCGGACAGTACCATTTTACTTTGTGGAATTAATATGTGCTAATCACATGATTTACCATCTGCTGACGGTGAAGAAAAAACATCGTGAGAAACCCACATGTCCTAGAAAAAATTCTAAAGACATGTCCGATCCACCAACCCGCATTAGGCCAGCGTGTGTGGACTAAGGTGTAAACCCTCTCAGCTCTCTCGTTAGAGGAGAGGAGACCCGTGCCCATCAATCATTCGCAGTGAAAGTTTCATTTCACAAGTCATTGATCAGTGCGATATTAGCTGGTAAATGGGCTGCGTATCTTTCTGATTTGTTTATTGTTAAATAGAAAGTTTCGACAATGAATGCTATCATGCAAAACTATACAATAGCTCCCAGTGTAACTACTGCCGGCCGAACTTCGCTATGTTCCGTGAAGCGACTGCCGCCTGACTGCACGACGCACTGGCGATATAGGTACCAGTTCCCAATTTTTTTTATATATTACGACATTTTAAACATCGCTCCCTAGACCCAAAGTAAGCTTAGTTTAACTAGCTTGTGTTTTGGGTTCTAGAATGCTGATAAACATACTTATTTACTTTTCTTTTGTACTTGAATAAGGTCAGATGGTAGTCGCTCCACGGAAAATATCGAAGTTCAGCCACATCACAGTTAGACTGGAAAACCGACCCCAACTGAGTTGGGAAAAGGTTCAGAGAATATGATGTACTTGAATATTATAGTTATTATACTTACATTCCTGATATATTATACACTAGCAACCCGCCCCGGCTTCGCACGGGTGCAATGCTGATAGTAAATTAAATACACTACAGAAAAACTATGAACGTTGTATTATAAAAACTTAAAAACATAGCGGCCCGCTCCGACTTTGCACGGGCATCACGGACATTAGCAATGTTGCCTTAGTATATGATGCATGTATTATACATATAAACCTTCCTCTTGAATCACTCTATCTATTGGAAAAAACCGCATCAAAATCCGTTGCGTAGTTTTAAAGATTTAAGCGCACATAGGGATATAGGGACAGAAAAGGCGACTTTGTTTTATACTATGTAGTGATTCCTGAGATTTTACGTTTAACTTACCATCAGGCGAGGTGAAGACATATTGATGTGACGTATTTAAAAGTCTTAATGGTTGTCAGTACAGAAACTCTATCAAACCCCTCCCCCCCCCCCCCAGGGTAGGCAGCGCAAGTGTGCCGCCCCTTTTTTTCCGTGCGGAAATCCTCATGGATACCCACCCCGCGGCCAGCGGGGCTGGTTATGTCGGACTCTTACCGACTAAAACCGCACGCCGTCTAGGGTCTTCTAACACCAGGGTGTAAAGTGGTCCATCATTGTCCTCGCACCCCGGCTTGACCCGGGCCATCCTCGGATTCGAGATAACTCCCTCGATTTTGGGAACCACGGTGTTCCTGTCGTGCCCTCGGGATAGGGAGGGGGGTGGAGCACTTTCACGCTCACTGGAACTCTCCTCCTCCTACCCCTTCCTAGCTCCCCCTTCCCTCCAAGGTAGGCAGCGCGTGTGTGACACCCCTGGTGTTGCAAACGTCTATAGGCCACGGAGACCGCTTCCTATCAGGTGGGCCGTGTGCTTGTCTGCCACCTACGTAGTATAAAAAAAAGCATCGACTATTTCTTTATGCCACTTAGGTGGCAGACAAGCACACGGCCCACCTGATGGGAAGCGGTCACCGTGGCCTAGGACGCGTGCAACACCAGGGGCATCATACTCGCGCTGCCGACCCCGCAAAAACTTTCTAATGCCCTTCTTGAAGAACCCCATATTGTAGTCGCTAAGGAAAACCACGGCAGGGAGATCATTCCGCAGCCTAAGCGTGCGCGGAATAAAATTTCTTTCAAACCTTACAGATTATAAAACAAGGCCACGGTAACCGCTTCCCATCAGGTGCTTAATTTAAAAAAATCTACGTCTTTTTTAATTACCAGTCTTTATTTATAGTCTGTTCTGACGTAGGTGGGTTTGTGTCAAATTGCGTCGTACGTACAACTTACTGTTTAATTTTATGAAAAGGTACGTAGTGACTGACGCGATGACGTCATTGTTGAAAGTATTGGATAACTTTGAACGTATACCTAGTCAGCATCACAATCCAATCATTTCAAGGCTTTGTATGAAACTAACACAATTATTTTAAACAAAGAAATGTGTTAAGTACCTATATAAAAGAAGGCGACAGTAGCTGAATGGATAAGGACACGGCCTCTTCTCAGAGGAATCGAGTTCGAATCCGGCCGGACAGCACCAATGTGAATTTCACTTTGTGGAAATTATATGTGCTAATCACATGATTTACCATCTGCTGACGGTGAAGGAAAAACATCGTGAGGAAACCCACATGTGCTAGAAGAAATTCTAAGGACATGTCCGATCCACCAACCCGCATTAGGCCAGCGTATGTGGATTAAGGTGTAAACCCTCTCAACTCTCTCGTTAGAGGAGAGGAGACCCGTGCCTAGCAGTAGGACATAAATGGGTTGCTATCATTTAAAAATCAATTAAGTATATTCTTAGCTAGTGTACGCCAACGGCTCTGCCCGCGTGGAGGTCAGTTTTCGCGTTTTTAAACGGTTTTATTTAACTCAACCTGTTTTTTTGGGTCAAATCTAGTAATTGAAATTTGATCCCCTTTCAGTTGTCTGATTTGTCTGATATTTGGCAGAAGTCTTTAGTTCTGATGACAATACAATTTAAAACCGTTTAACTTAAAAACATTTTTTCTTAATTGACTACTTAAAGTCGATCTTATATCTCCGGTTCTACTAAACCGATTTTGATCAAACATGCGTAAGATTTTAAATCTGACGAAGACCTGTCAATCAAATCTATACTAATATTATAAAGAGGTAAAGTTTGTGTGTTTGTATATTTGTTAAATTGTAAGGGGTAATCTCGGGATCTACTGAACCGATTTTAAAAATTCTTTTACCAATAGAAAGCCACATTATCCGTGAATGTCATAGGCTGAATATCATCACGCTACTGCCCAAGGGAGCGGAGCAATAATCATAAATGTGAACAATTCCGGTAGATTCCCATACATTTTAGGAAAACTGATAAATTATGAGCATATTATGTGAGTTAAAAAGGGTGCATCGAGGTTCGAAATACGCCACGGGCGAAGCCGGGGTGGGTCAGCTAGTATAACATAACCCAAGTATTTTTTAAACATCTCGAATGTACAGACAAAGCTACTTTACAATTTTATAAAAATGATTTTTAAGTAACGCTGAGGTCTCAGCTGACTGCAGAAAAAAAAAACAATCCGACACGCCTATATGGTATGTCGATTGACGCGCATGCGCGGTTTCCATGGCTACGACAATATGGCCGCGTTGCCATGGCATCCAAATGTAGGGCATGCCGTCCCAGTTTGACCTACATAAGAAAAGGCGTATCGACGCGGCGTTCGGTTATTTCACCCTATAAAAATGAAGAATTGTATACAGGACTGACCCTTGTAAGGGATGGAAAAGCGATTGTGGCTATTAAAATTGTTTATGGCGATGGACATGTATGCTACTAATATTATAAACGCAAAAGTTTTTGATTATAGATAGATCCCTTAGTGTTGCACACGTTCATAGGCCACGGTGACCGCTTCCCATCAGGTGGGCTGTGTGCTTGTCTGCCACCTACGTAGTATATATAAAAAAAAAGATCATCCTCCTACAGTCCCGGGTCCTTTAAGCGGGCCGTGAAAAAGCATTTGATGAGGCCGTCAAGCTGAGGGCCGCCACTGTAGCACTATCGGTGTATGTAGTGGTGACCCACGGTCCTGGGACTACCTTTAGCTTACCATCAGGCGAGTTAAGTAGCGAGTGTGACGCCGCTAATATTGCACACGTCTATAGGCCACGGTAACTGCTTCCCATCAGGTGGGCCGTGTGCTTGTCTGCCACTTAAGTTGTATAAAAAAGCAGTATTTATAGTGAAATGATGTAAAACCGTCACTTTGTTTACTTGACAACTTCTGTGGCGTAGAGGTTGTGCAGTCAACTGCTACGGCAGGTATCGCGGGTTTGATTACAGCTCAGTGCAAATATTTATATGCATGAATATGTCTATTTGCATGGTCTGGGTTTATGTGTATCATAATGTATTCATTTACAAAAAATGTATAATAAGTATGTTTATTCGCGTTCTATAACCCATAACACGCGCTAATTAAACTAAGCTTACTTTGGGTCTAGAGAGCGCTGTGTAGAGTATCGTAGAATATTTATTATTATTATTACTTACTTATTACTTACTCGTGTCAATATAAATCAATATAAATATACCTTTATATATATTGACACGAGACAAAAACGTACATTCGTCCATATTTAGTCTTAAGATATCTATGTATAACCTGACGTCTCAAAATGCAGCAGTGGAGTTTGTTGCGCCGTTTCTTCTCCACTAGCGCCTAGGAAGCGGTGGTAAACTTAGTATTAAGTAGTTTTTGACGTCAAAAAGATGTAATTACGTTGCACTATTTTGAGAAATAAAGAAATTGAAATTGACTTACCATAATACGCCATGTTGCTGACCAAATGTTCATTAATCATTGTGCACAATTATTTCGACACTTACACCATTAATTCTTTATAACAACTCATAAACACATTTTTAATTCACTTCACAGCTAAAAAACACAATTAAATTATGAGAAGTGGATATTAAATGCTCAGTAACGGACTCTTCAAGGCATTAGAAAAGGTTTGTGGAGGTCGGCAGCGCGAGTGTGACGCTCCTGGTGTTGCACACGTCCATAGGCCACGGTGACTGCTTCACATCAGGTGGGCGATGCGCTTGTCAGAGGTATCTCTCATCCGAAATGAGCTATCGGACTGGGATAGTACACCCTACAGAACACCTCCCCATAATAACCATTGTGCTGTGTTCCCACCGGTAAGTAGGGTAGCCAGAGCTCAATGTACCCTTCCCATTCCTAGCCTCCTCACCCCTTCCTAGCCCTCCCCCCTTCCCTTCAGGGTAGGCAGAGCGTGTGTTCCCTTAGTTTTGCACACGTCCATAGGCCACGGTGACCACTTCCCATTGATGGGCCGTGTACTTGTCTGCCACCTACGTAGTATAAAAAAAAATTCAAAAATCGAACCGACTAAAACCGTATGCCACGCGCCGTCTGGTATCTTATAGCGCCGCCGGGGTGTAAGGGGATCAAAAGCTACGGAGGCAACAGACCCGGGCCATCTCCGCTTTCAAGATGAACCGAGTTTGAGAACCTCTGACTACCCCTTCAGGGCTAAACAAGCGTGATAGCGAATAAAAACATCGTGTAGTATTTAATAGTACGTGCGGTTAGGTCATAAAACAACACGTTTAGAGTTTATTATCTCTCATTTTATTGTGTTGTCACAGATAAAAGACGCCATTGTTATCATCATCTTCAATACAAGATACCATCATCGGACGCCATTTTTAACCGACTTCAAAAAAGGAGGAGGTTCTCAATTCGTACGCTGTTTATTTTTTTTGTATATATATTATGTTATTACGCGATAGCGGCGCCAATTATGGATGGATTTTGAATTTTTTTTTGTTTGAAAGAGGCTACTTCTGAGGTTGTCCCATATCCAGGGTATCAGGATCTGATGCTGGGATCCTGGGAAAATCGAAGGAAAATCATCAAATTTACGGCAAAAAATCTGTTTTTGATGTCTTTGTACATAACAAACCTCATAAATAGGAACTTTTCTATTTCTGTACACTAAAAAGTAAAAAATATTAGTTTGTGAAGTCGGTTCTTTAAATTTAGTTATAATTATTAAGACTAGCCATCTCTCGCGGCTTCGCTTGTTACACAGACTCAGTCGTAACTGCGTCGTATGCGTACTGCTAAAGAGTGGAATGCCTGAGTCTGTGTTTTCGGAAAGCTATACTTAACCTGGGAGTCTTTAAAGCTAGAGTGAACAGGTTACTTCTAGGCGAGTGTGCTCCACCGTCGACCACATAATCACTTATTATCAAATCGCGTTATGGAGATCGCATAATTACACGACGGCATCTCCCGTCCGAACTGAGCAGTCCGACTGGGGTAGTACCTCCGCCCTACAGAACACCGCCCCATAATAACCAGCGTGTTGTGTTCCCCAAGGTAAGTAGGGTAGCCAGGGGCTAACTGAAGGGATTCTGTGCTTTCAGCGGGGAGATCAAAGTCTCCTGTGATGTCAACACAGAATCTCTCCTAACCCCTTCCTCTCCTTTCCCTCCCTATTCCCTTAATCTCCTCTTCAAGGATGGCAGCGCGAGTGTGACGCCCCTGGTGTTTCACACGTCCATAGGCCACGGTGACCGCTTCCCGTCAGGTGGGCCGTGTGCTTCCGAGGGGGACATCTCGAATTCGGAGATGGCCCGGGTCAAGCCGGGGTGCGAGGTAAATGCTCTATGGGCCACCTTACACCCTGGCGTCAGAAGACCCTAGACGGCGTGCGGTTTTAGTTGGTAAGAGTTCTTCATAACCTGCCCCGCTGGTCGCGGGGTGGGTATCCATGAGGATTTCCGCACGGAAAAAAAGGTGAGCCTTGTGCTTGTCTGTCACCAAAGTTAAGTAAAAAAAATCGCGCGTTTTGAGAACGTGGCGTTACGGAATCGGTCGTCTGGTTTTAATTCAAAGTTATTTTAAGTTATACAAGTACAGGCTGGCCAAGGTCGGCCATTGTAAGTTGGTGAATAGGTAGACCTCAATGAAACGTTGTCATGTGCCGACAAGAATAGCACTTCGGTAATGGACAACGCTTACCTAATGAGTAATTATGTTAAAATGGTTTTAACTGACTTCGAAAAAGGAGGTTCTCAATTTGGCTGTTTATTTGTTTATGTATATTCGGGCATAACTCTTTATATACAAACGGATTAGCAAAATTATTTTTGTTAGACAGACATTTATTCCGAAATGGACCCATTTTAAAGTAAAGAGAAGTTCGTGCTCGTCCTGCAGGATTAAACTGGTCTTATAAACGATTGTTTTAAAACCTAGTATAGTGCACGGCATCTAACTTGGTAAAATCTTGGAGTAGTGTGGGCCCCAGTACTCCAAAACCTTGCCAAGTTAGATGCTGTGAACTATACTTGTTTGTAGTGGCAAAATGCGTCGCATAGAAACAAGTATGGTGTACGGCATCTAACTTGGTAAGACTTTGGAGTAGTGGGCCCCACACTAATTCAAAATCTTGCCAAGTTAGATGCCGTGCACTATAAAGGCCACTTTCCTCCTACAGTCCCGGGTCCTTTAAGCGGGCCGTGTAAAAGCATTTGATGAGGCCGTCAAGCTGAGGGCCACCACTGTACAGTAGCACTACCGGTGTATGTAACGGTGACCCCGGTCCTGAGACCTTACCAAATACGAGGGCCACTTTTCTCCTACAGTCCCGGGTCCTTTAAGCGGGCCGTGAAAAAGCATTTGATAAAGCCGTCAAGCTGAGGGCCGCCACTGTAGCACTATCGGTGTTTGTAACGGTGACCCACACTCCTGAGACTTTACCTTTAGCATACTATCAGGCGAGGTGAAGTCATGTGACGTGTCCAATATAAGAAGGAATAAAAATACAGTTTTATATCTCATCTGAGAACTAGAGATGTTGATTTCTATGGAGGCAACGTCATCAATTTTCGATCCGCTAAGTTTAGTTTAAACAGTGTTAAAGCAGAACCTTGGTATGTTACGACACACAACACTGTTAGCATACGCTACATTATGCAACTGACTTGCTAAAAGACTAGTCTAACGAACTAGCCGCAGCTTTTTTATACTACGTAGGTGGCAAATATGCAAACGGCCCACCTGATGGGAAGCGGTCACCGTGGCCTATGGACGTGTGCAACATTAAAGATGACTTTGAGAGAAGGGGGAGGGCTAGGAAGGGTTGGGGGGAGGAGGGATACAGTGAGCTCTGGCTACCATACTTGCCGGCGGGGACACAACACGATGGTTATTACGGGGCGGTGTTCTGTAGCGCGAAGGTACTACCCCAGTCGGACTGCTCATTTCCGACGGGAGATACCGTCGTGTTCTACATCCTACATCTAGCTCACGACACGCGGGTAGCTCATGGTGATACTCGCGTGGCATGCAAGAGAATCTTGTCCGTCAATCAGTAGTAACCGTTTTCCATCAGGTGGGCCGTGCGCTTGTCTGCCACACTTACAAGTGATATAAAAAAATCTAAAGCGCCGATATACCGAATCACTACATAGTATAAAATAAAGTCGCCTTTTCTGTCCCTATATCCCTATGTGCGCTTAAATCTTTAAAACTACGCAACGGATTTTGATGCGGTTTTTTCCAATAGATAGAGTGATTCAAGAGGAAGGTTTATATGTATAATACATGCATCATATACTAAGGCAACATTGCTAATTTTAGAGGTTTCTAACGTGATGTCGTAAATTAACCTATTTTTTTGGGCTTATTTAGCAATTTAGCAGTTTTTATATACAACGTTCATAGTTTTTCTGTAGTGTATTTAATTTAGTATCAGCATTGCACCCGTGCGAAGCCGGGGCGGGTCGCTAGTATAATTATAATTTATATAGTTATCCGCCATCTTGTGCCCACGTCACTCGGGGTAACGTGTGCTAAGTGTGCGCGCTAACAGGTTGTTTGCATATTACGCAAGCAGATGTGCAAGTCAGTTCAGCACACGCAGAGTGGTCACGGCCGAATTTAATTGCATTTCTCAAATCTAAACTATTGTTTTAGCTTACTCTGCTACTCCATTTTGAATGAATAAGCTAGTAAAGCGGTTAATTTTTAGTATTTTTGAATTTATGCTACTTTACTTTTTTATTGGTCTGAGTACTTAAGTGACAGACATCTATGGCAGTCGTTACGGGTAGTTGGAGCCCACAAAAGTCCAACCAGTCTAACTTGTAACTTCGATGTCGCCATTGGTCATAATGACCATTGGTTGTGGAGGTCAGATGGCAGTCCCTCCACGGGAAATATCGAAGTTCAGCCGCATCACAGTTAGACTGGAAAGCCGACCCCAACTGAGTCGGGAAAAAGGTTCAGAGAATGATGATGAAGTGACAGACAAGCTCACGGCTCACCTGATGGGAAGTGGTCACCGTGGCCTATGGACGTGTGCAATACTAGGGGCGTTACACTCGCGTTGCCGAACCTGGAGGTGCAGGTTAAAGATATTAAGGGGTGGTTGGAGATCGGTGAGTATTTGGGGGTCTTGAGCTCTGGCTACCCTACTTACCGCCTTATCTGGTGGTTTATCTCCAACTAATCTAAATAAGGCGTAAGTATTTTTGAAATTGACCTTATTTAACCGACTTCAAAAAAGGAGGAGGTTTTCAATTCGTACGCTATTTTTTTTGTATGTATGTTACGCGATAGCGGCGCCAATTATGGATGGATTTTGATTTTTTTTTGTTTGACAGAGGCTACTTCTGAGGTGGTCCCATATCCAGAGTATTAGGATCTTGGGAAAATCATCAAATTTACGGCAAAAATTCTGTTTTTGATGCCTTTGTACATAATAAACCTCATATTAAATACTTTCCTATTGCTGTACACTAAAAGTAATTAATTGTTATTATGACCGCGGTGTTCTGGAGGGCGGAGGTACTACCCCAGTCGGACTGCTCAGTTCGGACGGGAGATACCGTCATGTCCTACCTCCTTGAATGAATGTGAAGGGATGCAACTGGTATTGACAATTGGATGAAGAAGATTTAAATAACCTAGATATTTAAGTAATGCGCGAGTGGACGCTCGCTGCGCTTGCGCAAGAGGCCCTTGACACGCGTTTACTACATTTTTTGTTCGAAATGCACAAAAACAATGCTTGCTTTTGTAGGTTGAGGTGACACTTAAGGTTGTTTTTTTTTTAACTAAAATACCTATAAAACTGACGACAAAATGCGTTGAACGCGAGGCTGTGTCACGAGTGCTCTATAGGCCACCTTACACACCCTGGGGCCTTACTCCGAAAAACGATAATATTCGTATCCGTTGACGTTTTGACCATTTAGCTACCCCGAAAGTGTTTCGTTTCGAATTTCGGATCCGTCTTCGATCGTTTGACATTGAGGTTGTCGATCGTTATCAGTAGTTCAGTATCAAGAACATTAAAAATTTCCTTGTACTTTTCAGTAGGTATACACCTCCTACTCCCAAAATACTTACATTTGACGTTTTCGCTGTCGTTGTTTGACAAATGGTCCGTTTTCGTTCGATCCGAAACGTTCATGTTCGATTTTCAGAGTAAGGCCCCTGGCGTCAGAAGACCCGCGTGCGGCTTTAGTCGGTAAGAGTCCGACATAACCTGCCCCGTTGGCCGCGGGGTGGGAATCCATGAGGATATCCACACGGAAAAAAAGGATGTTTCACGTGTGAGTGAATTTTGGGTTGCAAAGTGGATATTTTTTTTTGCTGTCATTTCCTTTTTTTTTCACAATTTCACTACATAATCCCATTTCCCATCAGGGTCTCGATTCTGTTAAAACAAGCCACTGTCACGCCACTGACACTTCAAAAAAATACCATTTAATTTTGGACTTTACTGTATCAGGTTAAAGTCTAAAATTAAGAGATATTTTGTAGAGCGAATGAAAAAGTTTAATGATATCTTTTCATTTGATTTTAGACTTTCATTGTATATCGGTAAAATCTACAATTTAATAGCATTTTTTAGAGTATCCGTATACTCAATAAAACAAACAAACATGTTAAATATTCCGGCAACTATAATAATAGTAAATTAATACACCTCTGTCTATGCCAGTAATATACAGGTGTCAGTATATTATTATGAAAAAAAGAAATAGGAGAATTTATTTGTTTTTATGATCATACAAGCACACAAATTGGCGGTAAAATGTTATTCGGCGGCCATATTTGTAGCAGTTAGGTTTTATGACGTCACATCCTGGTTAAATACAAAAAGTTTTAATTAAAAGAGGTGTCATGTAGGGGCGATAAAATGTTTTTTTTTCATTCATACATACATACAAATCACGGCAAATGCCGCTTGGTTCACCTTATATCTCGGCGCTAGAAGATTCAAGACACGCGACGTGCAGTTTTAGTCGGTTTGTTTCCGACACAACTGGGGTGCTATCCATGGGGATTTCCGCATGAAAAAAAGACGGTAAAATACGAAATGGAAGCCATGACAAGTCGCTAGTATTTTATTATCTTAGGTATACTTAACGTGATAATTTATATTCATTCAATAAATTAACCTTTTAAGATCGATGTTACCAGAATAAATAAATTTGATTAATTTCGGAGTTAACAATATTTGCCTACATATATATATTGATGACATTTGTAGATAGGAGGGTAGGCAAATTAGCATATAAACTATTGCAACACCACATGTGGAATTCGAATATTGACAAATGATACTTTTTTAACCCTTGTAGGTTACTTATAGCAACCCATTTATGTGCCACTGCTGGGTATGGGTCTCCATCTCCTCTAACGAGAGAGCTGAGAGGGTTTACACGCTGGCCTAATGCGGGTTGGTGGATCGGACATGTCCTTAGAATCTCTTCTAGGACATGTGGGTTTCCTCACGATGTGTTTGTTTGACGTTGTAGGGGTAAGTAATCTCTGGATCTACTGAACCGATTTTGAAAATTCTTTTATCAATAGAAAGCTACATTATCTGTGAATCTCATAGGTTGAATATTATCACGCTACTACCCAAGGGAGCGGAGCAATAAGTATTGAACAAATTCGGTAGATTCCCATACATTTTAGGAAAACTGATAAAGTATGAGCAGGAGCATTGGGGTTCAAAATACGCCAAGGGCAAAGTCTGGGAAAGCCAGCTAGTCAAAGATAAAAATAATCTATTATTTTTTTTATTTCAGTTAGTGCCGTTTCAATAATTAATTTAAACAAAAATAAGTAAAATATATAAAAAATTGCTACCGTTGCCAACGCGTGTATTGCCAGTTAGCAATAATCACCATTTTAACTTCAAATCGAAAACAGTTTCAAGGCACAGGAAAAATGTTAATGCCTAACCTCGATGATGTTGAATAAATTAATATTTATTAAATAATAGATGGACAACACTTTATTTGAAAGTTAATATTTTTTTATAGTTATTAATTTATCTAAATAAATTATTACTAAAATTACATATTTAACGAATAAATTTAGTAAAAATACAAAAGGCCAGATTTTATTTCATATTTCTTCCGCCCGATTAACTGCACCCCGCCTGATGGTGAGCTGAGATGGAGTCCATAAAGTAGTGTGTCACCAATCACCATTTTGGTGGATGTCAGATTTCAGATTAAAAATAATTCCTATTAAAAAGTTTGTTCATACAACTTAGGTGGCAAACAAGCACACGGTTCACCTGATGCGAAGCGGTCACCGTGGCCTATGGACGTATGCATGGATATATTTAAGTTAAATATAGTGATCAGATGACAAAATAGTGTTACATAAATAAGATAATTATACCTGTAAATATATACATTAGCTAATTTAATATCCACTTATCAAAACACAACAAAAAAACACAATTTTAAAGTTCACTGCACTCCAAACGATCCACGTAATATTTTTTTCTATAAAAATAGACCGAACACGCGCCGCCCACGATTCTAAATTCGTATTTAAAAAAAATTACAGACGCATGCGCTTCGTACGCGCGCGCTCACCTACTGACAGCGCTCGTCACAGATTCTCACACTAACCAACCATTTCAAATATACATCAAAACGTTCCTAATTTCATCTAAAATAATACCATTCTAATTTTGTATCATAACACCGCAGTTATAACCCAACTAAAGTAAATTGTCGCTATTATAATGCAGAAAGTACTACGTTAGTGGTGTTTTAATTTATTCGGTTTATATGGAAATTCTGAGCGCATTTGGAGTCACGAGGATAGTTTTAGAAGTTAGAAGCAATCATTTATTTTTATCTAGTTTTAGACGTGCGAGCCAAATGTGAAAATGTCATGCGTCTGAGTAGTTACTTTGCATTGATATGATGAGTTTAATGCGTTTTGTTGGAGTTTATATCTATTACCGAACAGTGAAATGGTCTTTGATGTTTTTTTTGCGAAATTGGAGCTTGCATTACGACAGTTTATAAGTTTAGGTGTAGAGGCCTCAGTTAGGGAGGAGACCCTGAACTAGGGTTACCAATAGTTCAGATTTGTCCTGAAATTTCAGGGTTTTGAGCGTCATCTCAGGACTGCAGCTGGATTTTGAAAATCTCATGTAAATTTCAGGTTTTTTATTTAAAAATCTCTTTTATAAACGTTGGTATGTTGTTATTGGTTTTTATAAGAGCGACTGCCGTCTGACTGCAGCATTATATTCATTTCCGTGACACGCAGATTGAAGCAAATATAATATATCTTGATTTATTCCGAATTATGTAGCGTGGTGTAACGGTAGTGCATTCGACTGCTACGACAAGGGGTGCGGGTTCGATTCTCGCTCAGTGCAAATATTTGTATGCATGAATAGGTATAACTATTTGTATTGGTCTGGGTGTTTCTATGTATAATAACAAAAAAGTAAGTAGGTATGTACATTCTAGAACCCATAACACAAGTTAGTTGTACGTTTACTTTGAGTCTAGAGAGAGAGCGTTGATGTGTAAAATGTCGTAGAATATTTATTATTATTATTATTATTCAACGCGGTCAAACTCGCGTGTAACAGCTAGTAAGCAATACATACAGTTCTAAAAGCTATTTTTACCTCACAATGCAAAGTTTTCCCAATCGTGTTTCCGTTGATAACCATTTTAATAACTTCCTTACATTCATAACGCACCTTTTTTCTATTTTATAGCCATAAAGACCTATAAAACCTATGGATGGAACGCATTGACGACACTAGAGTCGGCCCACTTGCTTAGGTATACGCACACACTAACACACTAGTCAGCAACCTCTAGTTTACCATCAGGCGAGATGAAGTCAAATTGACGTGTCCTATACCTACCTACCTACGCAGCAAACGTCTTTTTTTTCATACTACGTAGGTGGTAGACAAGCACACGGCCCACCTGATGGGAAGCGGTCACCGTGGCCTATGGACGTGTGCAACACCGAGGGCGTCACCCACGCGCTGGGAAGGCTAGGAAGGGGTGGGGAGGAGGGGTACAGTGAGCTCTGGCTACCCTACTTACCTTGGGGAACACAACACGCTGGTTATTATGTGGCGGTGTTCTGTAGCGCGGAGGTACTACCCCAGTCGGACTGCTCAGTTCGGATGGGAGATACCGTTTCCCAGATCCAAAGTAAGCATAGTTGACTAGCGCGTGTTATGAGTTCTAGAATGCGGATAAACTTACTTTTATTTAAGTACTTTTTTTGTAAATGCATACTTAATATACGTAGCACTGTTACAGTGCAACACCCAGACCAAAATGCAAATAGACATTTATGCATCAAATATTTACACTGAGCGGTAATCGAACCCGCACACCCTACTTCACAGAGGCTGTATGTAAGTAAGAGAATGATATTATGTAAGTAAATATACTGCGTATAGGTATCCTATAACAACCAAACACAGGTACAAAAGTTATATTGTAGTATTGGTGAACAGACCAAGGTCACGCGAAGGCTGTCACTCGTTGCGCAAGAGACGAGAGAATAGTTGCACTAGATGTGGCATTGTTGGATAAGCGTACTTGGAACATGACGCTAAACAAACTGCTATTTAAAAAAAACCTTTTTAAAAACAAGCTTGGGACTCAATAAGTATGCTAAAGGAGATGTTTCATTTTCGGCCCCCCTAATTGTACACAATACAGAAAAAAAGAGAAATAATACCGGTTATTAGCAAAAATACAATTATATTTATTCGCCTCCGAAATTCAAGGGCATAAATTAATAAAATATGAGAACATTTTTACAGTTTTAGTCCGCCATGTTTGTTGTGTTGTAATAAAGTGTTTATTTAGTTAAGATTCCGCCCATAATACGAGGCAATATTATAGGAACTGAATAGTGAAAAATGAAAACTACATTGCCTAGTTATTTTTTTAAGTAGTGTACAAGTTCGGGCCCAAGGTCCATACATTTGTGAAACATCTCCTTTCAGCTCAATCGGATAACTGTAAAAACCTACGAACGCGGTGAAGATGAGGTTGTGTCACAAAAATGGTGTAATGGAGTGACGTAGGTAAATTAGAGACGACTGTACGTTTTCATAATTCGTATAATAATGTCTAAAATATATGAGTGCAGTTACATTATATAGAGTAAGGCGAGCTGCACACTACACCTCCCCTTTTTACAAAAAAAATGATTTATTTTATAAATTATTTTTACAAATATTTTGCAACATAATAAAAAAAATACAAAAATACAACTTCACATAACATAATATGTAAGTATATGTGCAATAGGTAAAAACAAGGAATTTATTTTATGTAACAAATAACTTTGTATTGTTTTTATGGGTAACATACTCTTTCCCATCTTTCAAAATTTTTACATTTGGTGGTACATCCTCTAGTACTTCGTAAGGACCTAAATATAACCTATCTAACTTATTTCCCACTTGATTTTTAACTAAAACTAAATCTCCACACTTATAGCTACATGCATTCATATTCCTATCATAATATATTTTCCTTATCTCTTTACTTTTTAATAAATTTAACCTAGCTTCAGTTTGCGCTCTTTGAAGTCTATATTTTAGCTCCAAAGGGTAAGAGTCTGGATTGTATAAGGGATCTACTTGCATATTATGTGTTAAATTAGTTGGTAAAATTGCTGGCTAAGGGTCGCCATGTAATGGAGTGACGTAGGTAAATTAGAGACGACTGTACGTTTTCATAATTCGTATAATAATGTCTAAAATATATGAGTGCAGTTACATTATATAGAGTAAGGCGAGCTGCACACTACAATGGCGGTGGCTTAAATGTGATAATGAATTTCGGGTTCATTCTAAAGAAAGATTTTAAAATGAACACATTGCAACCCAAAATTCACCTCCAATTTCGCCTTTCTTCTTGGAAAGAAAGTATAGGTATATATTATTCAAAATCTTTCATATTTTTCAATTATTACTACCAAAATCCCGCCCAGCCATACAATTAGCTTTCTATCAAAACTGCTATCTCAAATTACAAACAAACACTTAATTTTCACCATTACTATAGCTATAACCTCATTTGGTATATTTCAACGACATTTTACAATCAAATAAAACTTTATAGCGGTTCGCAACATAAGGGAAATACTAATCTCGACTCGATTTAGTCCAAACGAGGTACAATGGCGGCATAATGGAAATTTTCGCGCCAAAAATAACCAAAATCGTACTGTGTGGGTACTTTGATAATACAAGCAATTATGTTTTATAACTATGACGGCATTTTGTTATCTAGCTATTCACTTTTGAGGGGGGAAATTGCCTGGGTGTGGGCCGGAAACCATCACGTGGTGTACCTGGGCAACGGAGGCGAGCAGCGACTTCCACTTGCCACGGGAGACTCTGCTGCCACAGGCAAATGCCGGCCAAGGTGAGAATTTCCCTCTAAAGGGCTGCTCGAAGGCTCGCCACGTGTTCCTCTGACTAGCAGATGACACAGTGGAGGGTTGGCAAGCGGCGGGCTGATGGTGTGAGGGTGTGATATGACGGTCACCTGTCACCTTACACCACACCTGCAGCGAGGTAGCGCGATGCTCTTCCCACGCCCTTTGTGGGGGTCTAGAGGTCTATCTTAAAACCGTAGATGGCTCGGAGTCAACTGGGGTGTGAGAGGAAATGCCATTTGGGTAACACCCCGGTAATTGAGACCCAGACGGCTTGCGGTTTTAATATGGTCGATTTTGACATAACAACCCCCGATAGCCGACGGCGTTGGTATCCGTGGGGATTTCCGCATCATAAAACGGAAGGAGAGATGCTGCTCTGCGGCTAATTAGGACCTAGGCGGGAGTGGCCCTGTATAGGGCGTCTCAAAGGCTCTTCACGTGTCCCTCCGACTAGTAGAGGGTCCAGTGGAATGCAGGCAAAGGGTGGCCTTTTTTACATATATCGGTCACGTCAATATAACTTCACCTCGCCTGATGGTAAGCTAAAGGTAAAGTCTCAGGAAGGGGGTCCCCATTACATACACCGACAGTGACATAATGGTGGCCATAAACTTGACGGCCTCATGTAAGAAGAGGTGATTGTCGTCGCAGCACTGCGTGACAAAGCGCAGATATTGGTTTAGACTACGCCAATACCCACTGGTCCCACAAGTGCTGCGACAACCATCACCTCAAGCCCGGCTGGTTCTCAGAGCGTGGGCAGGGGAAGGGGAGGGGGGCGTGGCTGTAGGTCGCCTAATAGTAGTCATTGGCCATATCTAGTAAGCTTATATCTGTACACCCACTCTACAACACAAACAATTGTTACTGAGTAACATCAACAAAACAAAACTATGTCAAGCGTACCTATTATAATCACTCTACATACATTTTGTATAGTACACGTTTCTATGTATAATATGTATTTATTTACATAATAAATGTATGTAAGTACGTTTTTTTTTATCCATTATATTCTTACGTTTGACCTCAATCCCACCTAATGGTAAGTGACGATATGGTCGACGATGAATCACGCTTGCCTAGAAGCAACCTGTTCACTCAAGATTTAAAGACTCCCAGGTTATAATAGCTTTCCGGAGATGGCCCGGGTCAAGCCGGGGTGCGAGGGAAATGCTCTTTGGGCCACCTTACACCCTGGCGTCAGAAGACCCTAGGCGGCGTGCGGTTTTAGTCGGTAAGAGTCCGACATAACCAGCCCCACTGGCCGCGGGGTGGGTATCCGTGAGGATTTCCGCACGAAAAAAAAAAAAAGTTTATAGCTTTCCGGAAACACAGACTCAGGCAAGGAATTCCACTCCTTAGCTGTACGCACGATGAACGTGAATTGAATCTAGAATGTGGGTACCTATGTACCTATATCCGCATTCTAGAACCCATAGCAAGCTAGTTAAACTATGCTTACTTTGGGTCTATATAGCGCTGTGTAGAATGTCGTAGAATATTTTTATCATTATTATTATTATTTTATTTCACAGTAGCTTCGTCTGCGTAGTTTTAGATTTTTTAGAATTTATTTTTTTACTCGGAACCCTAATTCTTTTTACAAAATTAAAGTAGCCTAAGTTACTCCTTGTTACATCAGCTATCGACCAGTGAAAGTCTCATCAAAATCGGTCCCGCCGTTTCAGAGATTAGCCGGAACAAACAGACGAAAATTGTAAAAATGTTGCTTTGGTATATTTTTATAATAATGTACCGTGTATACATCCAAATGCACTTAGTTAAAAACAGTTAGATTAATATTACAAACAGACACTCTAATTTTATTTTATTGTAGTATAGATAATACAGATCAGTGTTAATTGTATATTCTATACTAATATTATAAAGAGGTAAAGTTTGTGTGTTTGTATATTTGTTAAATTGTAAGGGGTAGTGTCGGGATCTACTGAACCGATTTTAGAAATTCTTTCACCAATAGATAGCCACATTATTACTGAGTGTCATAGGCTATAATTTTATTAGAAACTGGAATTTACACCCGGGCGAAGCCGGGTCCCGGGTTGCTAGTTAGATATACAGTCAAAAAAAAACCACAGATAATAAACTCTAAGTGCGGTCCGTGATGAAATAAAAAAGTTTGTCTTCCAAAGAGTATGCACCGTAAAGAGGTAGCGCTATTTTGTCGATGGTACGCGGTCGGTGTTAAAAAGGAAGTCACGTCATATTAACGCTGTCGTATTATTGTTTATTGGGCCAGAAAGTACGCGGGTTAAGCGCCAGCGATAAATAATATATAAGTATAATCTAATTTTTTATTTATTTAGTCCGCCGGATTGACTGAATCCCGCCTGATTGTAAGCTGAGGTGCAGGCCTAAAAGTAGTGGTCACCATTCCCAAGGGATGCCCCTAGAATGATGATTGATGACCTTTACCCAGACGGCCTTGACAGATGTTTTTTCTCAGACTTCTTTATCGTACGACAAAGAAAGGAATAACCAAACCGCTTGGTTCGCGATGGTATGAACTGCAAACCTAAGTCCTGCGCGTGTTGTTCGGGACAAGGAGGGATAGCTGAGATCGGTACTTTAGAACTAACAACACAAGCTGGTTAAGTTATGCTTAGTAGAGTTCTAGATAGAGTTGACCCTGGTCATCTCCGGCTTTGAGATGGCGCTCTCGGGTTTGTGAACCACGGCGTCCCTTACCCTCGGAAGCACCCACCTTGGCCTGTTTCTTCTAAGGTGAAAGGCTGCTCCACCCGCCCGTCACCCCAGGCTTGCCTCATGGCCCAACACTTACATATAGTCCATTCCAGCTAAATCAACACAACTGTTAGTATATATGTGGCGTAATAATATCATTTATATTCTACTAGCTTATGCCCGCGGCTCCGCCCGCGTAGACGTCGGATTTCGCGTTTTATTGACTACAATAAAAATATATGCATATTCCCTAACGGCAGGTTACTGTTTTAGTCCATAGGCCACGGTGACCGTTTCCCATCAGGTGGGCAATGTGCTTGTCTGTCATCTACGTAGTATATATAAAAACAAATTTATAAAATAAAAAATCACGAACATTAAGTACAAAATAAAACATATTACAACGCCATCTATTGTTTCAGATATGTAAACAAGTTATATATTACAGCCGCTAGATGTCATTAGTGGCACTACAAATCTAAATAAGACAAAAAGTATTGTAGTTTGCGTTTTTTTTTATCCTGTTTGTTCTGTATTCTGAGGTTTAATTTAAATACCTTTCATGTGGTCTGACGTGTCTGCTCTCATGATATCTGTCAGATAATGTTCTAGTGACCGCATGTTGTCCAATCCGCTTCTTTCCTGTAACAAATAAGAATAAACTTATCATCTATTTCAATGCAATTTTGAAGCAAATTTTTAGGACGTAGGACACGACGATAATATCTCCCGTCCGAACTGAGCGGTTCGACTGGGGTAGTACCTCCGCGCTACAGAACACCGCCACATAATAACCAGCGTGTTGTGTTCCCCAAGGTAAGTAGGGTAGCCAGAGCTCACTGGAGACTAATGTCTCCTGCGTTATCCGCACAGAAACTATCAACTATCCTCCCCTCCAGGGCTGGCAGCGCGAGTGTGACGCTCCTGGTGTTGCACACGTCCATAGGCCACGGTGACCGCTTCCCATCAGGTGGGCCATGTGCGCGCTAATACCAATATGGCGAACTACGAACAGCTGTTTAAATAAATTAACTACTTTGAACAGTAAGTAATCGTTAGTAATTATGTTTTTTTTATTCGCCCGGCGTTTATGGGGCCCCTCTAAGATTTAAGCTAAGTCAGAGGTTTGCTGGCGGCAGTCTCGACATTTATCGCAACGCCTTAGCTACCGAATTCGGTCGCTAACTCGTAGCGACGTAAACAATATTGGTAGTCTCTACTTTCCAAACTAACGTTTTTGTCGGTATCTTAACATCGCAAACTTAACGATTTATCCAGTTAGTAATTATGTTTTTTTTTATTCGCCCGGCGTTTATGGGGCCCCTCTAAGATTTAAGCTAAGTCAGAGGTTTGCTGGCGGCAGTCTCGACATTTATCGCAACGCCTTAGCTACCGAATTCGGTCGCTAACTCGTAGCGACGTAAACAATATTGGTAGTCTCTTCTTTCCAAACTAACGTTTTTGTCGGTATCTTAACATCGCAAACTTAACGATTTATCGGTATCTCCATATTATAATAATGATTTATTACCATATTTACATTTTGCATCACAGTAGGTACATTTAAGAACGTAAGCAATACAAAAATAATGACGAAAATGTAAAATTATAAAAGTTTTCTCATTAAATTGGCTCTCTGCCATCCAAACTAAGATTAAACTTGTATTATGGATGACAGGGCTCTCCTACCAATTACACTAATAAAATATAATATTGCTGACCATCCCAAATGTACAGACTACCGTTTGAATCGTTTGCAACCGATGTTTGTCGCTATCTTAGATTGGATTTCAGTAGCAAAGTCGTAGCGATAAATATCGAGACTGCGGCCCCTGGAAGAAATCTCAATATTGAGTTAGCTCGCCTTTATACCTACCTAAAATAGGTACCTTTTTTGTATCGCAAAATTTTATATTCTACGTAATTCTACACAGCACTCTCTAAACCCAGAGTATGAATAGCTTGTGTTATGGGTTCTAGATTTAGAATGTTAATAAACATACTATTTTTTTTCTGTAATGACATACATATGTTATTATATATAGAAACACCCAGCCCAATGAGAATAAATATAAAAATATTTGTACTGATTGGGAATGGAAACCACGCCCCCTGTCGTAGCAGTTTAGAATACATTACCGCTACGCCACTACGCATAAATATGAATATGAAAATCGATGAAAAAAACACCTGGATTCGTAATATTAAGGTCAAAGCACTTATAATAATGACAATAATAGTTATGAAGAATTTCTAGTAGGTAGCTTCCACTGAATACAATCGTTTATCGTAATTAGAATAGAATCGATATGAAATGTTCCAATAACTTCTGTATAGACTGGCTATAACGGAACAAAAAACTGCTATCGATTTATGAGCACTTCACTAGCAATAATGCGCCATTTTTTTTTAGCTGTCAGATAGATGACATAACAAAAATGCACTCTATATCTATACAATTAAGTATCAAAATTCATTAACTTATTTATCTAGTTTCTGCGTCATGTTTCAAATTCGAAATTCAAAATTTATTCCCGCCTCACCCAGTTCAAACCAATAAGGGTTACCTCTTTAGAAATGAAATTTCCCAAAACTCTGTCCTTCGCTTTCTACCAAAATGTTAAGTACGTTTGTAGCGCCCGCCCACGGGGCTCTACGATAAAATGAATCTGTCAGTCAGTATGGACAGGTATTTATAATATTATTTTAATATTATGCATAGATGAGATACTCAATAAAGAAGTACCTAATAGACACAAAATGTGCCTTTTTTACCCGACTACCGAATAAAGGAGGGTAATGTTTTTCGAGACTATGTATGTATGTATGTCCATTTCTTTGTCACGGCCTACAGCCTAAACGGCTTGACGGATTTTGACATGCGAGGTATCATAGTCTAAGGACACAGACGAACTGCTCAGGTGATAAAGATTAGTGGTAAGATCAAAAGGAGCAGTGGTTCCAGGCCTTAATAATCGGTTAGCGGGTCGTGATAGGCTGCTTTTATCACGACATGTTGCGGGATTATTAAGGCCCGGAACCACTGTTCCGATTATCACATAAGCAGTTCGACGAACGCAACGCTGTGTCCTTAGATAATAGCACTGCAGAAGTCATGCTGTATTAAATCGAATGAAGTTTTCCGTGATGCCGCGTAGTGGCTGAGTAGTGTGGCCGACTCTAATATTGTTTTTTAGTCTTCAACACGCTGTGATGTAATGATTTTATCTAATTTACACACAAAAACTCAGTTCTATTTTTAATTTTGATCGATTTAAAAGAAGGTTGCAATTATTATTGTAGCGCTAGAGCGCTAAGTGAAGGCAACGATATGCAGTGCTACCACCACTGAATAAATTACGACTGGACGACAACCTTCAGGAAAAATCAATTATAATACTGCGCTGCTATTGGTCAGAAAATTATGCTCTCAACTTCCGGGACCATTTTAAATACTAGCCTACGCCTGCGGCTCCGCCCGCGTGGATATTGGTTTTCACGTTTTTTGACTATATCTCCGGTTCTACTCAACGGATTGTGATCAAACATGCCTAAGATTCTAAGTCTGACCAAGACCTTCCAAACAAAAAAAACGCATTAAAATCCATTTCAGTTACAGACAAGTATTTTAAAAAAATATCTTCGTATTCAGAATCTTTCAATAAGACATTTTTTTTTTAATATCTCCAATATGCAGACACAGCTGCTTTAAATTTTATAATAGTAATAGAAGGAATCGCATTGCGTTAATATTTTCACCCGTGTGCAGTTTATAAAAAAATTAAACCTATAATGTTAATTTTGAACTTTAACTTGTTACCACAGAGTTAATTTTCAATTGAAATTAAAATGTTTGTACTACTTCCTCTTTTCAATGTAAAACCAACCTTATGTACACAGGTCAAGTTTCAATTTTGCTTGTACTTTCGTTCGCGTTATGGCGCAATGCTGTAGTGACGTCACACTGCGTAGCGGGTAAATAGGTCAGTGGGTTTACAGTATAGCTTAACGACCAGCTAACTTAGAGCTCTGATGCTTCGAAAGATTTGATTGTAATGTGTAAGACATAGGGGTCTTTGTAGAATTGTCTTTCACGTAAAGGTTTCCTTAGTGATGAATTGATGATGGATGCCTATTTATAGATTTATTTAAATAATGATGAATATCGAATTAAAGATATTTTGTGAAAAACATTTTTTATTCCTGGAACATTAGTCAAATAAAGGCAAAAATGGCTATAAACTAGTATTTATAAACCTTTATTTTAGTGCCCTAAAACTTGTTTCAAAACCTACCTATCGTAGGGTGTCTGCGTCTTCAGATATCCCAGATCAAAGGTCAAAAATCGTTTTTTTTAAATATTTTATGTGCTAATCACATGATTTACCATCTGCTGACAGTGAAGGAAAAACATCGTGAGGAAACCCACATGTCCTAGAAGAAATTCTAAGGGCATGTCCGATCCACCAACCCGCGTTAGGCCAGCGTGTGTGGATTAAGGTCTCCCGCTCCCGCTCAGCTCTCTCGTTAGAGGAGAGGAGATCCGTGCCCAGCAGTGGGAGATCAATGGGTTGCTATTATTATCTCGTTTCCTATGGGTTTTATGCTATCTATATTTATTATTAACGTAAGTAGGTACAATATTTCCGGTTTTACTAAACAAATTGTAACTAAACATACAGCTTGTCTATAAAGTCGTGAAATTAAATGAGGGCGCTGCTGAACTTCATGTAGCAACCCTGTATAGTGCGACTAAAATGATCTTGATACTAGAAGTTCGTTCCTAGTAAAATGAGTTACTAAAATAAAACACATTATGCAGTCATAATATTGTTTCTGCTTTATTTATTAAACCAGGTGCAGTATAAAGTTTTGACCCAGATCTAGAATAAAGTTATTGAACCAGATCCAGAATAAAGTTAGTTCAAACTCAAACTTAATCATTTATTAAATTCAATCAGTTACAAAGAATAATCACTCCGGATTCCAAATATTAAATATTGAAATGCGTTTCGTCGCCACTTTCAGCAGTACAGTCACCACTGTCACCACAAATGTTAAAGTTATCCATTTCTTTCTTCGGCCGACCTTTCATGTGTTTCCCAGGAGTTTCAAACTTTCCATCATTCTTAAAACCTTCGTTAACTATCCGCCAACTTTACTCTCTGATTTTCCTGTAAAGAGTAAAAATAATCATTCAATAAAATTAATTACTGAATGGCAACAAGTTATTGACTTGAAGCAATTGTTGAAATAAAAAAATTGGTACAATAACAGATTGAACGACTTGTACCATCATAATATCAAAAATTTAGATCGTACTATAAAAATGACCTACTATAAAATATTTTTCTAACCTAAAAATATTGAATGTAAACAAATGCCTTCTTTGCCTTCAAATCGTAAATTCAGTAGATTTGTAAGTTCCGATAGATTCAAAACAAATAATAACATGATTACATACCTATCAAAGATGCTGTTCGCCCATAAACGTCCTCCAAATCCCATAAAATTGTCCAGCTTAGTAGTCCGTGATTCATCGCTGGAAAACTTTAAAAATCACTTCCCATGCACCACTCTGATTTACTTTACTCATTTCTCAACCTTTCATGCGTAGTTTGGTATCAATGTATTGCAGTTTAATGAAAACAATAAAAAATACGGGAAGAAAACTGGTCCACTATACGATATTCGACGATAACACTGACAACTGACGTACTTATGTTTGGTGTTGCCACTCACATGTTTAATGTTAGTTCCTCAAACATTCTTTTCACGACTAAATAGACAAGCTATACTTACGACAGATTTTAAGTCTGACTTTTCCAATAAAAAACTCATTCAAAAACCATTCAGTAGTTTTTCCATCCAGTTCGGTATCTACCTCATTTTCCATAATATTACTGCTATAAAATTGTAAAGTACCTACATTGGAGATGATAAAAAAATACTTGGGTTACCTATGTTATATGAACGATTCTAAACAGAAAAATATTTTTGTTGGATTCCTTGCCTGTTTATTCGCGATTTACGCAAAAACTACTGAACGGATTTTGATGTGGTTTTCTTGTTTGGAAGGTCTTGGTCAGTATTAAAATCTTACGCATGTTTGATCACAATCGCTTGAGTAAAACCAGAGATATAATCAAAAAACGTGAAAATTAACGTACACGCGGTCGGAACCGCGGGCATAGGCTGATTTTAATACAAAATCATTGCGTGCAGATAATTATTTATGCCATCGTATCATTTAAAGTTGACAATAGAATTTATGATTACATCTGACATGCATTCATAGTACGTATGTGGTACGTATCCTGCCATCTTGTTTATAGCACATCTATGAATAGGACCTCTCACTTCCCTCCCCCGGGCGCCATGTTTGGGAATTATTTAGAGGTTGGTAGCATTGTCTAATTTTGTGATTTATCATGTTTGTAGTCAACATAACATCTTATTTCGATGGTTTAATTATTTACGTTCCTTGAAAATTTTGTTGTTATTTATTTACTTACAAGGAATCTTTGTAAGACAATTAATAAATTAGTTATGTTTTTTTTTAATTTATGTCTAAGCGACTCTACAATAAATGGCGTCCAAAAGAAATTCTTTTTATAAACTCTTTGAACGAAAATGGCGTGAAGATGGATATTGGTGATCTGTGAACCTGAGAATAACTTTTTAAAGAATTGTTTCCGGCAAGGGAAGCGCTGTTGACAGACAGATTCTTATTTTAATGGCGCGTAATGACTGCAGTGATTTCTATTTAGATAAATGAGCTTAATACGATAACTAGGTATAGATATAGACATAGATGTAGTTTAATAAATAATTAATATTCTAGGACATTGAACACAATGCCCCCCAGAATCAATAAGCTAGTAATAACTTTGTAAACTGCGTCTCGTTTCGTATTCGAAATTGATTCCACCTCATCCAGGAACCGTACCACCATTTTTACAAGCTTTTATTTAGTTTCACCTGTCCCGTTGTCTGTAATCAAATCTTGCAAACCATTTTTCAACCATTTCTGGCTATCCGATTGAGCTGAAATTTGGCATACTTATGTAAGTCCCATGACAATTCAATATTGCAAATAATAAAAGCTTGTTTTTAAAAACTTTTTTTTTTAAACAGGAGCTTGTTTCCATAATACCATAAATAAATTATGACAGTCCGATTAATATTCTTTTCTCATAATTTTCCTTCTCAAACAACTTTTCAAGACCACATTTTGTTCTATTTCTATACAAATAGGTTTCAAAATTCATTAACCCCTAGTCTTCCTTCTAGTCTCTACGTCTCACTCCAAATTCGAAATTCAAAATTCATTCCCGCCTCACCCAAAACAAAAAACCATGGCACAATTTTTTTTTCTCTCTATATACCGCGGCAATGGCTGCAAAGTACCACAAGCTCGGCTCAACGAAATCCTTCACAGTACATACAATTTACATTTCATCAAATATACATTTTACTCTCATACGAAGCTAGGGTACTATAATTGTAGCTCAGAATACGCGGACCCCTCGTAACATTACGGAACTCGAAAATGCGGCTTCCGTATCCGGAGTTGCGTACTGCGGTATATGCGGAGTTCGGCGGCATAGTAGCGTAGAATTGTGTCAGTGTTGCCAGTTATTTACCATTACTATTTTAGTAGAAACTGAGGATTTCTGGCTATAAAAGTGAATGATTTAAAATTTTAAACCACAGATTGACGGTCTATGTGGCGTAGCGGTAAGAGCGTTTGACTGTTAAAGTCGCGGGTTCAATTCCTGCTTAACTAGTACAAATATTTGTGTGTATAAATGTATTGGGATGGGTGTTTTATGTATAATTATGTAGGTATGCGTTTACAAAAGAACATAAATAAATATTCTACGACATTCTACACAGCTCTCTCTAGACCCAAAGTAAGCTTAGTTTAACTAGCTTGTGTTATGGGTTCTAGAATGCGGATAAACATAGGTACTTATATACTATTTTTGTAAACACATACTTATTATACATAGAAACACCCAGACCAATGCAAATATACATATTCAGGCATATAAATATTTGCACTGAGCGGAACTGAACCCGCACCCCCTGTCGTAGCAGTTGCATGCACTACCGCTACGCCATAGAGGCCTCTAAAATACTCTAAATGTATCTAAGTACGTATGCATTCTAGAACCCTGTACTGCACCCCGAAGTTAAGCTACGCGTAGACATAGTGTAGATATGAATTATAGACTTTTTTTCATGCGGAAATCCACAGATACCACCCCCGTCGCCAGCGGGAGCAGTCATGTCGGAATCAAACCGGCTAAAACCGCACGCCGTCTCGTGTTTTCTGACGCATGTGTGTAAGGTAGACTATAGAGCATTTCCCTCGCACCCCGGTTGAACCGGGCTATGTCCGGCTTCGTGGAAACCCTCTGGAGTTTGAGAACCACGCTGTCCCTGTCATGGCCCCGGCAAAGGGAAGAAATCATTGCTCGCTTTAATATAAAGTAGGTATTTGACATTATGAGTAAAATTTATTCGACGATGATTAATACAAGATGTGATCAATGACAATGTTTCGTATTACATTTGTTTATTATTATAATTTTGATGAATATTGAATGCCTGTAATCGGTGGGACATATCTTCTTTGACATCACACAACACCTTAGATGTATAATCTATACATATAATAAATCTGTAACTGATCGGCGTCTATACATGGAAGATATATGAGAAAAAAAAATACTAGGGGACATTATGAATGTAATAGAATTTTTAGAATTTTTGTCTGTTTGTCTGTTTGTCTGTTTGTCTGTTTGTCTGTGTCTCTGTGCCTCTGTGCCTCTGTGCCTCTGTTTGTCCGCAGTAAATTTTTGTTCACGCTAAAATCAAAAACTACTGGAGGGATTTTGATCAAACTTGGTACGATTATAGTTCATAGTTCTGGGCAACATATAGGCTACTTTTTATACAAGCTGATAACCGTGGCTTCGCCCGCGCTTCGTTTTTAGGTCGTTTTTGGTCATATCTCCGGTTCTACTTAACCAATTACAACCAAACATACGGTAACAACGGTCGCGACAGCGATGGACGTAAAATGTACTGAACGGGTTTTGATGGGGTTTTTTTATTAGAAAGGTCTTGGTTAGACTCAAAATCTTACGCATATTTGATCACAATCGGCTGATTAGAACCGGCGATATAATAAAAAAAGGCGAAAATCGACGTCCACGCGGGCGGAGCCGCGGGCAACAGCTAGTAATTGATATGTTACATGTACGGCAATAAAGTTGATTTGATTTCAAATTACATTAAAACTAACAGCGTTACACACAATCCTAGCGCTTTATATCGTTACATTAATATTTGATCAGTTGTCTGTCAGTACGCGATTACACATGTTTAAATATTAAACTTCAAGTTATTTCATCTTCACAACTCAAATTAATTCCCTAAAGTGTCGTTGTTTGGGTAATATTTGGGTTTGAAGGGTGGCAACACACGGTATTAGAGACTGTTATGTAGACTGGATCGTAGGTTAATATAAACGTGTTGAACATAATTTAAACTGCATTTGAGCATGCGTTTCACACCGAAACGAATAGACCGATTTTCATGAAATGTTTTTACGAGTGTACAGGATGAATTTTTCAAAAGGGCTTGGATGTCCAAATCCGAAACTATAAGGAATAGCGAAAAATGCTCAAAGGAGTCACGAGCCCGATTTTGATGAAACTTAAAACCTCATCATTAGATTTATGAAAAACCAATTATCCTAGCTGGAAATTGAACCTGTTGATTTTGAAAAAAATCACACCCTATATTATTACACCATACGATAGTGTTGCTATTAAGGATCTTATTCTAGGAACCTTCATCCTTTTTAATTTTAAGTATTTTTCACGTATTTTTTATTGGCATTTTAATATCTACTTATATTGGGTTATGTTATATAAACGATTATGAACATCAAAAATTTTTTTATAAATTCTTGCCTCCTTGTTCGCGATGAACGCAAAAAACTACTAAACATAATTTTGATGCAGTTATTACTATACTATTACAAATAATTCATATCTGTACGTATATTTCTTCGCAATGGACGCAAAACCTATTGAACATAATTTGACACGGTTTATTCCATTAGCAAGTCCTTGGTGAAACTTAAAATCTTTTTTTTTTTATATAGTCGATAGACTCGCGTTTGACCACAATGTTTCCTTCCTCCTATAGTCCCGGGCCTTTAAGCGGGGCGTGAAAAAGCATTTGATGAGGCCGTCAAGCTGAGGGCCGCCACTGTAGCACTACCGGTGTATGTGGTGGTGGCCCCAGTCCTGAGACTTTGCCTTTCGCTTACCATCAGGCGAGGTGGAGTCATTTTGACGTGTCCTATATAAAAAAAAAAAAACAATCTCACCTCATGGTAAGTGATAATGTGATCGATCTTACACATGTTTGATTACAATCGGTTGAGTAGAACCGGAGATATGACCACAAAACGCCATAACTGACATTATCCACGGGCAGTGCCGGGTGTGCACCAACTATAAAATTCAAGATTATTTGGATGATAAAGAAGCTTGGAAATGAACTGTGCACTCAACTATGTTACTCGAACTAACACTGTATCTAGACTAAGGCAATTGTTGTAAATAGACCAAAAAAACCAGCCCGCTGAGTTTCTTGCCGGAGTCTTCTCAGGTCTGGGCCGCGTTTCGAACCGGTGGTTGCTTCTAGTTTTAAATATTTATAATTTGAAGTTTTATAAGTGCCGCTTAAAATGGTCTATACAGAATAAATGATTTTTGACTTTGACTTTAACTAGTATATCATAATATCACATTAGAACCATTATTTAGTCCCACAACACACACAAAACACCGTTATCACCAGGAAATTCGATCTTATCACCGAGTCTGTCACCGCGAGTGATAGCCAACCGATGTATGGCTATTGATTATTTAGTTCTGTGGAAAATTCATTTGGAGTTGGCAACATTGTAGATATTATGGTTAGTGTCAAATGCAGATAAAATTAATAAATTATTATAGTTTTTGGGCAACTAAATTATATTTTAATAGTGTTTAATCTTTTATATAATAAAAAATAAATCCCTATTTCCCTTGGTTACGGCATCACGCGTGAACGGCTGGACCGATTTGGCTGAAAATTGATGGGGAGGTAGCTTAGAACTAGGAGACGGACATAGGATACTTTTATCCTGCCACGGGGACGACGTATGGTACGGGCGAAGCCGCGGGGCACAGCTAGTTACAATATAATAAACAATTTTCATGCAGATTTTACATGCTTCTGTTATTTGTTCGCATTCCAGCTAGCCCCGGGCAAACTACGGTTTTGAAATGGCCTCCTCGACCCCCAGAAAGAGGGTGGGTGAGCATCGCGCGACAACCAGCCCGCCCCCCACCAGCTCTACACTGTACCCTCTACTAGTCAGAGGGACACGTGGAGAGTCTCCAAGCAGTCCCCTAGAGGGCTACTCCCGAATCATCCGGCCCGGGAATACCGCGTGGAGGTTTCGACCCGCACCTATGGTCACCCATCCTGAGACTGACCTGTCTAGTGTCATTTAACCTTGCAATGTGTTAACCACAATGTTGCCAATCGCGAAATTAGGTTAGCCTAACTTGAAAATAGAACGACGCGAACGCGGAGCATAGACGGAAGTTACTTTTTTTAAACCTAGAATGTAGCTGTTGTAGTTTCGATTGTTTTTTTTTTTGTTTCGTATTCCGTAGACACTGGTGACCTAGTTTTACGAATTGATTTTTGTCAAAGGGTAACTTTGAACGCTATTTCGATCAGAAGAAATTCTACACAGCGCTCTCTAACCCAAAGTACGCATAGCTTAATTAGCACGTGTTATGGCTTCTAGAATGTAGATATACGACGTACTTATATAATTAATATAACAAACCTATTTATGTCCCACTGCTGGGCACGGGTCTTCTCTCCTCTAACGAGAGAGCTGAGAGGGTTTACACCTTAATCCACACACGCTGGCCTAATGCGGGTTGGTGGATCGGACATGTCCTTAGAATTTCTTCTAGGACATGTGGGTTTCCTCACGATGTTTTTCCTTCACCGTCAGCAGATGTGAATCATGTGATTAACACAATTCCACCAAGTGAAATTCACATTGGTAATTGGTACTGTCCGACCGGATTCGAACTTGATACTTCTGAGTAGAGGCCGCGTCTTTATTAATTCAAATAGACATATTCATGCATAAAAATATTTGCACGGAGCTGGAATCAAACCCGCCGCCTATTGTGGCAGTCGAATGCACTACCACCAAACCACAGAGTTATATTAGGCCATATTAGGTCAACTAGCATGATCAAAGTTACCCGACCATAGTGAAATCTAACTTCCGTAAAATTGGTCACTCATCTCTGCTATACCCGTTAAGTAAATTATGCGTGAAGTGTGTCATATCACTAGACTAGCTGTCACCCGCGGCCTCGCCCGTGCCTATTTGCCTCTAGATTCACTTAGGTGACAAACAAGCACACGGCCCACCTGATGGGAAGCGGTCGCCGTGGCCTATAGACGTGTGCAACACCAGGGGCGTCACACTCGCGCTGCCGACCCTGTAAAAACCTTCTAATGCCCTTCTTGAAGAACCCCATATTGTAGACGCCAGGGAAAACCATTGATTTGCAGACATGAATGTTTACTGCTCCGCTCTCTTGGGTAGTAGCGTGATGATACAAAATAGCCTCCAACAAAAATAGTTGACGGCCTCTGTGGCGTAGCGGTAGTGCATTCGACTGCTACGACAGGGGGCACGGGTTCAATTCCCGCTCAATGCAAATTATTTGTATGAATGAATTTGTCTATTTGTATTAGTCCGGCTGTTCGTATGTATAATAAGTATATGTATTTAAAAAAAATATATAAGCATGTTTATCCGCATTCTAGAACCCATAACACGCGCTAGTTAAACTAAATTTACTTTGGGTCTTAGAGAGCGCTGTGTAGAATATCGTAGAATTTTTTTTAAATAATATACCTTCATTCGTGCTTTGACACAGGGTCTTTTAAGCCAACTCGACACTGTGTCACTAGCTAGACCTGTCGAAATTTTACTGTTTACATTAGAATATCTTATCTTTCTTTATCTTTATCCGTTTATCTTTACTCAGATGATCTTCCAAATGTTGTCTATGGTGTACTTTTATATTGCTACTTTTACATTATATTCATATTTCAATAATCCTTAAGTACAAATAAATATAATTTATAAATGATAAAAATAAAAGATCCGACTGCTATTGAAAAGCCTGAAACAAGTTTGATAGCAGGCGCTACCCATTAATTTTCTTTCGTTTTATGATTTGCGAATGGATACCGCCTGCTATCAAACTTGTTCAGGCTTTTCAACGTTTTTTTTTTATTTTTTAATCATTTATTTAATACTTTGTAGTTACGATATAATTAGGTAGGTATATAGTTCACGGCATCTAACGTGGCCAGATTTTGGAGTAGTGTGGGCCCCACTCTTCCAAAACCTTGCCAAATTAGATGCCGTGCACTATACTTGTTTGTGGCAAAATGCGTCGCATATAAACAAGTATAGTGTACGGCATCTAACTAGGCAGTTTGGTTTTTTGATCTTTAAATTATTTTTTTTAACAGTATGGTTGGCAAACCCACGTCGCCATGCCGTCCCAGTTAGGTAGGACCCTAACCGACCCAAATACAAATATGAACTCTTTACGTCCTATTTCTCAAGTCATACCCACTTTGATATCAATATATATAATCTAATCTGTGGTGATACACTGACAAGTGATGACAGATTGAAAGATAACGAGACTCCTTCACGATAGATATGGCGCAAAGATTTTTGTATACAATAATAGCTATGCCCCGCGGCTTCGCCCGTGGCATACGTCGTCCCCGTGGCAAGATAAAAAGTATCCTATGTCCGTCTCCTAATAAGTTAATATGGTCGTTAAGTTTTCTTAAATTTTCTAATGTCCCGCGCAACTTTCTTGGCTTTTTCTTTCATAAGAACCTTCTCCTGACAATAAAAACACAACAAAAAAAGAATTAACGAAATCGGTCCAGCCGTTCACGCGTGATGCCGTGACCAAGGGAAATAGGGATTCATTTTTATATATATAGACTAGCTTTCGCCCGCGGCTTCGCCCGCGTGGAAGTCGGTGTCGCCACCAATAAACGACTCTCCACTCGACTCTCTACTCCACTCTACACTCCATTTCACTCTTAACTCCACTTCACTTCACTCTCCTCTACACTCTCCACTAAAAAAAATACGATACGATACTCATACGATATCTAACCTCCTCTTTTTTAGTAGTCGGATAAAAATCGGAAAAAAAATTGAGTTTCTAAAGGACACGACGGTATCTCCCGTCCGAACTGAGCAGTCCGACTGTGGTAGTACCTCCGTCCTACAGAACACCGCGCCATAACAACCAGCGTGTTGTGTTCCCCAAGGTAAGTAGGGGAGCCAGAGATCATCTGTCCTTCCCCCCACCCCACCCCTTCCTAGCTCCCTTCCCCCTTTCAGGGTCGGCAGCGCTAGTGTGCTACCCCTGGTGTTGCACACGTCCATAGGCCACGGTGACTGCTTCCCATCAGGTGGGCCGTATACTTGTCTGCTACCTGAGTAGTATAAAAAATACCTGGCTTACTGACAGCAGGTGTGTAGAATCGAAATGTTATCGTTCATTGACCTGATACGAATGCAAATTAGTGCTATAGTTAGTCGCGACAGTTTTTAGGTGTTCCATGCTGATAAACATACATACATACCTAATGGCTAAGTGGTAAATCGAATATTGCAAAGTTTAGCCATCCTTACCATGTCAGTTTCAGGATGGGTGACAATTTTTACACATTGATAGGTACCCCTTTTTACCCGACTGCGACTGAAAGGAGGGTAAAAAGGCGCTTGCAATTTATTTGATTACAATCGGTTAAGTAGAACCGGAGATATGAGCAAAAATATAATAATTAAGGTTGAATTTCGGTGATGTCCCTTCACTACTTGAGCATTATTAACTCCTTAGATATATTCATACTTTATTATTATCCGGGCAGCTATGTTATAACTAAAAAGTATAAAATAAAAATAATAAATTTAAAAAATCAAAAAGCCCGACTGCCTAAAACTGAAAAGAAAAAAACAAGCACTTAGATGTCCGGTGGTTTAGAAACACAACAACTGAACAGTCGGGATCCATTGAAATTAGATTGGCTGTCGAATAATGGATCCCGACTGTTCAGTTGTTATGTTTCTAGACCACCGGACATTAATCTAAGGGCCTAATTTTTTCTTTTTAGTTTTTAGGCAGTCAGGTTTTATGATTTTTTAACCAACTTCAAAAAAGGGGAGGTTCTCAATTCGACTGTATTTTTTGACCACACGGGAAGCGGCGGCTATCAAAAAAACAGGAATTATCAAAATTGGTTCACCCAGTCAAAGTAGGTACTAAAATAACAAACATTAAAAAAATACAGTTGAATTGAGAACCTCTTCGTTTTTTGAAGTCGTTTAAAAAGACGTTTGTTCAAGATGTTTATCTACCCTCAACACACATAACTTTCTTTATCAGTTTCACCGCAGTCGGGTAAAAATCAAAAATGTCACTTACTCATGCAGTTTGTCCCAAAACCCACAAAATGTCAAACTGGGTTATCTAAACACTTGATGTACCCACACCAACACTTTGTAAACACACTTATCTGAAATATCAGGTGGATAAAACTAATATGACAGCCTGGGCAAGATTCTTTTCAACGCGAATTTATTTACGTAAACTTACGTAAAGTCCGACTGGGGTAGTATCTCTGCCCTACAGAACACCGCCCCATAATAACCATCGTGTTGTGTTCCCCAAGGTAAGTAGGGTAGCCAGAGCTCACTGTACCCCTCATTCCCCCACCCCTTTCTAGCCCTCCCCTCTTACCTTCAGGGTAGGCAGCGCGTCGAGCATCGAGCGAGGTGAAGTCGTTTTGACGTGACCGATATTTAAAAAAAAACAAATCGGGAAAATTACCATACATGATCACAAAACTAAGAAATTACGGGCATGTATTGGTTAAATAAGTGCCACGGGGACGAAGTATGTCAAGCAAAGCCGCAGTGGACAGTAGTATTATAATCAACAAGCACTGCAGTACTGCAATGGTATGTCGTGATATCTGCATTGACTAGCCGCACTCAGGTAAATGGCAGTAATTCATTCCTATAAGACTGAGCGAGCTATATTCATAGGCTATTATGCAGCTAAACCTTAATTATTTTGCATCGATAGCGCAGTTGTGGCGTAGCGGTAGTGAACGCGGCCGCAGCGCAGGAGGCGCGGGTTCGATCCCCGCTCTGTGCAAATATTTGTATGTATGAATATGGGTATTTGCATTGGTCTGGTCGTGCCTCGGAGAGCACGTTAAGCCGTCGGTCCCGGTTGCCATACAAACATCTATGGCAGTCGTTACTGGTAGTTGGAGCCCTAAAAAGTCCAACAACAACGGTCTAGCTGCAATGCTTCGATTTCGCCTAATGTCACTATTGGGTTGTGAAGGTCAGATGGCAGTCGCTTCACGGAAAATATCGAGGTCCAGCCAAATCCGTAGACTGGTAAAGCGGGCCCCAGATTCCGAGGTGAAAACTTTGGATGCGACTGGGATTAACGCTAGGTTGAAGAAGAGCGCAGCAGTTAGTAGTGCGGGTTCGATTCTTGCGTCGTCAGGGTTCACAAGCCTTTGCCCAACTATATTGGGTTGGCTTTCGATATAACTTACTGACGGCCGAATTTCGATATTGAAGCGACTGCCATTTGACCTCTACAACACACTGGCAATTTTTTTATAGCTCTTAGGTGGCAGACAAGCACACGGTCCACCTGATGGAAAGCGATCACAGAGGCCAATGGACATGTGCAACCCTAAGGACGTCACACTCGCATTGGCAACCCTAGAGGGGTGAGGTTAGGGGGATTGGGAAAGGAAATGACAGAGGCTCTGTGCCGACAACGTAGGAAACTTTAGTCTCCCCGTTGACAGCACAGAATCCCTCCAGTGAGCTCTGGCTCCCCTACTTACCTTGGGGAACACAACACGCTGGTTATTATGTGGCGGTGTTCTGTAGCGCGGACGCGCGGAGGTACTACCCCAGTCGGACTGCTCAGTTCGGACGGGAGATACCGTCGTGTGTTAGCACAGTATCACCAATATTGTATTAGTTTCTCTTTACGAATACAATATGCTCAATATCAATATTCGAATGTAATAGCCAGGATTCGAACTCGGGACCTTCCGATCTAGCCTCTTAACTACTAATCTACCGAGGCTTATAGAAACTCATTGTAGATTTTTCATACCTATACACATAATCTACACCCAATCTAGGTACTTCTAAAACAAGTGTTCTACGTCATATTGTTAACCGCACACATGAAACCTATATCGATCTCTGTCTACCACAGTACGATAGAACGGGACGGTTATATTCCATGTGTAGTGACGAAACCAAAATGGCGTACAACCTTGGATTGAACAGTGCACTGATAACGAGAGAAATTGTTTAAAGAATTGTTTTTTTCTATTTTTCGTTATGGTTTTTACAAACAATCGTGGTTTAATTGGGAAATATAGTTAGAAAATGTGTTAAAAGCCTTGATTTTACTTATTAGTGTTCCCTACCAGCATCGCCCGTGACGTATTACGAACCCCCGTTGCACCCCTTTAACTGCCTATACATGTCCCACTGCTGGGCACGGGTCTCCTCTCCTCTAACGAGAGAGCTGAGAGGGTTTACACCTTAATCCACACACGCTGGCCTAATGCGGGTTGGTGGATCGGACATGTCCTTAGAATTTCTTCTAGGACATGTGGGTTTCCTCACGATGTTTTTCCTTCAACGTCAGCAGTTGGTAAATTATGCGATTAACACATTAAATTCCACAAAGTGAAATTCATATTGGTACTGTCCGGCCGGATTCGCACTCGATACCTCTGAGTAGAGGCCGCGTCCTTATCCATTCAGCTACCATCGCTTTTTTATATCAATCTATCTAATGTAAATACCCGTAATGTATAAGTTTTCATTTACTCATGTGTGGAAATTTATCGGATTTGTTGACATTAATAATTACTGTTGCGCTCCCTTGAGTAGAAGCGTGATGATATACCTATAAACCTATGACACTCACAAATAATGTGAATTTCTAAATATTCGTGATCCTATGAATGAAATTTTTAAAGCAATTGTATGCTTGATTTTCTAATAGGAAATTTCGAATATCTAGAATGGGTCCCAAGCCCTTGAATTTCATGGCGAATAATTGTATTTTTGCCAATAAACCGGTATTGTTTCTCATTGTTTCCATATTGTGTACAATTAGAGGGCCCAAACTACCCGTAGGTTTGATACGAACTTGTAAATTATAAATATATTTTCAGGACAGCGATGAAATTTGTACAAAAGATATAGTACGAGATCCCACTGCAAAATCATGCATGAATCGAATATTTGGTAAGAACCAAATTTTACGCATATTTATGATTAGGAGAACATTTATTTACTAGGTTGCCTATCAAAATGTGGCCGCTATATGTTTAATTCAATTTTTGCTAATTCATTTTTCGGAAAAAAAATCCATCACATGGTTTTTAAATAAAATATCATCCACGTCACGGCAATACACAAAAGGACTCTGAAAAATCACGGTTGCCGTTGCGCACTTCGCCGTACCTCTTCGCAGCCAGGTGTAAACAGGTATGATTTTGATACATTTATGCAATCATAACGGACATTTATTATTTTTACATTAAATTAAAGCTATTTTTTTTCTGTTTACTATAATATACGGTTGCCTAATTAAATCTGGCTGCAAATAAGGGTTGCTGGCTGTTAAAGATGGTAAATATATTTAAGATAGAGTGAACGAGAGCTAGCGCGTAGCATCACTAGTCAGACGAGGATAGCGACTAAATAACGTCAGTATAGCGTTATCTCACTGGAGCTGGAATTGAGTGAGTGAGACAACGCCAAACGCGTGACAGTTGACAGCGGCAAACTTAGGGTGAGCGGGTAGTATATTGTTGTTTTATTTCTAAGAACTAACAAATAATTATTATAAAGATGAAGGCGTGTTTTCTGTGTGAGAAAAAATCCAATGTACTTGATTTCAATAATGCATCATTCAAAAAGTGTTCACTAATGTTATTATTTCGTCGTAAGAAAAAATATAAATATCATGACATTTTATTGACAATTGAATCTACTGATGATTTTGGATATCATACTAAGTGTCTCAAAAAAATTACAGTTCTAAAACAAAAAGATTAAGAAGAATACAAAAAATTAAGAACATTTTTTAATTTTTATTTGCTTCAATGTTTAATTTTTTCAAACAGCACTTGTTCAATAAAATTTTATTTTATATAGGTAAGTAATTATTTTTCACCGATATTAATTTTTTTTGTAATTTTCTTTGTCATTTTGAAAAAGAAGACATTTCTTTTGGAGTATTTATTCAGTAGTCCCTATTACTGTTTGAACCGGTGGTTGAGAACCCTAGCATCCGACGCATGCGCAATGGTTTCAAAGCGTCATACAGCTGGCAATCGCTATCCTCGTCTGACTAGTGAGGCTACGCGCTAGCTCTCGTTCACTCTATCTTAAATATTTACCATCTTTAACAGCCAGCAACCCTTATTTGCAGCCAGATTTAATTAGGCAACCGTATATTATAGTAAACAGAAAAAAAATAGCTTTAATTTGATGTAAAAATAATAAATGTCCGTTATGATTGCATAAATGTATCAAAATCATACCTGTTTACACCTGGCTGCGAAGAGGTACGGCGAAGTGCGCAACGGCAACCGTGATTTTTCAGAGTCCTTTTGTGTATTGCCGTGACGTGGATGATATTTTATTTAAAAACCATGTGATGGATTTTTTTTCCGAAAAATGAATTAGCAAAAATTGAATTAAACATATAGCGGCCACATTTTGATAGGCAACCTAGTAAATAAATGTTCTCCTAATCATAAATATGCGTAAAATTTGGTTCTTACCAAATATTCGATTCATGCATGATTTTGCAGTGGGATCTTAGTCTAATAGGAATGCGGTAATTATCAGGGGTGTGGTGGGAAGTTTCTAAGTAATGGTGTACGCTGACGGAGCAGAAAATGTTATGCATTAATTACTTAGCGGTATTTCAGGATATTATGAAAACATTTTGAGGTTAGTTCGTTGTGATGTAATCTATTATCTATGGTGTTGTGACGCAGTGTTGTCAGCCTTTTTTTAATCGTACGGAAATCCCCATGGATACCATCACCGCCGGGATTGAACCGACTAAACCGCACGCTGTCTCGGGTCTTAATAACCAGGGTGTAAGGTTGCCTAATAGGCATATCCGTCGTACCCCAACTGACCCTGGGCAATCTACGGTTTTAAGACCGCCTTGACCTCCCGAAAGGGTGCTGGGGCGAGTATTGCGCCACTTCGCCGACGTTCGTCACTTCGTCGACGGTAGTGTTGTCAGCCCTAAAAATGTTTGAAAATAGTAATTTATCTATCCTATTATTCTTCAACTTTCTACTAATATTATAAATGCGAAAATTTGTAAGAATATGTCTGGATGTATGTTTGTTGCTCTTTCACGCAAAAATGGATCTGGTTGAAATTTGGTACAAAGATAGATGATAGATTATAGTTTGGAATAACACATAATATGCAACTTTTTATCCCGGGAAAAGATTTCCATGGGTGTAATAAACACAGCTATAATAAATAACTAACAAACTATAAATAATAATAAACAATAATGATTAACACAAGCTGCTGATTAGAATTATCGCGACATTTTAAAGCGTTATCGACAAATCACAGTTTACAATGCAGCTGATAATAATAGGTACCTATAGATTAATAATACGTTTATTTGTATTTTGATTTATGAGAGACCGCGGTAGCCTAGTGGTCTGGGTAATGGACTGCTGAGACGAGGTGTCGGGTTCGATCCCAGGTTCACCATGGCACACACCAATGACTTTTCGATGCTTTTCGAAGTCGTGTGTGTATCTATCGAAGGTTTATAAGTGCCCGGTTAATGGCAATAGGCTCGCCACCTATTACATTGGGACCTAAATATAAACTGGCGAAATGTGGGTGCTAGCACCTCTGCCTTCGGGGATATAGGCGTGAGTTTATGTTATGTTATGTTATGTATTTTGATTTATTATCAACCTCCTGGATTTTGTGCACTGGAGCCTATAAACCTTTTTTTTTTTCAAAATCTTGAAGAGTATAAGTACTTCAAGCCCCCCTGTGAAGGATGCTACTGGTGGTAAAAATCTAACATGGCATAAATTTGTCACAAAATTCGGCCGGGTAGTACCACCGTGCACGATTGCGAAAAACCCTCCATAGTAATACAATCTCGGTTGGATTGCGTTCAGGGGTCAGCAAGTGCATAGCCGGGCAGGGGGGATTGTGGTCGCAGCACTAGTGGGACCGGTGGGTGTCCCGCGGTGCTGCGACGACAATCCTCTTTTGATGAGGCCGTCAAGCTGAGTGCCACCATTGTTAACATGGTACGTGTATGTAATGGGGGATCCCCTTCCTGAGACTTTACCTTTAGCTTACCATCAGGCGAGGTGAAGTCAAATTTACGTGTCCTGTATAAAAAAATGTTCAAATGCAAACCAACACTTTGTATATTAAGTGAATTATAATAATCTTTTAATAATCGGCATAGCATATAGCTAATGTTGCCCACCCTGTCCTATAAAGCGATTCAAGGCTCTGACCTACATTCTACCCGCAGTGCGGCGCCCTCAATGTTGCCACGCTGAAAAATTTATACCATTTATTACTTGGCAAGTTTTCGGCACAGGTTTTTGGATCGGACTTTCGGTGATTTATAATATGGCTACATCTTTATATCTTTACCATAATTTTTTTACCGTGATTCAGCTTTTTTTGCAGATAAAACTTAGTTTAAACGTGTGAAAAAAATATTACGAGGAAATACAATATGGAGTTCTACAAGAAGGTTTTTACAGGGTCGGTAGCGCGAGTGTAACGCTTTTGGTGTTGCACGCGTTCATATAGGGCACGGTGACCGCTTACCATAAGTGGGACTTATGCTTGTCTGCAACCAAAGTGGTAAAAAACCGACTACACTTGGACCAAAGTAAAATGGGACCAGCTATCAAATAAAAAAAATCATCAAAAACAGTAACACATAAAAAAATATCCTAGTTTATTACAAAACCTCCTCCTTTTTTGAAGTTGATTAAAAAGGAAGTAGAACGTATAAGTATTTGCTTTATTCGCACGCATAAACACGAATAGCAAAGATGTTGTTTATAGGTACACAAATACGTCAAATTCACTCGATTAAACAAGATGACATACAAAGATGTGCCAGCTCGCTCAAGTCAACTTTATAATATTAAAATATTGTATAGATATCTGACTTAACGGTTGCATACAAACATCTATGGCAGTGGTTACGGGTATTTGGAACCCTAAAAAGTCCAACAACAACGGTCTAGCTGCAACGCCTAATGTCACCATTGGGTTGTGAAGGTCAGATCAGTCGCTTCACGGAAAATATCGAGGTCCAGCCAAATCCGCAGTTAAGACTGGTAAAGCGGACCCCAGACTCCGAGGTGAAAGCTTTGGATGCGACTGGGATTAACGCTAGGTTGAAGAAGAGGAAGAAGATATCTGACTATCCCTTAGGATTTTTCTTTGTTCTGTGATCCCTTCGATATTAAACAGGCGTGAATATTATGCAAAACAGGATCAATATAATCCAGATTAAGGTTTCTAGGACTACATCTGTTTCTAGGTCACCCGTGGGCCGGGCTAGTCAATAAACAGAGTGCTAGAATTTATCCTGGATGAGAGCAAACTCGGCCCTTTGACCTGGGACTCTACCCCATAGTACGTCATTGCAGACAGAGTCTCAATCAGCTAGAAAGAAAGAACCTTTATTCAGAACTGTTTCCGGAAAGCTATAACCTGGGAGTCTTTAAGTCAAGAGTGAATAGGTTGCTGCTAGGCAAGCGTACTCCACCGTCGACCACATCGTCACTTACCATCAGGTGAGATAGTGGACAAACGCGAGCCTATTAACTAAAAAAAAAGAACTTAACTTTGAGACTTTTTTTTTATCGTGCGGAAATCCCTATGGATACCACCCCCGTCGGCCATCGGAGGTGGTTATATCGGGATCGAACCAACTCGTCTCGGGTCTTAATTACCGGGGTGTAAGGTTACCTAATAGGCATATCCCTCGCACCCCAGTTGACCCTGGGCCATCTACAGTTTTAAGAGGGCCCCCTCGACCCGTCCGTCCGTCCATCTTAAGGGTGATCGGCTGCGAGAACGCTATCCCTCTACACTCTTCTCTGTACAACCAGTTGTTCCGAGGCATTGCAAAGAAATAAATAAATATTCTACGACATTCTACACAGCGCTATCTAGGCCCAAAGTTAAGTGCCTGTCACCTTTCACCCCACCGTCTCAGCGAGGTGGAGCGACTACCCCCACTCGCCCCACCCCTTTCGAGAGTACGAGGGGCTATCTTAAAACCGTAGTGGTCAGCTGGGGTGCGAGGGATATGCCTATTGGGTAACCTTACACCCCGGTAGTTAAGACTCGAGAGCGGCGTACGGTTTTAGTTAGTCCGATTCCGACATAACCACCCCCGATGGCCGACGGGGGTGGTATCTGTGGGGATTTCCGCACGAAAAAAAAGGCTACACAGGTTACAAGGTTTTTTTTTTATACCACTTAGGTAGCAGACAAGCACACGGCCCACACTGATGGAAAGCGGTTACCGTGGCCTATGGACGCGTGCAACATCAGGGGCGTCACACTCGCGCTGCCGACCCTGCAAAAACCTTCTAATGCACTTCTTGAAGAACCCCATATTGGGTCACAGGTCACAGATAAGTACATTATGTACCTAAATAATACTGCTTATTATTTTTTTTTGTGTCCAAAAGTAATAAAAAAAAATCTTTTTTTTTTTTCCGGAAATACAGACTCGGGCAGGGAATTCCACTCCTGAGACCATTCCATTCGACTGAGAAGAAAAAAGTAGCTAACCTTATCGACCGAGAATAACGTCGTATCTGTGAGTACCGACATTCTAAGCCCAGTGGCGGATTTACAAATTTGCCGCCAGTAGGCTATACAATTTTCCCCATGACTACCCCCCCCCCCCGTCAGCCATCGGGGGTGGATATATCACTATCACAAGGACACCGCTCTCCACACTCTTGTGACTCCATAGGTATTCTTGTGACAGCTCCATGATTCTTCCATGACGGGTCTTGCCGCCTTAGTTTTAATATAATTGTAACGTGCTCTTTTTTCCGTGCAGAAATCCTTATGGATACCCAACCCGCGGCTAACGGGGCAGGTTATGTTGGACTTTTACCGACTAAAACCGCACGCCGTCTAGAGTCTTCTGACGCCAAGGTGTGAGGTGGCCCATAGAGCATTTCCCTCGGTCCCCAGCTTGACCTGGGCCATTTCCGGATTCGAGATGGCCCCCTCGGGTTTGGGAACCACGGTGTTCGCATTGGGGGGGGGGCGGGAGGGCGTGCTGCCTCCTTGGTCTGCTTCTGCTAGGGTGACAGACGACTCCACCCATCACCCCCAGGCCTGCGCTCATAGAGGACGAAAGTCGTCAGACCTCCGACGCCTTCGGCGTCTGCGCACGTCACCGTCCGGGTGAGCTCTGTGCAGCCTCTCCCGAAACCATTCCGCCGCCTCCTTCTCGAGCATCACTTGCTCGCAGAATGAGGCGGCGGCCGACCACGCATCGCAGTAGGAGGCGGCGACTGACCACGCGTAATTGTGACGTGCCCTAGTGAAGAGTATACCTGCTATTGAAGAGCTAAAAACAGCGGCGAGTACTAATTAGAAGGTGGATTAAGATATGCCTCTCCAAGAAAACGCTCCCCAAAACTCGTTTGTGTATATAATAAAGTTTTTTTTTTTTATTTATGAAAGAAAAAAAAAATTGGCTCAAAATTGCCGCCCCCTAAAATCTGCCGCCCTAGGCTCCAGCCTACTCAGCCTACTGTTAAATCCGCCACTGTCTAAGCCGCTCAATGTCGAACTTATAACAAATTCAAGATTAAAAGTAAATTATTCATCTGTTGAGGCTGCTTCAATTTAATCCTAATTCTGTGAGCCTACCAAGATCTGTATAATACCCGTTGTTGTTTTTTGACATAACACAGAGAGCAAGTATAACATCTTATTGAGCCGTATGAATGACATGAGAGTTTAGTCTTCCTGCTGAGAGCACAGAACCTTAAGAGGAGGTAGGACACGGCGGTATCTTACGTCCGAACTGAGCAGTCCGACTGGGGTAGTACCTCCGCCCTATAGAACACCGCCCCATAATAACCAGCGTGTTGTGTTCCCCAAGGTAAGTAGAGTAGCCATGCAGAGCTCACTGTATCCCTCCTCTCCCCACCTCTTCCTAGCCCTCCCTTCCCTTCAGGGTAGGCAGTGCGTGTGTGTCACCCTTAAGGTTGCACACGTCCATAGGCCACGGTGACCGCTTCCCATCAGGTGGGCCATGTGCTTGTCTACCCACCTACGTAGTATAAAAATAATCTTTTAGGTTTTAAGGTCAAATGTGCCGCTAAATCACGGGTTTGATTCTCGCTTTGTGCCCAGTCGGATTGCTCATTTCGGATGGGAGATACCGTCGTCGTGTCCTACCTCCTCAAAAATCATAATATATACTTTCGACTATTTCTTTCGTTCGTATTTCGTACAGGCCCGAAGTTTCGGATAGATATTACTTAGTAGCTCCCCTATTTTTTTTTTTTTTTTTTTTTTTTATACTACTTATATACTTTACTTTTATATACTTTTTTTTTTTTTATTTACTTATATACTTTGTAAACTGTAATCTATATAATCCTTTCTCGTTTGAACAGCTGTTAGTTTGGCAGCAAGATCTCGCCATATTGACAATGTAAGTTAATCCATAGATTTATATCTTCATCTAAATCCAATCCAGGGGACTATCCACGTGCCGGGATGCGATGGAAATGCTTTTGGGGTCACCCCGGAACTCGAACACCTGAGATGGAGGGGCGTGCGGTTTTAGCACAGATTAAAAAAATATCTACAAGTAGAAGTAGCTAGGGGGCGGGGTTGCGTCGCCAAAAAGTTAAGTGTAATTACACTTAACTGAAGCAATCTCTCACTTGAAGGGGTAGATTAATTACTTATCAATAAATGATGAAAAAATCTTTTTTAAGTTAACAGTTTTAAATTGTATTGTCATCAGAACTAAAGACTTCTGCCAAATATCAGACCAATCAGACAACTGAAAGGGGGTCAAATTTCAATTACTAGATTTGACCCAAACAAACAGGTCGAGTTAAATAAAACTGTTTAATAATAAATAAGTTTGTTTCAGTAACATTATTATGTGTGTAATCTATATCTATATCTACACTAATATTATAAAGAGGAAAGATTTGTACCTATTTTTGTATGTTTGTATGTTTGTAATGAATTAGGCTCCGAAACTACTGGACCGATTTCAATAATTCTTTCACTTATAGAAAGCTACACTATCTGGGAGTAATACAGGCTATATATCATCACGCTACTACCAAAGGGAGCGGAGCAGTGAGCATTAATGTCAATAAATCGGGCAGATTTCCATACATCTTTACTAATAGCACGAAAAAATGTTGGAACAAAATCCGAATTCCACGCGGGCGGAGCCGCGGGCAACAGCTATTAATTATACTTTTCCTATATTTATGGTACAATATATACATCCAATGAGTAGTATTAGAAATCTGTGTGAGTGTAGGTATTTTTTGGCGACGATTTCTTTGTATTTTTACTTTGATACTACTGTCTTTAAATGTTCTGTGGGTTTTAGTCTCGTAAAACTACGCAAGCAGATTTTTTTATACATAGGTATATTTTATCCACCCAAAGGGGCCATCTTAAGCCCAAAGATGGCCCGGGTCAAGCCGGAAAGCCCCGATGGTCAACGGGGATGGTATCCAGGGGTATTTCGCACGAAAAAAGGAAGGTACTTTCTGAGTACGTGTAGCATAAAAAAATGCTATAGGGCTTACAAGAACAGTTTACAAAACAAATTTTCTTTCCACGTGAGTTTGAAATTCAATACGTTAGTGGCATTGTTTCCATTTTTGTTTGGCATTCGATACAAACGGATACACAGACTGACAACATTCAAGTGTACAAACTCAACATTCTGATAAAATTACTGTTTTCATGTTAGAACTTATAGTCGGACTAGCTGTTGCCCGCGGCTCCGCCCGCGTGGATGTCGAAATCTGTTTCAAAAAGTATCCTATCTCTCAAGTTGGATCGAACTGCACATGGTGTGCGAATTTTATTATAAGCGGTTAAGTGGTTTAGGAGTACATTGAGGACAAACATTGTGACACGAGATTTATTATATATTAAGATTTATAATTAGACGAAGATATCTGACGTATACTGGGTTAAAGTTTTTGATGAAAAAAAATAGTGTTGTGACAAAGTGAACTATTATATTAAATGAATGAATGAAGTTCAAGTAGCATGGATAGCCTAGTGAATGGCTAGAGCGCCATACTGCCGATATTTTATTGTAAAATAGTAATTATACGTAATTGTAAAGTAGTTATAGCAGTTCTTTTTAAGTAAGAAAAGTATAGTAAGAAAAGATTAACGATCCCTCATCATTCATTTCATAAGGTCGAACGGAAACTGAATGCATCAGTTGCATCACTATTACTGAATATAGCAACATTATTTGACGAAGTGACATTAGCTACTGTCAATTGATATCGTTTAACAAAAAATTCGACTATAGAAGAATGTTTCAAGCACTGTCACCCTAAATGCGCCATCTTGAAATTTGGCGCAACTACCCTTAATACCCATTACTTTGAAATTTTTAAACAATTATTTGCTAAATTATGTGTAACGCAAAAACTACTGAATAAGTTGTTTTATGATTTGTTTATAATTTATCTTGCACCCTGATATCAACCCATTTATGTCCCACTGCTGGGCACGGGTCTCCTCTCCTCTAACGAGAGAGCTGAGAGCGTTTACACCTTAATCCACACACGCTGGCCTAATGCGAGTTGGTGGATCGGACATGTCCTTAGAATTTCTTCTAGGACATATGGGTTTCCTCCCGATGCTTTTCCTTCACCGTCAGCAGATAGTAAATCATGTGATTAGCACATATAAATTCCACAAAGTGAAATTCACATTGTATGTCTTGCCGGATTCGAACTCGATACCTCTGAGTAGAGGCCGCGTCCTTATCCATTCAGCTACCATCGCTGTATCATCTTGCAGCCTACATAGTTAATTGTTATGTTCTTTCATTGATTAAAAATTAAACCTAAAAGATACTTTTTTTATGGTTTGCTTACATTTTGTCTTACGGCCAAGTAAATTAGTTATACTTATGTGAATGTAACTATATTTATTTCCTTCTAAAAACGTCGTAAATCGAAATACACCTTTCCGTCCCTTAGAAAAGTAATCAATTGTCTTCTGAATAAATAATTCTCATACTAAAAGTTAACCTATTAGCCCAGTTAACTGGTGAGCGAGAACGAAACAGCTGATACACGCGTCCCGCTCTAACAAAACGTGGTCCAATCGATATTAACACCGGCGAATGGCGCATTGGGGCGGTTAGGAACAGCGATAGTACGTAGTTTGATGCCCGGGAAGGATATTTTGTTGTGATAGAATACGTTTTTTAACCCACTTCAAAAAAGGAGGAGGTTATCAATTCGACTGTATAATTTTTTTGTTTGTCACTTCAAAACTTTCAACTGGGGTTTTTTTTATTTATATCGGTCACGTCAATATGACTTCACCTCGCCAGATGGTAAGCTAAAGGTAAAGTCTTAAAAAGGGGGTCCCCATTACATACACCGACAGTGACATAATGGTGGCCCTCAACTTGACGGCCTCATGAAAGAAGAGGTGATTGTCGTCGCAGCACTGCGTGACAAAGCGCAGATATTGGTTTAGACTACGCCAATACCCACTGGTCCCACAAGTGCTGCGAAAACCATCACCTCAAGCCCGGCTATGCACCTGCTGAACCCTGAACGCAATCCAACCGGGCTTTTTTTATACCACTTAGGTGGCAGACAAGTGCACGGCCCACCTGATGGGAAGCGGTCACCGTGGCCTATGGACGTGTGCAACTCCAGAGGCGTCAAACTCGCGCTGCCGACCGCACCATAAACACTTGGAATTATTTACCAGCGCATGTGTTTCCTTCCTCCTACAGTCCCGGGTCCTTTAAGCGGGGCGTGAAAAAGCATTTGATGAGGCCGTCAAGCTGAGGGCCGCCACTGTAGCACTACCGGTGTATGTAGTGGTGACCCCGGTCCTGAGACTTTGCCTTTAGCTTTCTATTAGGCGAGGTGAAGTCATTTTGACGTGTCCTATATAAAAAAAAGGTGTTGGACCCTAAAAAAGGAAGACATGTTTCGCAAGAAGGTAGGTATATAGGTCGTGTAAATCGTTACAACCGTCCGTGTGTAGGCTCAGGTGTGCGTGAGCGCAGCTAGGTATGTTCAAGCAAGCGCTAATTTAATTTGAGTTGTTTATGAAAGGAGATGTTTCACAAATGTATGGACCCTGGGCCCGATAATTGTACACTACTCAGAAAAATAGCTAGGCAATGTAGTTTTCATTTTTCACTATTCAATTCTTATAATATTGCCTCGTATTATGGGCGGAATCTAACTAAATAAACACTTTCTTGCAACACAACAAAAATGGCGGACTAAAACTATAAAAATTTACTCATATTTTAATTTATGCCCTTAAATTTTGGAGGCGAATAAATATAATTGTGTTTTTGCCAATAACCGGTATTATTTATGTTTTTTAACCGACTGCCAAGAAGGGTTATGTTTTTCGCGCGTATCTTGTATGTATGTATGTAGGTATGTTTGTATGTATGTAAGATTCTTTATTACCTCATATCTCTCAAACCACTGGACGGATTTCTTTAATTAATATATCGTTAGATTCGTCTCGGTAACCCAAGTGTTCTTAGATAGGTGACGCGAAAAAAAACCAACATGGCCGCTGTAATACGATATAGTTTACAGGAAAAAAATTTTTTTTTGCAATTATCCCCGTTTCTACTTAACCGATTGTGATCAAATATCCGTAAGAATTTAAGTCCAAGACCTTGCAAACAAAAAAACTGGGCTAAAATCCGTTCAGTAGGTAGTTTTTCTGCAATAAATTAATTTGAATTTGCGTCTATCGAGAACAATAGTTTTTATTATAACAATTTTTTATATACCTTTATTTATATTGACACGAGACAAAAATGTACATTCGTCCATATTTAGTCTTAAGATATCTATGTATAACCTGACGTCTCAAAATGCAGCAGTGGAGTTTGTTGCGCCGTTTCTTCTCCACTAGCGCCTAGGAAGCGGTGGTTAACTTAGTATTAAGTAGTTTTTGACGTCAAAAAGATGTAATTACGTTGCACTATTTTGAAAATAAAGAAAAAAATTTAAAAAAAAAATTATTAGTTACTAGCTGTTGCGGCTTCCCCCGCGTGGACGTCGATTTTCGCGTTTTTTTTTCTATATCGCCGGTTCTAATCAGCCGATTATGATCAAATATAATATGCGTAAGATTTTGAGTCTAACTTTTCTAATAAAAAAAAACCGCATCAAAACCCGTTCAGTACTTTTTACTTCCTTGATATACAAGCTATCCAACACAAAAATAATTCTTCAATAAGAAGTGTCTAAGCAAATAAAGTAAGACTCAGTCTAACTTTTCTAAAAAAAAAACCGCATCAAAACCCGTTCAGTACTTTTCACTTCTATACAAGCTATCCAACACAAAAATATTTTTTAATAAGTGTCAAGTAAAACATTCACTCAATAAGGTCTACGAGGAAGTGCTACGATGATGCGCTACGGTGAATGTAGAAGCAAGAGGAGGTAGGCAGAGACTTATAACATTACTAGCTGTCCCCCGCGGCTTCGCCCGTGAACCAGGTATACTTAATCCCCGTGTCACTTAATTAACGCATGGAAATTTGCCCGATTCGTTGACATATATGAGTACTACTCTGCTCCCCTAGGCCGTAGCGTGATGATATATTTAGCCTATAGCCTTCATCGATAAATAAGTTATTCAATTCAAAAATATTTTTTTCAATTCGGACTAGTACCTAATTCCTGAGATTTACGCGTTCAAACAGACTAAAAAAAATTGTGTTCAGTATCGTTCATACTCGTATACATAACGCAAGTTTTTTATTATATATCTCCAATGTACAGACATATCTACTTTACTATTTTAAAATAGTATATTATAAATAGATTTATAGATATCTTAATATATATAAATCTCGTGTCACAATGTTTGTCTTCAATGGACTCCTAAACCACTTAACCGATTATAATAAAATTCGCACACCATGTGCAGTTCGATCCAACTTGAAAGATAGGATAGTTTTTGAAACGGATTTCGACATCCACGCGGGCGGAGCCGCGGGCAACAGCTAGTATAGATGTAAATACAAATTATCGTTTCGGCTGTGTAGGTAACATCAAAACTGCATAAAACTAAATTTTACTAACAAAAATTAAATCAAGCCCTCGTTAATAATTTCGTTTGTATACAGATAATATAGCATTCAGTTGAACGGTTCAAAAATAAAAATACAGAAATTATTAAACTCAATTTGACATTTAGCATAGCTAATTCTTTTTTTGTACATTTGTTTTTTTTTAACCCTGTGAAGGACGAACATTGTATCTTCAAGTTAAATACACAAACACAAATATTGTAAAATACATAAATACAAATACAAGATATTCTATTTAGAACATCAAACAACTATTATAAATGCGACAGTTAATATATGGAGAATGTTTGTTACTCTTTCACGCAAAAACGGCTGAACGGATCTAGATAAAACGGATAGGCTAATTCATCTCGGGAATAGGTTCCTGTGGTGTGGGCCGTGTGACGAGATTAGCAGATAACAATAAATTCTACATAGCTTAGTTTAACTAGCTTGTGGTATGGGTTCTAGAATGCGGAGAAACATACTTATAATGCTTTTTTTGTGAATACATAATATATAATATAAATGGTAATAAGGTTACTGTATGCGTCAAAATCTCTTAAAAAGATAATTTTCACGCTTTTTCACACCCCGCTAAAAGAACCCGGAATTGTAAGAAGAAGGAGACCTTTTAAGCCAGCCATTGCTCGTTCAAGAAAGGTGTGTCCTTTATGGCATGTCCACATTTATATAACATTACCTACTATATAACATGTTAGTTAACGTACTTCATTGAGAAATATCGTCCACACTGATCTATATTATTATAAAATTGTAGACAATTATCTGTGTCTGTACATTGGATGTATTATGTTGATTTGATGTTATATGAAGGATTCTGAACACAATTTTTCTTGGAATCTTGTCTGTTAGTCTATTTTATCGTAATGAACGCAAAAACTACTGAACAGATTTCGATGCGGTATTATTTTGTTTCAAAGGTCTTGGTCAGACTTAAATCTTACGCATGTTAGGTTACAATCGGTTGAGTAGAACCGGATATATAGGCAAACAACGTGGAAACCGACATCCACGCTGGCGTAACCGCTGGCAAGTATAACATAATGTTAGTTAGCGTGCTTCATATCGTCCGCACTAATAAAAATATTAAATAATTTGGTTTTGTAACATGTCTTAGTTATAAAGTCTAGGTAGCGATGTGTAGAATTTCGTAGAATATTTTATATTATATTTATATAGTCTGAATATACCTTTACGGCCAAAATATGTACGTAATGTTCAGTTTACGTAAGAAAATATGTTGAAATATCTTAATTTCAGTGCAGTTGTCACGAGATGTGCACGTTTAATGACATTTAGTCAGACAATGTCACTTTAGTTTAACATTCATTGTTTTTGTTAATACTAGAGACCTGCCCGGTTTCGTACAGGTGCAAATTATACCCGGAAAAAAACAGACGGAAACATGAAAATTAAAAAGTTGTATTTTTGTTAAAGTATCGCATAATACTAAATTTTTTGTACACAGATCTCAGAAATCAAGCTCTACATAGGAATAAAATAATTATTTTGTGTTATTTTTATAACAATCACTGTATTTCAATGTAAGTTGAATAAAAAAATATTATATACGTAATTTTACGAAATTATTTATTTATATAATATCGAATAATGTTCAAGTAGGTATGTATAGTATAGCGCTCAATAATTTTTTTTTTCGTAGAAATCGTAGGCCAACTCTACGTCGTGTAATTCAGTAAGTAGGTACGTAAAGAAGTAACACGTTTCATTCCGTTTCATAATTGTCGCATATTTTAAACGGTTTTTGCTAATAGAAATTCATTAAAGTGGTTTTATAAGAATATTAGAATATTAGAATTTGATTTCAACATCGTAATATTTCTAATTATGTTTAAAACTTAGCTCTCAGCTGACGCACTTGACAGTAAGCAGCTTGCAGTTAAATTTATTGATAACAGCAAACGTACAACGTATATTCATGTCGAAATTACGCCTATAACCAATCACATAAAACCACACTACGCAAATGTTAAAAAAATACATTATTACACAAAATACACATTATATTTCACACTATTACACCCTAGCAATCACGGGTTAACATTACAACCATAGTCAAATTCAAATTTGTTTTAAAATTCGTTCAAAAATTGAAAAATGACAGCAAAAAGGTTGCGTTTTCAGCATCACTGTTAAGTACTTACTTGGTAGGTCTCGTCAGGTTTGCCCGGGTATGAAGCACTTCGTCGATAATCCGGAGGCCGAGGCGGAGCGGGCGCCCTACGCCACGGGGCGAATGCTGAAGGCTGCGGCGGCTGTGGCGCGGGCCACCTGTATTGTGGGGCTCTTCGGAACGGAGCCCTGTATTGTCTTTCATCATCCGCGACGCTCGGTGCCCCGGGGTATTGCAATTCGCCCATCTATAACATACGTCCGACCGTTAATGCGGTCGGACTCGTACTGGGGAGATAACGTATCGGTCGATGCTGACTGCGCGCGCAGCCAAACAGTTTAGCTAGTTCTGACATCACAAAAAAATATGCTTTATTTTTTTTTCCACTATGATTACTGCGTTCAGTAACTTAGTTTTGGCGCAGTATAGAACTTATAGGTTTAGTTATGTTTAGGTAGGTTTTTTGACGGATGATTTAATTCCAATTACAAAAAAAATATTGAAAAAAAATTTGACTTTCAAAATGGCGTAAGAATAACGTAATTTCATTGTTTTTCTAATGTTATGCATGAAAATAATACTTTATAATGTGTTTAAAATCGATCCACCTAAATAGAGACAAAATAGCAAAGGTTGTGTTTTCTTCAGTTCAAGCTCAGTTCGTACATGAAAATTAATGTAGATGGAGTTAGTGTTTGTAATTTCCATATTTTATGAGTTCGTTTGATTAAAGTAGTTAGGAATATTTTCATAAATTACCGATTTAACAATCAAAAGGTTCTTAATATGACGGGTATTTTTAGTTATTGTGTATTTTTACCCGACTGCCGAAGAAAGGAGGAGGGGATTAGATTGGCTGTCGAATAACGGATCCCGACTGTGTTTAGTTGTTATGTTTCTAGACCACCGGACATTAATCTAAGTGCTTGGTTTTTTCTTTTTAGTTTTTAAGCAGTCGAGTTTTTTGATTTTTTAATATTTTTTTAGCCATTTCTCTTCTAGGTATACCTATATGGCCTAGGTATATGGGTAGGTAGGTACTTTAATAATAATAAATTTAATAAAATATTCTACGACATTCTACACAGCGCTCTCTAGACCCAAAGTAAGCTTAGTTTAATTAGCGCGTTTTATGGATTATAGAATGCGGATAAACATGCTTATATTCTTTTTTTATAAATACATAAGTACATTATACATAAAAGATAAATAGAGACATTAATATTCATGCATACAAATATTTGCACTGAGCGGGAATCGAACCCGCGCTCCTTGTCGTAGCCGTCGAATGTACTACCTACCGCTACGCCACAGAGGCCATTAGTAGCTAGCCTACACCCGCCGCTCCGCCCGCGTAGACGTCGGATTTTGCATTATTTATTTATATTTGTTTGAAAGGTCTTGGTCAGACTAAAATCTTATGCATGTTTGATCATAATCGGTTGAGTAGAACCGGAGATTATATTCAACAAACGCGAAAACTGACGACCACGCGGGCGGAGCTGCGGGCTTAAGCTAGTAGGTATATATAATACAATAAAATTGTCAATTTATTACTATTAGACCTAATTACTACCTACTGCAGGTGACACGCTAGCATGTGACATTATTATAAGAATTGTCTATGGAAAAAACATGGCGGACGGCATTGCCTTCTATTATGTATATAGGTACTTTTCTTTTGTGCGCAAATCCCCTCTCGTATAGCCGGCTAGCGAGTGCGGTTATGTCGAATTCGAACCGACTAAAACCGCACACCGTCTCCGTCTAGTACCGGGATGTATGGTTACCCAATATAAGGCATTTCCGTTGCAGCGTTTTTTTGGATGGATACCTAGGTACCCCGCGGGTAGCGGGGCAGGTTATGTTGGACTCGAACCGGCTAAAACCGCACGCCGTGTAGGGTCTTCTGGTGCCGGATTGTAAGGTGGCCCGGGCCATCTTCGCGTTCAAGATGGCCCCCTCGGGTTTGGGAACCACGGGCCACGGTGTCATGCCCCCGGAAAAATGGCACTTGCGCCCCCGTTTGAACCTGGACCGATTCATTAACCAGTAAGCTACCGACGACGCTTGGATTTTTTCTGTTACTAACATAAAAACTGTTATTTTAACATTTCAAACACAACACTTCAATAGTAGGTACCTATTTGTTTACATAACATAACATAAACTCACGCCTATATCCCCGACGGGGTAGGCAGAGGTGCTAGCACCCACATTTCGCCAGTTTATGTTTAGGTCCCAATGTAATAGGTGGCGAGCCTACTGCCACTTTTTTTTATTACTAATTTGTTTATTTAAAAAATAAAAAAGGTAACAAAATTTACCGCCAAAACTTAGATGGAAAAAAAACCAACACATTATTGTCTATGCCGTAATATAGCGCACAGATTATACACAGTCCGCATTATGTTGACTGCATGCGGCAGTCACACTGACCCGTTTCCGAACGGTTCGCAGTTAACATGGGTCAGACTCGCTAATGGTTGATGAACGAAATTTATGTTATTAAAAGACCCTTGCGTATTTCTATAGTGTTTAAAACAAAGATGATTACATTTTGACGTCCTCTGTGGCGTAGCGGAAGTGCATGCGACTGCTACACAGGAGGTGCGGGTTCGGTTCCCGCTCAGTGCAAATATTTTTATGCATGAATATGTTTATTTCCATTGGTCTGGATTTTGGATGTTGAAATGGAGGTAGGACACGACTGTATCTCCCGTCCGAACTGAGCAGTCCCACTGGGGTAGTACCTTCTCCCTACAGAACACCGCCCCGTAATAACCAGCATGTTGTGTTCCCCAAGGTAAGTAAGGTAGCCAGAGCTCACTGTACCCCCTCCTCCCCTCCCCCACTCCTTCCTACCCCCCCCCCCCCTCTCTCCTGCAGGGTAGGCAGCGCGTGTGTGACACCTCTGGTGTTGCACACGTCCATAGGCCACAGTGTCCGCTTCCCATGTGGACTACCGTTTTTTTTTCGTATCGGTCACGTCAATATGACTTCACCTCTCCTGATGGTAAGCTAAAGGTAAAGCTTCAGAACTGGGGTCTCCATTTCATACATTGACAGTACTACAGTGGCGGCCCTTAGCTTGACGGCCTCATCAAATGCTTTATCACGGCTCGCTTAAATGCCATCGCGATAAATAGTGTTATATTACAGCAATACCTACCGACGTTTCAGATGCTCGAAAAAAAAAACAAAACAAGGGTTAAGATGTCAGAGGGCAGTCACTCCCATAAAAACCGTAAAAGCGAAGCTAAGATAAGGAGAAAAAGTATTTCCCAGATTTTCAAATTAATCTATCGACTAGATTTCGTGTTTTGCCCCCATAAATGAAATGCAAAAATACTCGTTTTATTAATTACTAGCTACCGCCCGCGGCTTCGCCCGCGTGGATGTCGGTTATCGCGACCAAACATAGCCTATGTTCATTCTCGAGGTCTGATCTACTCCTATACCAAATTTCATCAAAATCAGTTCAGCGGTTCAGGCGTGAAAGCGTAACAGACAGACAGACAGAGTTACTTTCGCATTTATAATATTAGTATGGATGTCAGATACCAGGTTTTAAAATTATACAGCCGAACTCCTACCTACCTACTTATTCAAAAAAGTAAGTTATGCCAGTTATGCACGTACCCATGCTAAAAACACATAAGTATCCATAATCGCTTTTACGTAACACTGTCAGCCTACTTCGCAGCTTAACTGGGTCAATTTAGGCTTTTCATACTCTAGAAAGCCTTGACTAGACATCTCTACAGCTGAAATTATCTGCATAAGATTATACCTACCGACTTTAGTTACATAGCGAGTTTAGTGAGTTTACCAACTGACGCATTTGTGTCCTAAACAATATATTTCAGCCATGTTTCAGTTCTACTATAGTATAGGTGGGCGTGTTACGAATAAATGTACACATAGAGCTATATGAATAAGCCGAACTAAGTCACTGTGTCAATGTAAACAACAGCAATGGTACATAATATAAATTGTACAGCTGACCAAGTGTGCAATGCGGTAAACAATGGCCGCTCTGCTAAAAAAGAACTAGTGCGTGTTATAAAATATAGATGGCGTTAACGGAGTCAGTAGTTCCATAGGTTGATAATAGATGGTGTAAATGTCGATAAGTATAAAAGGTCAACTGTAGATGGCGGTAATCACAACTTGAAACTGTTTTTTCTTTGGTGTTGTTTTGTATTTTATTATTTCTCGTAAGTTAATAAAATATTAAATGTGTGACGAAATAGGAGTTTTTTATTTTATTAAAATTATTGGTATTCAATACAATTAACATTCAGTCCAGAAATCAAAAACTATTTCATTTTGACATTTCTTCGATGACATAAATATTTATGAACGATATAAAAATGTCATATTTTCAAAACATTTCTCACAGTACTGTTTTGAAAAGATAAGAAGACAATTTAACTAAAAATTAATACATAATGACGGAATTAACCACTTTAGCCACAATAAAGTGCAATCAACAAGTCGTCCGTGCCGTTCGGTTCAATGTTGACGGCGCCTACTGCCTAACCTGCGGAGCAGATAAAAAAATTAAACTATGGAACCCTCATCGCCAACTTCTGCTCAAAACTTATGGTGGCCACGCCAACGAAGTATTAGACGCCGCTGGATCATGCGATAGCAGCCATATCATATCCGCTAGCACTGACAAATCAGTTATTTTATGGGACGTTACTACAGGACAACCATTAAGACGATACCGCGGGCACGCTAGTTCAGTAACTTGTATAAAATTCAACGAAGAATCATCAATGGCGGTTTCCGGATCTGTAGACAATACCGTCGCTTTTTGGGACGTCTTAAGCCGTAGACAAGAACCCGTACAAGTTTTAAAAGATGCAAAGGACACAATCACATCCATCCAAGTAACTGACCATGAAGTCTTGACTACATCAGTTGATTGCCACGTTAGGCTTTATGATATTCGTGTGGGAAAAATGATATCAGATTATATCGGACATATCGTTACGTTTGGGAGTCTAACGAGAGATGGACAGTGTTATATTTTAAGTTGTGCAGATAGTACAATAAAACTATTTGATAAAGATTCAGGTGAAATTTTAAATACATTTTTAGGTCATGAAAGCAAGGATTATTTACTTGAGAACGCTGTTACTGAAAAGGATAGTCATATTATCTGTGGTTCGGCAACGGGAGAAGTTTTTTATTATGACTTAATTAGTGCGAAGTGTGTACAGAAATTTGTTCATAGTCTAAGTAAACCTGTAGTGTCAGTTACACACCATCCGACGGATAATAGCTTTATATCGGCTTGTGAAGACGAAATTAAACTGTGGGGGGTGAAAGCTATGGAAGAATAAATGATGGTTTATATAACAATTTTCTCTTCACTGGACTGATACCTCTCAAACTGGTACTTAATAGAGGTAGGACACGACGGTATCTCCCGTCCGAACTGAGCAGTCCGACTGGGGTAGTACCTCCGCCCTACAGAACACCGCCCCATAATAACCAGCGTGTTGTGTTCTGGTGGTAAGTAGGGTAGCCAGAGCTCATTGTACCCCTCCTTCCCCCACCCCTTCCTAGTCTCCCAACCCTTTCCTACCCTCGCCCTCGGCAGCGCGTGTGTGACACCTTTGGTGTTGCACACGTCCATAGGCCACGGTGACCGCTTCCCATCAGGTGGGCCGTGTGCTTGTCTGCCACCTATGTGGTAACAAGATCTTAGGGGCTCGAGCCAGGGGTGATATTGCTGAAATTGTGATCATCCTCCCATAGTAGACATTATCAAAAGTTGAAGCGTTGAGCCAGGAGTACATGGGATGGCACTTGCATGTATTACACTCTGAACTCACCTTGCAAAAGTTTGTGATTTATGAATAAGTTGTTGGATGAACGGACGGAACGGTTTGTTACTTTTTCATGCAATTAAATAAAAAAACAAAACATTATGTGTTATTACTATTAGAATAGTCGATTCTTTTTATGCTTCTTAGGTGGCAGACAAGGACACGGCCCACCTGATGGGAAGCGGTCACCGTGGCCTATGGACGTGTGCAACACTAAGGGTATCACACACGCGTTGCCTACCCTGAAGGGAAGGTGGGTGGGCTTGGAAGGGGTGGAGGGGTACAGTGAGCTCTGGTTACCCTACTTACCTTGGGGAACACAACACGCTGGTTATGTGGCGGTGTTCTGTAGCGCGGAGGTACTCGTACTACCCCAGTCGGACTGCTCAGTTCGGACGGGAGATACCGTCGTGTCCTACCTCCATTTTTGTTTTATTGGATACTGGATATTTCAGCGCTGTTGCAAGCGTCATGATCACGGAAGTATTGGTATGTGGCGACTTGAATGTTAGGTACTAGGCAGACCGTCTGAAGAGCCCATCTAAAAGCCTTTAGCCCAGAGTCAGCTGGGGTGCGAGGGAAATGTTTTATCGGCCACTTCAGCGTCTGTGAACTCAAGACGGCGTACGGTTTTAGTCGGTCGCTAGCCCGCTTATCTGTCACCACGAAACACCCCCGCGCGCTAGATTTAAGTTTTTTTTCGTGCGGAAATAAGGTACTAGGCAGACCGTATTAGTATACCCTCCTCCGCCCACACACGTTTGTCGCGCGCGTCGCTACTACTACTGTCCGAGTTCTCACTTCGCACTCGAATACGTTTCCAATACACAATACTTGAGACGCGAGATAGGCATGTCATGTTGGTAGAGTGGGTGGCGCACATCAGTCTCCTGCTTTCCCTTCTCGGTTTCACAGGCAACTTGTCGTAGTACACTTGGTGGAGCGATACCAGCAATTGGGTACAGCTTGATCAAGGGGGTGGGCTTGAGGCAGCCTGTTATAATGCGGCATGTGTCGTTTAGTGCGGTATCAACCTCCTTGGCATGGGCAGAGCGGTGCCATACTGGGCAAGCAAATTCGCCTGTCGAAAAGGAAAGTGCGAGGCTGGTTGTCCTAACGACATGCGGGGCTGCCCCCCAGGATGTAGATGTTAGACGTCTAGATCTAAACGAAGCAAGCGAGGAAGCGATCAATGTCGCCAAGTTTTGGGCTGAGCACATCTAATGCTTCAAAAAAATGCCATCGATACGAAAAGAAGAAGAACACAATACTTACTGTATCGACTACCGCGGCTTTTGGAGATCTATGCATGCAGTTTGTTTGGGCCTTGTGCCAGTTGAAAACCATCTCCTCGGTTAAGTTATCGGCTGTCTGTGTCGCCGAATTTTGAGCAGCACACCATATAATATTGAATATCTAACTTAATACTTAACTACTTTATTACCATCGATTCGAAGAAGTTCTTTTATGTAGGTACTTTTTTAATTCAATATCATAATATCTGGCACCTATTCATTTTTAGGAGGTAGGAAACGACGGTATCTCCCGTCTGAGATGAGCTGTCCGACTGGGGTAGTACCTCCATAATAAGCATTGTGTTATGTTCCCACCGATAAGTAGGGTAGCCAGAGCTCACTGTACCGCTCCTCCCCCCTCACCCCTTCCAAGCCCATCCCCCTTCCCTTCAGGGTAGGCAGCGCGTGTGTGATACCCTTAGTGTTGCACACGTCCATAGGCCACGGTGACCGCTTCACATCAGGTGGGCCGTGTGCTTGTCTGCCACCTACGTAGTATAAAAAAAAGTCATTCGTAGGTATGTACGCAAACGAATTGCATTTCCAAAAGCGGCAGTCGATTCGATACAGTGAGTGTTGTGTCGGAAAACTCGGAGACGTGGACATTAGTAGGGGCGACGGAGTGCGGAGGAGGGTAGATCGATACGATCCTAGTGCCCAACATCCAGCTCGCCACACACCAGTACGTCAGTGATCATGGCACTTGAAACAAAGCCAAAATATCGCATACTCTACAAAACAAACAAACATGGTAAGTATCCCTTCAACTATTTTAATAGTAAAAAATTACCATGTCTATCTAAAATCCTTTGAAACGTAGTTTACTATAAATAAAACATGATTTAATTTTGTCGTGCTGTGTAATACTAATAACACTCGGTTGACTCAGTGTTTTAATTTATTTTAGCATAATTTAAAACAAATTGTCATAGTATCCAGAATGTTCTGCATTTAATCTAATTATATTCAAAATCACATTCTCAGTCCACTGGCATTCTATTAGCCTTTTTATTTCTAAACGAAAAACGAAGCATATTTCAAAACGCGTACGGCGTAACTTGACATAAATGAAAGCGCGTCATGTAAATGACGTTTCAAAAACATTTTTATACCTTTTTATCATACGTACTATTTCTTTCTCTGTCTCTCTCCACAAACTTGCAAAGGTAAAAACGGTGCAGTAAAATTAACCTCATTATTCAACATCGCTTGAATCTGGAACGCAGTTTAATTGAATGTAAAATTGTGAATTCCGTACTCCGTTTGTGTGTACGAGGAAGATATTTAGATTTATTCTAGATATAACGTCATTTAATTAACGTGGAAGCAAATGAAGTCAACAAAATGGGAGCCAAAGCACCTGAAAAGTTAAAATTGCGGCGTCAATCGTGTAAATGTCATACTTGCGGCCGAACATTCCTCAACGTCCAGGCATTGACTTCTCATCGAAAATTCATGCATAAAACCGATACTGTTGCTACTAAGCGCCAGGCAATTAAAAAGCCATCTATTTTACAAAGTGCAAGGGTTGTTAAGAAGAAAGTCGTTTCCCCGCCAGATTCAAATACAGCCGCTCAGCCATCTTCAAAACTTGAAAACAAAAACAGTTCGACGGAAGTTAATGAAGTATCAGACGCCAAGAAAACTAGAATTCAGAAGAAAATTGAATTTAAATGTCCTAAATGCGTAAAAGTTTTCGGTGTATACTTCTCTGCAAGCAGACATATTCAGAGATATCATTGCGTCGACAAAAATGATAAGCCTGTGTAAGTAACTATTTATACTGTTTGTAGTCCAAAAAACAAGGTCTGCCATTCCGGAGCGACATAATGCTTACGTCACTATCCAATTGCCACCTAATTGGAACAAAACACGAATCTGGACACATTGGCAGTCACCATTCTGTTCAAAAATATACATAAACCGTTCTTATAGTGATTTGCGCTATGGAGCCCGAATTTTGCGTTTGTTTTTGATTGGTATGTTAAGTTTTTCTTGAAGCAATTGCCGTCTGATCTCCCAACCTTGAGAGGTTGAACCTCAAGGGTGTTAGAGCTTAGGGTCAGTAAGAAATACTTGGGTTATGTTAGGTGAATGATTCTGAACACAAATATTTTTTATTGGAATCTTCGTCTATATGTCTGTTTGTTCGCGATGGATGCAAAATAACTGAACGGATTTCGATGAGGTTTTTTGTTTGAAAGGTCTTGGTCAGACTTAAAATCTTACATGTTTGATTACAATCGGTTGAATAGAACTGGTGATATAGTCAAAAAAAATCTCTCAAATACTTAAATTGTGGTACAAGAAGTTTATCTTAATTAAGTTGAAGAAGCGAAAGGCGTATGTCAAGATCGTAGCAAGTGGAAAGATGTTGTCCCTGCCTTCCCCAATAGGAAAAAGATGTGATTTGTATGTATATATGTAAATAAATTTGTATAACCAAAATAACCTAAAATTTTCAGAGCATCGGACTCTCCAAACATAGTTAAACCCATTCGTGTTGAGCTATGTGAAACGTGTAAAAAGTACATCTCATCATCAGATGTCCATAACTGTGAGCCAATATCTGAATTCGTCAAAATTGACCGTTGTATGTGCTTAGGCTGCCAAAAGACGTTTGAAGGTCTGACACATTTTGAACAGCATGTCAAAGGACTGCATACGCACCGGGCTGAGTGTATGTTCTTCACAAATAATAATGGTATGTACCTTTTTTTTTTTCATATGGAAATCCCCACATATATCCCCTAACGGCCAGTGGCGGTTATATCGGACTTGAACCAACTAAAACTGCACACTGTCTTGGGTGTACAGATACAGTTTTGGCTGTGTCAGGTGCCCATATAAGGCATTTCCCTATGGTTTTAAGCTGGCCCCCTCGATAACTAAAAAGCGGGAGGATTACCTCTGTACCTATTTCTGAGATTTTATTGATCGAGAGGTAGGAAGAAATACATACATATCCATATATATTTTTTAAATTTCAGATTTTACAAACTGGAAAACAGAACTAGAAGTTATAACTAAAATCAAATTTGAGGCATTAGGAGTTTCCGAGCAAAAATCCAAACGAATATACCACTGCTCGCATCAGCCATCCGTTAAAACTGACAAAACAATACTGTGCCCATCAACGATAAGTGTAACAGAACTGAATAACGGTTACCGAGTAATGTACTATAAGGAACACTTCGGACACTCAAGCCAGGATTTATCACCACTGGAATATAAAAAATACTCAATATTACCATACTTGAAAGACGTGGATATCCAAAACGTTGATGATGATGAACACATCTACGAACAATTCAAAAGCATTATCAATAACGTGACAGCCAACGCTGCTAAAGCTGATGTTGGTGTCCTGTATTCATTATTAGAACGAGCCTTAGATATGACCGTTACATTACACAACGTGGGTCAAGAAGACCATAACGTTGGCAATAAAAGTATGACTGATGAACAAATAACTGAAGTTTTGTCAGAAGTGAAAACTTTTCCAGGGAAACGTAAATCTGAGACCGTTAAAAAGATTGTGAAAGAAACAAAACCAGAAGTGAATGACAACAAGAATGTTGAAACCGATACAACGGTTAATAAAACGTTACCGAATAAGGTGGTTGCTAAGGTATCTGAATCGTTACCTTCCACACCAATAAAACCAATAATTCAATCACCATCGTCGTTCAACGATTCATATAAAGACTTTGTTGAGTCAACGTTTAAGCCAACATTGCCAGAAAACGCAGAAAAGAAAAACTCTGTTAAAAAGAAAGCTGTTGTTAAAACAAAAATTGGTCAATTTAGAGCTAGACCAAGTTTGTCTCCGAAGGTAGATGATGAAGTGTCTTCTACTCTGGATAACGATGACTCTAGCCCATCTCCGAAGAGACCGAAACCAAATTTGTCACCTAAAACACAAATTTCAAAGACCGTTAAACCGTCACCAAGATTCGTGAAACTCGTGAAGTATAAAGTTAAACCCGACTACAAATACGAAGTAAAAGAACAAGAGAATGACTGTAATATTCTAATTTTGAAAATATAAAATCTGAGAAAAAAAGTGTATTCGTAATATTATGGTAATATATTATTTTTGTTTGTGGCAACACGATAGGGAATAGCATGATTATTTTTTATATTTTCAATCTGAATCGCTAAACTTAAAAAAAAACTGACGAAATAGTCTGTTTTATGAAAACTTAAGGTAAGAAAAATATTATTTAAACAAATAAGGCACAGATTTTCATGGGTTGAACATTTGCCATTTTGGCGCCATTACATAAATCTATGTGACGTCACGTGCCGACTTTGTCAATGACGTCCCATTCCGTTTAACCAATTTACCGCGCTTATTTTTGGACATTGCATTAATTAGAAGTAAGGTAACGTTTCCATAATATATGACCCATTTTTTACAATTTTTTATCCCCTCTCTGCCCCCCCGTGACCCATTTATGTCCCACTGCTGGGCACGGGTCTCCTCTCCTCTAACGAGAGAGGGTATAGACCTTAATCCACACACGCTGGCCTAATGCGGGTTGATGGATCGGACATTTCCTTAGAATTTCTTCTAGGACATGTGGGTTTCCTCACAATGTTTTTCCTTCCACAAAGGAATTTCCTTCTGAATTCCACAAAGTGAAATTCACATTGGCACTGTCCGGCCGCGTCCTAATCCATTCAGCTACCATGGCTTGAGTATGTGACAAAATATCAAATCCCCCCCCCCCCCCCATTTTGAAGACCCTTCTCCCCCCTGAACGGGTCATGTAGTATGGAAATGTTCCCTAACAGTAATGCTTCTTATAGCAATATAGAATCCAAGAAAAATATGACCTCCGACTTTTTTTTATTCAAACTTTTTGCTTTCTCTCATTCTGTTTGGTCCTGGTGACTCTTTCACGCCGCATTTTTGATATCAACAAATCAACTTTAAATTGATCAATTTTTATTTTTAACAACAGCCCTTTTGAAGCTGTCCGACACATTTCACAGGACGTGCTGTTTTTTTGTTCGATACTTAAACTAGAATATGGAGTTTGGCGCCAACGCGGATAAAGTCACATCGGGGCCAATGCCCAATTACAATTTAGTGTAAAATGTAGTTATTATGTGTCAACAACGTGCACAAGTTCGGGAAAGTGGTATATTACCAAGAATTGTGCTTTTCAACGTTGACTCCAAAACTCCATAGAAGCCTCTAGTAAAGTCTCCACTATTTTACTGGGGCAAGACTATGAAGGAAAACTGACTTACTATTGCCTATGAAGACCTTGACTGTGACTAAATAAAGAAAACGCTGCATAATACAGTGATATGCAAATTATAATACTTGTTTGTGGCAAAATGCGAAACAAAGCCATTAAAAAAAACTAGATTAAATCGAAAAAAATCGAATATCTAGGACGGGTCCAGGTAACTCAGTTGGTCAGAGTATTTTCCTCCTGTAAATGACTGGTCACGGGTTCAAGTCCCGTCCTGGATGATCATTTTTTCCGATCATAAATCATTAGACATAACATTCTATTTAATTTCAAGTTTCATTGAATGTTCCCTATTTTGTAAACACATTATTATGTATTATTAATTAGAAATAATAATTTTGACTTGTTAGTAATAGTTTTAAATTAAAAAAAATTGCCTTCTAAGAAAACAAGCAATATGAAGCCTCTTATATTCCCGGGTCCCTTAAGCGGGTCGTGAAAAAGCATTAATTGATGAGGCCGTCAAGCTGAGGGCCGCCACTGTAGCACTACCGGTGTATGTAGTGGTGACCCCGACCTTTAGCTTACAATCAGGCGAGGTGAAGTCATGTTGACGTGTCTAACATAAAAAAGCAGGATTGCCTGATCAAAGTGGTTTGTTCTATAAAATAGAAATGGACTTGTAGTGGTTTTGTAGTAGAATAAGTTTAATGATTGAATGCAATTAGAAATTTCAATTAATTAATGAAATTATGAATACATGAAGCCTAGAAAGCGTATGGACGGTGCGTTGGACACGGAGAGTGTCAAAATGGTGGTGACTATTATGTATGAGAGAATTTTGGGTAGCAATGTGTTACCCTTTGATTGAAATGTAATTCCTGGATATTATTTCTTTCTGGCTGAACTATTGGCGGACTAGTGTGTGTTTGTGCGTGCCAACTCTGCCGTCAGTTGTATTTTTCAACGCGGTCTATCCATAGCTTTTATAGGTTCATTATAACATATGAATTCGTATTTTGGCGCCAAAATTTTTTTTTTTTTCATTTGTTTAATCGCTAACTTTTTGTAATGTAAGTGTTAATTAATAATTTATTGTGACGACTATAAAAAAATATTTCTTTTTGCATTTAATCTTGTAATAATGAAACTGTACATTATAGTTGATAATAAAAAATATGTGTTGTTTTATTATCTGTGACTAGCTGACCGAATATTTTTTTAATTTTATACTTTCCTTTTTTTTATTATGCAAAGCCCGCCCGTTAACGTCTTTCCTCCTCCTAGTAAGGGTAACACGGCTTTTTAGAGAGGGACTGCTTTCTGAACTCCCAACCTCGAGAGAAAAACTTGCGTCAGAGCTTCGTCCGTCAATCACCAGAGGTGAAGTTGGTTGGGCTCTAAAGATCATTGTGGAGTCTCATACATACACCCATCTTTTAGCTCACTATAAGGGAAGAACTTAGCAAAATTCTTTTTTTACCTATCCCTTTTTTGACCCTGCGGCACCTGTAATGAGCAGGCTACAACATGTGTGCAGCGCTTTAATATAGCAAAAATACAAGGATTAAGAAGGAAGAGGTTTAAACGCAGGATCTGTAACGAATTAGGAGAAATATTTGGTACCTAGAACCTAAAGAAAAATGTGGATAAAGAAAGTTAATTTATAGTTTCGATATGAACTTTAGACACACTGATAAGATTCAAAATGACCCGTAATAAATAAAAAGCCGCCGCTGCTTTTACTGCCATATATTCTTTTCCTACAGGATTAACTTATAGCCTTGTGTGTGCATCTATTATAAATTTAGAAGAGTAGAACCATTTTTGATGGTGATACATACAAATATTATTACCACTGATTATTACTTAAACGAATAAAAATATTTTTGCTTCGTAACACGAAACGCCACAGAATTGAAATGGAGTGTCAAATTTAAAACTTCAATCTGTCAAACGGCCAACGGCTCGTGTTTTGTTTATGTTTTGCAAAAGTTATTCAATATTTATTAGTATTTATTATTTTGGATAAACGTGAATGTATTAATTAAAAGGTGGAAATAAGTGAAATAACGTGAAGATAAACATCCATCAAGATGCAGGCTTCAACAAAGAACAGTTAGTAAATTACCATTATCTTATCATAAGTATTAATTACCAATATAATCGTAGCTACTTCAAATGGACTAGATAGATTTCCTTCCATACAGAACTAGCATTGCTATGTGGTTTCACCCGCTGAAGTCCTGATCACGTGGTAATATCGGAATAAAAATTAGCCTATGTAACACTGAGTGTAGCAATTCAATGGTGAAAGAATATTATTAATTATTAGCCTAGAACTATTAACACATTTATCAAATAGTTCCTAAATATATTGAAAAATGGACAGGTCAAAAGCCGAAATCGGCCCCAAGACTTCCTTGAGCACATGTCACTATTCCTCTTAGTCTCAGATTTAACCATCCATGCCTAGTTGAAAACTTCACTTTGTTTTTTTTTGTTTTCAGAGCTTGCCGAACTCCAAACCATCATCGCTAAGATGCCGTTAGAAGTGTCCTGCGGGGCTGCCCTCCCAGACTTTGGTATACGTTGGCGAGAAGTGTCCAGGGCAGTCCGTAACGCAAGACTGCCAATGCAGCCAGCGAGTGTGGCCAGGGTGCTGTGCAGACACGTCTCTAGGGCTTACAGCGATGATGAGATTGAAGATATTGTTGCCAGACTGCGGCTTAAATGTATGTTTTTATACGTATTGTATATTCAAGTCTTTTATTTTTAGCAAAAATCCTCTCGGATAGCATCCATCATTGGCCATTGGAGTTGGTTAGACTTGATGTCGAATTCGGACTGACTAAAACCGCACGCCATCTGGGGTCTTCAGTGTGTAAGGTGAACCAAAAGGCATTGGTGGGGGTCCGTCCCATAACCTCCCTAAAACTAAAGGAACCCGTCTACCCCTTGCCTACTCTCCACTGTGCTCTCTGCTAGTCGCAGGACTATCAGTGAACCTCTGATTACCCCCATAAAGGGTGTGGAGGTACCAGCCCATACACCCATTTTTAGGGCAGGACCCATATTTTTTTTACTTTAACGTAAGGAGCCCTAAAAGTCCAACAACAATGGTCTAGCTGCAATGCTTCGATATCGCATAATGTCACTATTGGGTAATGAAGGTCAGATGGCAGTCTTGTGTGTACCACATTAGATATTTCACAGCATTAATATTATATTCCAGTGGTGGCCAGCCAAACTCGGACCTGGCACGTGATCCGCCTCTTTGAAAAAACCACAGATGAGCCAGTGTCTAACACAATCAGAGCTCTCCCTGGCAGACTTATGCAAGCTCTCCGAAAGAACAAGAAAGGGATGCGACCAGAGGTTAGTTTACATTATTATTTACGGTCGGGACGCCCGTGGCGTATTTCGAACCCCGATGCACCCTTTTTAACTCACATAATATGCTCATAATTTATCAGTTTTCCTAAAATGTATGGGAATCTACCGGAATTGTTCACATTTATGATTATTGCTCCACTCCCTTGGGCAGTAGCGTGATGATATTCAGCCTATGACATTCACGGATAATGTGACTTTCTATTGGTGAAAGAATTTTTAAAATCGGTTCAGTAGATCCCGAGATTACCCCTTACAATTTAACAAATATACAAACACACAAACTTTACTTCTTTATAATATTAGTATAGATATCCAGCCTGTTCTTAAATTGGTTGATGGTTTGTGCTGAAATGACGTCATCGTAACTTGTTTTTTTTTTTCAGATACAATCCGTCTTACTAGGCAACCTTATGTATCTAAGTGTGCAACTGGTCTCCGACCATAAGGAAGGCTCTGTGCTGTACATAGCTACCCCCCCAGGGGAGCCAGTTGCTTTGGTGTCCAGTACCACAATGGCAGGACTCCTTAGGGCTTGCATTGAAGGTAAATATGTTTTTAGACAGTTGATTTCCTGGCGTCCATTGCTTTGTAGATTTTTGCGATGGTCAACACCCACCCGTCCCCGTCCTATTTCGGGGACGCCGTGGTTCCCAAACACTAGCGAGCCATCTCGAAACTGGAGATGGCCTGAGTCAGCTGGGGTGCGAGTGTAATGCTTTTAAGTCACCTTAAGCTCACAAATTCTGCCCCCACCCTCCCCCTGCCGGGTCTGCAGCACGAGTGTGACGCCCCTGGTGTTGCACACGTCCATAGGTCACGGTGACCGCTTCCCATCAGGTTGGCCGTGTGCTTGTCTGCCACCTAAGTAATATAAAAAAAAAGTTGTTAGAATTTGTCAGGTTTTTTGCACAGCCCCTAAAACGCTTCTTACTTTTCTAGGACTAGGCTACAAAAAGTACGAAAACGCGAACCTACACGGCCACGACATACAATCACTCCTGCGCATCAACGACGGCTCATGGGCGGACAACGCAGATCATTTGACCGAAATACCCGAGTATGCGCCAACGCCGGTCATCACAAGTACTGGTATAGATTATACGAATAAAACATATGATGCTAATTATGTAGAAAATCTGTTAGGACCGAACCCGCCATTAATAACAGATTTAAATATAAAAACAACAAAATTTTTCTTCGATCGCATGCGTTTAGATAAGCAAATAAATTTATCTGTGAGTATAAAAAGTGAGAACGTTGCAAAATCATTGAAGTGTTGGGTGGGTAAAGGTGCGCTGGCTCCGACGAGTGATTTTTTTCAGATTTTTAAACAGATTAAATCGAATAAAATTAGTTATAGCAGAGAAGATTCTGATTGAGATAAATGGGATGGCTAAGGCGATAAGGTGGGGCGGTCAAAATGTCCGCGATGCACTCTTATTTGTACGATTATAAGGTTGCATTTGTCCGCGCATAACTCATGTCGCATGCCAGACATACGCGGGCTAAATGCGATAATAAGAGTACGTCGCGGACATTTTGAACACCCCGCGTCGCCGTCTGCTTATCGCCTTAGACAAAGTTCTATTGGCTACTAATTGTATCCGCGGCTTAGCCCGGTTCTATTTAGATTTTTAAGGTTTTTCGCGGAATCCTAATTATTTTTCCAGAATTAAAGTAACCTATGTTACGTCTTGTAATGAATAATAATTGTAACCTATTTGCTAATGAAACTCAAATCTAAATTGGCCTAGCCGTTCAAGAGATTACCTCTTTCAAACGGACAAAAAGACTGACAATTTTTTTTGACAATACGCTTCGATTACCTGTTACCCTGTTGATGGCTTTTTTTCTCGGGAATAGGTTCTCATGGGAAGTGGGAATGGGGACAAATTCCGCTCGGGCGGAGCCGAGGTCAATAGTTATAATAGAAAGGATCGCGTGATCTAGTGTCTTAGTATTACCTGTACAATAAAATGTTATAATTATGGTAGAATTTGAATTTTAAGGTAATTTTATTGATAATTATTATGTAATTGGACGAACTTATTTTTGTAATTAATTTTTCAATAAATAATTGTGTAAATATATAATCTTACTGTTTTATTGTTATTCACCAATTGAGACTTACAGCCGACTGTCATGTAACCCCCCTCCCCCCCCCCCCCGCGCTCAGAATACCAGCCCGCCCCTGGCTACACTCCACTGTGACAAGTGGTGAAACTCTGAATAGCCCTCTAGAGGGGCACTCCCGCCTCGACCGGCATTAGCCTGAGATCCCTTGCGAGTGGGAGGCCCTGCCGTCTCCATTGCCGGGTGCACCGCGTGGAGGTTTCGGCCTGCACCTACCAAAACGTTACCTAAACCTCACTAGCACTATCGGTGTATGTAGTGGTGACCGATCCGGAGCCTTTATCATAAGCTTACCTTCAAGCGAGGTGAAGTCATGTTTGAAGCTGCTAGAGAGGGTTACCAGTTAAAAAATAAAACGCACACATGAAATATTGATAAAACGCATTTATTTTTGGATCACAATCGAACAGGTTTGAACCGTGTACGAGACAGGCTTGGCCGAATCATTTCACTTATAACGACTATTATAATATTTATGGCTAATTATCAATAAATACCAATTATAAAATTAATTATAAAGAAATATTATTTTGAAAAATGAAAAGATTTTTTATACAACTTAGGTGGCATACAAGCACACGGCCCACCTGATGGGAAGTGGTCACCGTACCCTATGAACATGTTCAACACTAGGGGCGTCATACTCGCGCTGCCTGGCCCTGGAAAAGGTTGGGGGGAACGGGTGAGGGGTAGGTTGGAGGGTGGTTTAAAGGGTTTCTGGGCTGACAATGCAGGAGACTTGGTCTCCCCGCTGACTGCACACAACCCCTCCAGTGAGCGCTGGCTACCCTACTTACCTTGGGGAACACAACACGATAATTATTATGGCCGCGGTCTTTAGTTGGGCTACCAAAATATTTCTTGTTAATTAGCCATAAATACCAATTTTACATTAATATTACATCTGGCAAGACATTATAATCTAGTTTTTTTTTTATTAAATTGCCCTATCTATTAGAATTTGACTTAAAAAGTTTGGTATCCATAGATTGAGCTTGAGAATGTATTAAAATGCTGATTCCAATCAGCTAATAGCTCAAACATAACAAATGTCGGACTAAAGTCCGCGAAATGTCCGCCGCAGACTTGACATTGACTAAATACACAATGAAGTCCTGCTGTGTCTACCAAAGTAGATAGAAACACATAACTAAATTTAATAGCCAGCGGACAAATGTCCGCCATATATACAAATTCTGATTGCTATTTCAATTACTTTGATAAAGTAAACGGTATGTTCAAATAAAGGCTATAGGTACTATAATTACGGACTTAAGTCCGCCGCGGACTGTCCTACGTTTGCGCTGTCTAATTGAACCTTATGAACTATAAAACATTTCTTAACCTATATCGACTAATCAAAAATTTTAGTCGATTTAACAAGCATCGCTAATTGAAACATCAACTGTAAGATACAATAAGTTCTAGGTATGCTACTAGACTGGATGTACAGAAAAAAATGCAGTCGAATTGATAACCTCGTAATTTTTTAAGTCGGTTAAAAATGCGCGCTACGTATTATTAACCGACACTAATCTCAATTCCGGTTTAAGAACAATCTCAATTCCGGTTTAAGAACAATCCCAATCCAATCGAAATTTGAAACTCTCTCACTTTAATTTATACCGGGTCTTACGGGGTGAATAGGAACAAAATGTTCAGGGAAATTTTGCATTTATTATCTTATATTCTATGCGAAACTATAAACCACTTTCACGTCACAATGAAGAAAATTATCGCATATCCGGTTAAATACAAAGAAAAATAACAAATTCTAATGACCATTTTGTCCCTATTCACCCCGTTTGACGTACTTTTGACAACATTGAAATTTTTGCTTTTGGATTGCTCTAGGTCTAGTAGTATAAATAGAAATCATTGTCAAAATCATTCATAATCGAAATCTAAACTGACTTCTACATTGAATGGCGTGTAATTATTGACAGATTCGTATAGTTTGGTCACGTTGTTTATTTTTCGAATCTAATATTGATTCATTGTTTGGAAGATTCAATTGCATTCGACTATAAAATTGCAGTAGGTGATTGAGGGTGTTAATATAAAGAACATGTAATTGTAGTCCTCCATTATAAGAATTTTAAAAAGTTGTGCGGGCATCAGCCCCCATCCCCCCCCCCCCCCCTCCCATCCCCACAGCGCAACGCCCTAAACGCAGTTATCAATTATGTGAGCTATACGATCCAACATTATAAATTATCGTAATAATAAACAATTACTCGAATCGACTAACAAATTTGATAGTTGACTATCAAAATGGAAATTAAAAAAATTACATCTGAAGTAAAATCCATATCCCTTTAACAATAAAACCTTAAATGAATGAACAAAATATTAGACTAGATTTACTTAGAACATATCAACGAAAAGCAGTTTGGAAGTTTGTTTTTCTGGAAATAAAATAAGGCGATAAGCAGACGGAGGCGCGGGGCGGTCAAAATGACCGCGACGCACTCTTGTTATGAGTATCATTAGATCGCATTTAGCCCGCGTATGTCCGAAAAGCGACATGAGCTATTGCGCGGACAAATGCAACCTTATAACCGTACAAATAAAGAGTGAGTCGCGGACATTTTCACCGCCCCGCCCCGCCGTCTGTTTATCGCCTAATGGTCCACGGAGGTAGGACACGACGGTATCTCCCGTCCGAACTGAACAGTCCGACTGGGGTAGTACCTCTGCCCTACAGAACACCGCCCCATAATAACCATCGCGTTGTGTTCCCACAACACCAAGGGCGTCACCTACGCGCTGCCGACCCTAAAGGGAAGGGGTGGGGGAGGAGTACAGTGAGCTCTGGCTCCCCTACTTACCTTGGGGAACACAACACGCTAGTTATTATGGGGCGGTGTTCTGTAGGGCGGAGGCACTACCCCAGTCGGACTGCTCAGTTCGGACGGAAGATACCGTCATGTCCTACCTCCTCTTAAGGTTCTGTGCGGAATGAAGGGGGGAGGGGGGGGATTACAGTATTTAGAAAAACTAACTGCCAAACATCTTTCGTAAACGTAATATTACTTGCCAAATTCCATTTACACTCTCATCAAACCAAAGAAAAATACATTTTTCTATACGCCACGGGGCGTATTATACATAATAAAACTACATTATAACAAGAACTAAAAACATCAAAATATTTTCTATTATATGCCAAATGCAACTTAGAAGACCGATACAATATGAAAATTAACATCATTATTTATTTTTACCATCACCTGCGCCAAAAGGTAGGTACGTAAATAAATGTGCAAGGTCGCCGGCAACCTCAAATAAATCGTTAATAAAATTCCCCGTGTTACTACCAATCGTACAACTAGTAGTAACACTGGTAATTTAATTACCGTTCGCACTACTAAAATTGGAAGTAGTAAGAACAGTAATAAAAAAATGCCTGTACTACTACCCGGCAACCTCAAATAAATCGTTTAACCTACCAATAGTAGTAACACCGGTAATTTAATTACCGTTAACACTACTGCAGTTGAAAATTGTTAGAACAGTAGGTAATAAAAAATTGCCCGTATTACTACTATAGTAAACCTACCATTAATGTTAAACCTGTGACTACCAGGTCAAAATAATGATGCAATTTTTCGTAATAAGACACAAATATTAACAATAAAAAATTATTTACAAAAAAAAACAATATATTTAAGGAACTAATATGCACCACTTTTCCTAATTTTATATGTGGGTGGTAGTAATAAACATAAATATAACTTTTTTTTAATAATAACACAATTTCCTCTCCAATTTCCCAATTAACATATAAAAATGGTGCAAACCAGATATTAAATATTAAAAAAATATCTTAACACTTCAAATCATTACATACTAACACCAATTCGCTCCCGATGCGTATTATACGCAAAATATAAAGCCGTTCATATAATAATTATATACAAAAATTTTATATTATCTAAACATAAATCTAATAGAACTTTAAGTTGCTATAGGAAAAAAAAGACATAAAAATAGTATTTTTTTAAACTAATAGTATGGCAACACCCAAAAAAATTGCACCAATAAGATCCAATGACACATAATGGAGATCATTCAAGTCAAAAAATATATAATAACAGTTCCTTATTTAAATATTGTTTAGTTCGTTCTCTCAATAGAATATTAAATTATGAATTTAGCTCAGTGAAATTCCAGAAGGATTTGAATCTAAGACTAATCCCTTTCAGAGGAATACTCTGACCAACTGAGCTACTTGGACTGGTCGCGGGTTCAATTCCCGTCCTGGGCTCGATTCTGTTAAAACATACCACTGTCATGTCACTTCAAAAAAATACCATTTCATTTTGTACTTTACTATCAATTTAAAGCCTAAAATTAAATGATATTTTGTAGAGCGAATGAAAAAGTTTAATGAATTCTTTTCATTTGATTTTAGACTTTAACTGTATAGCGGTAAAGTCTACAATTAAATGGCATTTTTTAGAGTGTCAGTGGCAGGACAGTGGTTTGCCTTTAGCAGAATGGAGGCTCTGGATGTTCACTTTTTTAGAGTTAACCCTATAGGAAAGATTAGTATGGCGGATATGTTAAAATCATGATAATATTGTTTTCGTAGGTCGCAAAAATAACGGTAGATGGCGTTAACATCACGCCTTGTACAGAATTACAGAACTCGTGGGGGACGTAAAATATTTTGAGATAGAACGAACTGTATTTATCACTGCTAGCGAAAAAAATTCTTGATACATATTTGTCTCTGCCTACCTCAATGGTAAAGAGACGTGATTATATATATGTATGTAATCTACAGAGATATAGGATTTTTTAACGTAGGTATTTATTGATTAGATCTGGCAACACTGCGTCAACATGTCAAAACATACCATTAAAAATTTTATTTTGAGCTGGTAATACTTTTTCGCATTTGGTTTTTCAACGCCATTTGCCCGTCTCATATTTCCCCGGTGCTGATGATCGATGCCAGCTCGATACAGAACTTATTTGTTGATAGTTAAGGTTCATTTTTCGCTAGCAGTAATAACAACAATAATTTAATTCCTTTTTATAGCACAATCGTGCTAGTAATAAACAAAGTAAAATGCATTAGCATAACGTATTCTTTCGAGATTTTTATACTATTTCATACAAGGTTTTTGTTTGATAATAATTGAAAGGATGTCATCATCATCATTCTCTGAACCTCTTTCCCAACTCAGTTGGGGTCGGCTTTCCAGTCTAACTGTGATGCGGCTGAACTTCGATATTTTCCGTGGAGCGACTGCCATCTGACCTCCACAACCAATGGTCATTATGAACAATGGCGATATCGAAGTTCCAAGTTAGACTGGTTGGACTTTTGTGGGCTCCAACTACCCGTAACGACTGCCATAGATGTTTGTATGGTATGAATTATTGTATTTTATTATTTAACCTCTCTGGCTTTGAGCCTACCTCTACAGAGGGCTATAGGCGCGAGAAAAAGGGGAGTATTTCATGAAAGGGTAAGGGACTGAAGAATTGATGTCTGACAAGAAAATATCACCAAGACAGGCAATAAATTTCACTAAGAACCAAGCGGCCGATGCCTCTTTTCTTTGCCGCATCATAAAGACTTTGGAATTCTTTACCAGCGCACGTGTTTCCTTCCTCCTACAGTCCCGGGGCCTTTAAGCGGGCCGTGAAAATTTATCTGATGAGGCCGTCAAGCTGAGGGCCGCCACTGTAGCACTGTCGGTGTATGTAATGGAGACCCCCTTCTTGAGACTTTACCTTTAGCTTACCATCCAGCGTTTGACATTTTGCGAAATGAACATTTTATGTGAGGGACTTTTGCGAAAGAGATATTCTGCGAAAGTGAAGTTTTGCGAAAATTACATTTTGCGAAATGGACATTTCATTATTGGATTTCTTGCGAAGGAGATATTCTGCGTAAGAAACGTTTCATTAAAATAAAAAACAACTGTAACTTATGAACATAATGCGAAAGAAACATCCAGTACATTACACAAATATATCCTCATTAATCATAAAAACAATGCGAAATGGACATTTTGCGAAAGAGACATTCTGTACTTTAAACAAATATATCCTCAATAATTATCAAACAAACTCCTTTATATTTATAGCACATACATATTAGGAACGTTTAGTGGCAAACATTATGTGACTAGCTATAACCTTGCAAGTATCTCGATTATTCTCGACATCAAAAAAGAAACAGCCAAATGTGATTACACCATCTATAATAACTAATGGCACACACGCTATGAGAAACCATTACGATCGGCGGGGCGTGGATTCGATTCCCGCTCAGTGCAAATATTTATATGCATATTTATTGCCTTGGTCTGGATATATCGGTGTATGTAATGGTTACTAGAGGTGAGTAGTTCCGGACCGTTATAGCTCCAGGAACTATGTCCTTTCCCGGAGCTATATAGTTCCGATCCGACCGCTCCGCCTAAACAGTTCCACCATGTTCATGTCCGGAACGAACGAGTAAGCGAACTCGGAGCATGGAATGAATGGAGCGCGCGCGCGGCGCGCGGGGCGCGGAGTATACTCCGATGTGCATGTGCAGGTTCGGCCGGAGCGGTTCGGGTTTGCGAACAGCAGCCGAACCGGACCGAGTCGCATTTCGTGTTACGTAATTATCTACTTGCGCAGTGACTGCGCGCGGCGACGTTCGTATTTTAGTGTTTAGGTGCATTTATTTATTAGTTGCGAATGCGTGCGTGTTCCGAATACTTTATTTACACCATACCTACTTTCCAATTATTTTTAACAAATTACACTGTCTTTGATAAGTAATAATAGTTTATTGAGTTCTATAGTGAGTAAGTGAATAGATTTAAATAGTAATTTACTTTGCACATAGCTAGGTAGTGCAGTTTTTATTTATGACAATTATTTCGAAAATAATAAGGCTTTGAGAACTTTCTAATTATTAACTTCATCTGAAAATGCCATCTCATAGAAAAATCAGCATACTTTGGGATCATTTTATTGAACAAAAGGACTCAAAAAAAAGGAAAATGCAAATATTGTTCTGAACTGATCTCATTTTAAATATTAACTATATACTTAAACACATGCTTGTCTGCTACCTCAGTAGTACCTATATAAAAAAAATTGAACCTTATCATATATATCTGCACATGTTATATCAGCGTGGATTGCATGAACTATGTCCGGGAAACGTGTCCGCGGACATGGTTCCTGAACATGGTGCCGACTGTATAAGGAACCGTTCCATGTTCAATCCGCTCCCGGACATGTTTCGCACATGCCTAATGGTTACCCTCGGTCCTGAGACTTTTATAAAAAGGCCAGATATCCGGTCTACCGGATACGACATATATTAATGACCGGATATTCAATAATTCATTTTGCATTATACATACGATTTACTGGTGTAGTTTGAAAGGTACATAGCAATCGTATTGATTTCTCGTAGCGTGTGTACTAAACATAATTAGCTCATTTATACCTGTAATTACAATTTATGAAGATACGATATATTCGTTTTACCAAATATTTTAAATTAAATAGCCGGATATCCGGATATCAATGACCAAACATTCAATTATCGTTGCATAAGATTTTTTGATGTATTGATTGGCTTCGTTGTTTTCGCATATTAGACGGTGGTAATTTATTCATAACATGAATAGTTATTATGCAATAAATGACGTGAAATAGAAGTCCTCATAATAAAAGAAGGACGGTAGTTAATCTTCAAACAATGTCATTGTTATTATCGATGTATTTAAACCATTTTCATTACTTGATCGCTTTGCTTTATCGCTTTATAGAGCGCTAAAAGTAACGATCAACTGTATTAAATGAAGTGAACTCATATATTTTACAATTGATATCCGGCTATTTGCATAATATATTTAATTGCCGGATAGTTAAACGGATATTCGCAGCATTTTTCACTAATTAATTACAGGGTTCAGAGAGTAGATGGATTGAAGTAAACAGATGGCTGTCTCTAGTGTCTGATTATAACAAATTAAAAAAATAGCACCGCGTTTACAAAAAAAAAACATTTTTTCTACATTGCAACACCCTTAACATTAACATTCTTAAACTGGCAACACTGATAGACAGAGAAATCAGTTTCATTAAAAATCCTTATACCTAGTATAGAAGACGCTAGTAGCTAAGAATTGTTTATTTTTAATTTATTTCATAGAAAAACGACATTGTTTTTAGTTTTACTAAATAGAATTTTGTACTTGTAAATGCCGAACCATTTTTTTTTTCATTCTATATTTGAAGATAGAGGTTTACTTTGTAATAAATATTTATATTTTTGAGATTCTTTTCGAAAGACCCTTATAAAATTATTAATTTCATTTTAGATAAAATTTTATTCAAGTAATATGACTTGGCAGCTAAAGGCAGCAGTACATAGTGCGTAATTTCGTAGATTTTAGCATACTCGGTAGACGAAACACTTCCTTTCAATTTCTTTATCACGTCCAGTCAGCGTCAAAGTAGATGATCACTTTCAGATTTAACATTAGTGAGATATCCGTTTCTCAGCATACCATGGATTCACCGCGCGGTCGCCGGGTCCATGGCATGGTACAGAGAGGAACCCCGTGACGGTGACTGGGACTTGCGACCCAGAAGTAGGTATAGGGTGGCCACCTTGCGACGTGTAATTGATATTTCTTATTGAAAATGCGTTTAAACTACTTAGTGGATCTATTACAATATAATGAGTAATGTTCATACAGATTTTTAAGTTACAAATCTGTGTAATCTACTTTCAATGATCTGACTATACGTGTCAGTCTGTTTCAAAGCAACAGATCTCAAAGATCTGAAGCACCGCTATACATTTTTCGCGTTATTACCCGACTGCCGAAAAAGGAGGGTAATGTTTTCACATACGAATCTTTAAATGTGTCGGTGACGGACTGAAATGCTTCCGTCCGCAAAATCACACACCGTGGTTAGCCGTCTTAAGGTGTCGGATTTGCGATTCGGAGGTCGCAAGTTCGAAACCTTACACCACTGAGGTGAAACCAGTCCCGTGATCACAAACAATTTAGCTTTTTTTTTTATAAATACTATACGAAAAAGAAGTAAACCTTTATCCTCACCTTCGTTTCTAACCTATGATCACATTGCGCCATACAATCACAGATATTTTCGACCCTGACAACACCGCGCCACTGCTGTCTAGGCACTAATATTAGTACCTTTAAAATTTTAACAACAAACACTTAATAATTTTTTAACGTAATATTTAATTTTGTTAAATAAAACCAACCAGATGGCGGACTAAAGTCCGCTAACAACAATTTTTCCACCAAAAAGGGGTAAATTTATTTTTCAACATCTCTATGGCCCAGCGCAAAGTGGACCGGATTTTTGATATAACAATTATGGATTGTATATCAAGACAGTTAAGGTTCATATTAAATTGTTAACTTAAATGCTCTCCGTTAAATCTCCAGCGGTGTGCGCTGTGCCTATATTAACCAATTTATTAAGATTGATTACAAATCTAAATAAATTTGTTAACGCAAACCAGAAAATATATTTTTAGGTATTTACGCGGTTTAAAAGTAAGCTTGACGCTTTAAAAATATTTTTTCGATAAATTTGTCTCATCTGGTTGATCGAAATAAATTATTTCTTATTATAAATAAATAAATATTGCCGAAATAACAATCAATAAACAAAAAACAAACCAATAAATTCTATATCTTACAGCAGTGGCACCCAAACTACTAAAAAGTACTTAATTTAAAATCTACCAAATGCATTTTTAAACTGGCAACACTCACATAATATTTTGACATCATCTTCTAATAGTTTTAGTTGGTATTATATACGATGTTCTAATTTATATTTGTGTGATAATAATGAATTTTTACTTTGTAGGTTTTAGAAGTTTAAGAGCCATTAGGTTAGATCTCTCGGTTATCAAGCGATTACGAACTCTAAGATATTGTGTTGCCAGCATTCAAAGTAATTTCCCCTTGGTAATAAATTTCTACCATTTAAAAAAATATGCATTTCGTACATTTTAAATTAGACATATCACACGCGAACTCTTCCCCACACCAAAACTTTTTTTTTTCAATAATTTCACTAAATATTACCAAAACGTTCAAAACTAGCATTTTATAAATGATTCTTTTAAAAATCTATAATTAATAAAAACGTGACAGCCCGCCATTTTGTTAAAACTGACTACACACATGTTTGACGTGGCACTTAAAAGTTACAAAAAAATTTAACACTTCACAATGGACACTAAAAAGTACCACGTGTAAAAAATTACGTCGAACATTTTCCTTACAGGAATTTTTTCATGTCACTAAAAAGTACCACATTGAAAAATGACACTAAAAAGTGACACTTTTCCAAATGAACAAAAATGGCGGACTGCTCTATCGTGATTTACCAATCTACACTCTTATCTCGTTGCTCTATGGACTTGTCAGTTTCTTCTTGGTTCATAATGTGTGAAATTGTCATGTGGCGTCTGAAAAAAAAATAAAAAGTAAAAAACATGCTTTAGGAGATGACTAAATAAAAAGTAAAAAAATTGTTTTGCCTCTTTGAAAATTACTGTACTATGGTGGCAAAAAAGGGATGAAAGTTTGTCGAATAACGTTACATTTAGCCAGCCTGATGGTGGGTGAAGTCATATTGACGGGACCGACATAAAAAAAATATCTCCAATGTACACACAAAATTACTGTAAAATTTTATAACATAACATAAACTCACGCCTATATCCCCGAAGGGGTAGGCAGAGGTGCTAGCACCCACATTTCGCCAGTTTATGTTTAGGTCCCAATGTAATAGGTGGCGAGCCTATTGCCATTAACCGAGCACTTATAAACCTGTGATAAATACACACATAACTTCGAAAAGCATCGAAAAGTCATTGGTGTGTGCCATGGTGAACCTGGGATCGAACCCGAGACCTCGTCTCAGCAGTCCATTAACCAGACCACTAGGCTACCGCGGTTTAATAATAGTTTATATACATACCTTAAACCCCTCCCGCCTCTAAAAGTGAGACTACACATAGTACAACTCTTCCACTCCATTCCACTCTTCTCTTCTGTCTCTTTAGAAGGAGATGTATCACTCTTTTTCACTTCCCTCTCTTTCGCAATAGCTTTCTGGTCCATCTTCTCTGTCCTCTTAGAGTCTTTGGGAGGCTGGAGAGAGCGCTTCTCTGCTTGGATTTTTGGCTTCAGATCTGTAAAATAGCGTGAAAAAGTCTAAAAGGGCGCTCCCCGTGGTAGGACACGACGGTATCTCCCGTCCGAACTGAGCTGTCCGACTGGGGTAGTACCTCCGCCCTACAGAACACCGCCCCATAACAACCAGCGTGTTGTGTTCCCCAAGGTAAGTAAGGGAGCCAGAGCTCATATCCCCCCCCTCATCACCCAAGCTCCTCTTTCAGCCACCCCACCCCCAAACTTCCCAACACTCTTCCCCCTCCAAGGTCAGCAGCGCGAGTGTGACGTCCCTGGTATTGCACACGTCCATAGGTCACGGTGACCGCATCCAAAACACACACCACCTTACATGTGTCTTCAGACGCTGGAATGTAAGGTCTCATAAGCCATTTCCCTTGCACCCTGACTGTCCCGGGTCATCTCCAATTTCGAGATGGCCCACTTGGGAATTGGGAACCATGAAGTCTCCTGTCTTGTTTCGAGAAAGAGAGGGGGGGCCGCACTTGCTGCCTGCCTGCTTCTGCTAGGGTGACAGGCGTCTCCACCTACCACCTACTTGATGGAGGTAGGACACGACGGTATCTCCAGTCCGAAATGAGCAGTCCGACTGGGGTTGTACCACCGCCCCATAATAACATCGTGTTGTGTTCCCGGCGGCTTCCTAGCTTCCCCACCCTTTCCTACCCCCGCCCTTTCCCTTCAGGGTCGACAGCGCGTGGGTAGGCCACGGTGACCGCTTTCCATCAAGTGGGCCGCATGCTTGTCAGCCACCTAAGAAAACCACCTCCAAACCTGCGCTCATGGAGGACGGAGGTCGTAGAGGTACCTTACCTCTGGTCAATATCACAATGCTGGGCACTCCCATGACATTGTCGTCGTCCACACTCTTGGAGTCCACCTCCACGATCCGGCTGAGAGGGAGGGCTTCATCACTAGATCCCTCAGTGTCACTATGCGCGCGCGCAGTCTGGCGTTTCTTTACCCGTTTCCTGAACCTGGTAATCACAGTATTAATCAATATTTTAGGACATATTACACAGCGCCGTTTTAAGAGGAACCGCCCTTACTTTCGGGCGGTTCTAGAATGCGGATAAACACACTTACTACGCGCCAAAAAATAAAAACAGGGTAGACTAGATCGAGATGGCCCGGGTCAATCCGGGTTGTGAGGTAAAAGCTCTATCATATGGGCCACCTTACACCACCAGGGTGTAAGGTGGCCCATATGATAGAACGCCGTCTACGGGTAAAGGGGTGGAGGAAAGAGGGGTACAGTGAGCTCTGGCTACTCTACTTACCTTGGGAGCCACAACACGCTGGTTATTATTGCCGCAGTGTTCTGTAGGACGGAGGTACTACCCCAGTCGGACTGCTCAGTTCGGACGGGAAATACCGTCATACAGTCACTTAGGCCTCCTCCCCTTAATATTTGCTCTGCAGTTCCTCCTGTATCATCGGTCCACTCACCGTTTCCTGGGCCTCTTATACACCACAGCGGCCTTCTTAGTCTTCAGTTCCTCATTGTTATTGATATTGATGTATTTCTCGCAGGTGGCTATTGGTTTCTCAGCCTCGGTGCTGCTGGAGATTGTATCAGACTTGTCGCAAGCAAATAGGTCAGTCCCGTTACTAAGTTCGTTGCTATCTATTTGATCACTGTAAAAGGAATTTGCATGAAACGCTTTGCTGACAAGTTCATTGTGCGTACAGCTAAAGAGTGGAATATAATGAGCTATAACCTGGGAGTATTCAAGTCACGAGTGAATAGGTTCCTTCTAGGCAAGCATGATTCATCGTAGATCACATCGTCACTTACCATCAGCTGGGTTTGAGGTCAAACGTAAGCCTGCGTAAGCCTATCATGGCATTAGGTAATTTTACACCCTAGTAATTAAGACCGGATATGGCGAGTGGTTTTAGTCTATGGCCGACGGGGATGGTATCCATGGGGATTTCCACATGATCAAAAAAAAGGTGACCTCAAAAGGCATAATTTATTACGGACATTTCCTCCTAAACGTTAATAACAAAAGGTTTTAAAAATTAACCGTGGTAGCCTAGTGGTCTGGGTAATGGACTGCTGAGACGAGGTCTCGGGTTCGATCCCAGGTTCACCATGGCACACACCAATTACTTTTCGATGCTTTTCGAAGTTATGTGTATTTATCGCAGGTTTATTAGTGCCTCGGAGAGCACGTTAAGCCGTCGGTCCCGGTTGTCATACAAACATCTATGGCAGTCGTTACGGGTAGTTGGAGCCCACAAAAGTTCAACCAATCTAACTTGGAACTTCGATATCGACATTATATATTCGATAATGGTCATTATGACCAATGGTCATTATGACCATGCGAAGTCAGATGGCAGTCGCTCCACGGAAAATATTGAAGTTCAGCTGCATCACAGTTAGACTGGAAAGCCGACTTCAACTGAGTTGGGAAAAAGGTTCAGAGAATGATGATATAGATGTATATGCACGATCCTGTATGGAGTACTGCTCGTATCTGTGTGGTGGCTCAGATAAATACCAACTTGACGCGCTGGAGACGATCGAGAGACGAGCCAAGAGACTCATCAACAACGATGCACTAGTCGAGAAAAGGCTTCAAATCCTTGCCCATCGACGCAAAGTTGTAGGTCTCTTGGTGTTCTATCGGATACATTTCGCTCTGGAATTGCACAACCTGATACCACCAAGCCCTTTCCATCAACGAACGACCAGACGAACAGCGACGCGACACCGCTTTATGCTCGATATTCCACTCATACGCACGAAGCGCTTTGCTGACACGTCATCGTGCGTACAGCTAAGGAGTGGAATTGCTTGCCGGAGTCTGTGTTTCCGGAAAGCTATAACCTGGGAGTATTCAAGTCACAAGTGAATATGTTCTTTCTAGGCAAGCGTGATTCATCGTAGACCCCATCGTCACTAACATCATTTGGGATTGAGGTGAAACGTAAGCCATCATGAATAAAAAAAAACTCATTGAAGAAGATACTGTCATGCGGTAGTAGCTAATCATGTGAGTGATTTTGGATTGCAATATGTTACCAAAGAATGAAAAATGTCGGTGTTCCCTGGGCAATAGGGGTGCCTCCCATTCGCAGGGGAGACATTGCCACCCGAGGCACCTTACACCCTAGTAATTAAGACCGGATATGGCGAGTGGTACCTCAAAAGGCATAATTTATCATGGACATTTCCTCCTGAATGTTAATAACAAAAGGTTTTAAAAATTAACCGTGGTAGCCTAGTGGTCTGGGTAATGGACTGCTGAGACGAGGTCTCGGGTTCGATCCCAGGTTCACCATGGCACACACCAATTACTTTTCGATGCTTTTCGAAGTTATGTGTGTATTCATCGCAGGTTTATAAGTGCCCGGTTAATGGCAATAGGCTCGCCACCTATTACATTGGTACCTAAACACAAACTGGCGAAATGTGGGTGCTAGCACCTCTGCCTACCCCTTCGGGGATATAGGCGTGAGTTTATATTAAAAATTAAAACAAAAATTTAAATAACATTACACTATTGTATAATCAAGGTGTTTTCTTATCTGAAACTTTTAATTCAACAATACACGCATGAAACCCGTTTCCACGTCAATGTTACACAGTGATTAGTTACACTGTGATAAAAGCTAGACGGTACAGAGTTTGTATGGCTACGTTAGAAGGAAAATTATGTCTGTATAATGACCTATTTTCAACCTAGCGTTAATCCCAGTCGTATCCAAAGCTTTCAGCTCGGAGTCTGTGGTCCGCTTTACCGTCTTAACTGCAGATTTGGCTGGACCTCGATATTTCCCGTGACGCGACTGTCATCTGACCTTCACAACCCAATGTTGACATTAGGCGATATCGAAGCATTGCAGCTAGAACGTTGTTGTTGGACTTTTTAGGGCTCCAACTACTGCCATAGATGTCTGTATGGCAACGGGGACCGACGGCTCTCCGAGGCACGGCCAGACCAATGCAAATACCCATATTCATGCATACAAATATTTGCACTGAGCGGGGATCGAACCGCTACGTCACAGAGGCTGTCTTCTTGTTGTTTAATGAGCTATACGAATTAAAATTGAATTGTCTGTTTGTAATACTAAACAGGTTTTAAATCAATGCATATGAGTGTACCTATATAATAATACCTATATAGCATATAGTAGGCTGAGCAGATCTGGCTGAAATTTGCTGCAGGGCTAGGATATATAGATAGAATAATAATAAATAGGTAACGGGAACAGTATTCTACAAGGGCAACAGTTTGCTGTTTAAAAAACCTTTTTAAAAACAAGCTTTTATTATTTACAATATAAGTATGCCAAATTCCAGCTCAATCAGATAACCAGAAGTGGTTGAAAATGGTTTGCAAGATTTGATTACAGACAACAGGACAGGTGAAACTAAATAAAAGCTTGTAAAAAACCTTAGGTTATGGTAAATTAACAATTCTAAGCCCAGTCTGTTGTGGGCCTTCCGTCCGGCTACAGGTGTTCCACTTGAAATAATAGTAAACCTAGTCTGTTTGTTGCCAAGGACAAAAACTGCCGAGCAAAATCTTATTTGTTTTTTTTTTTGTTAGAAACGTCTCAGCCAGACTTAACTGCTGTATGTTTGATTGTAATTTGTTGAGTAAAACCTATTATGATATATGCATATCAGCTTTAGGCTGTTCACCTATTATTAAATGATAATGAAACCGCAGGGTATGTCCAATGTATAATATTTTGATGGGATGTATTAAAAAAGTTGTTTAAATCTTTAAAACATAATTTTACTAAACTGTACAGAGTATGAAAACCTGTTTTCTAGGTTGGAGAACTATGAGATGTTTTCAAAAAAGGTTCTTATTGAAAGTCTACTTACCTATGGTCAGAGAGTTCACTCAGGCCAGCGGATTCCAGTTTCTTTATTTGGAAAGTTATATTTATCCTTTTATATATCTCTTCAGTGATATTTCTACATTTTTCATACTTCGGATCAAGGCTTTGGCCACCCATTGACCATACCTCCTTGTTTTTCTCCAAAGCAGACATATTGTATGAAACTTATTGGATTCTTATTGGATAACTATTGGCGTTTTCTTGATCCGTAGTCTTATTAGACGATTCTCACGTCGGTAATTGAGCAACACAGCCATAATTGTGACAGCAATGTTTTAAAATACAATTGCGAAATGGTTGGAAACTCGCATGTGAAATCCAGCTAAAACAGGCTTGTAATACCACTTTTTAGCACGAATCGAACAAAGACGGATTCATAAAGGATTTGCCACACCTTAAATGTAGCTTTCAAATGTTTTCAGTGCTGAACTCACGTTATAACTCTCAGAAACACCGAGGCATGAAACAAAGGACACTATTTCAACATTTTTATGGTGCTATAAACCCGTCACAAGCACTGATATTTGCAATTAAATTACTCCGGACACAAAATAAGCTCTAAGACTAGATAAAATTATGGTTGTTTCTATCAAACTAGTACTATAACACTAATTAAACAAATAACAATAAAAATAAAAACTAACTTGCCTTCCGGCAATTTTTTTTGATATCTTGACGTTTTTAATATAGTGTTGCTGCTTGTTTGATTAATTGCACATAATTTTAATATAATTTTTACCATAGACAAGCTTATTTTTATTTGGAACAATGAGATCACAAGCCTATTTGGTAGTATTGGAATTTTTCCTAGTGGCAACTCAGCCATGCCTCGTTTTTTATCGGGCCGCGGCCGTAGACCGATATTCTCAGTCAACAATCAACGTATCGGGTCTTAAAAGTGCCGTTAGAGTGTCAGTTTACAAAGATTTTTAAAAACAACATAAGCAGTGCTTTTCAGTAAATAAATAATACTTTTAGTTTTGCACAGAGTGATCCATGGCCGATAACACGAATAAATTAAAAAAAAAAATCATTCCCGCCAATGAAACTGTCATGTCAAAAACTCGCCATGTTTACACTGTGAATTTTTACTTTGCGATTCGTCTTCATTTTACAGATTTTACTTTCTTCCTATATTCTAAGTGAATTTAAGACAGTATACTTAGGTAATCTAGGTATCGTTATAATAGTTATGTGATATAAACGTGATACAAGTAGATAGTAGATAGCCATCCTTAAAATGGCTCTGCGGAAAAGTGGTGCTAAAAATTATACAGCCGCTAGATTAGTGACTGGCAAAATAGAGCCTTGCGCTTTTTGTAATCGAAGTGTTGATGATGAGCTGTTATACGGCAAACTATATGCTATTGGCAATATACAATGTCATTACTATTGTGTGGTAAGTTAATAATTTGACCATATTATGTATTGTTTGTGAAAAAATTGTTTACTTATAAATACGTGGTTATTTTCAAAGATATTTTTCATTAACTGTGCCCTGCGTCCTCCGTCGTGACATGCTTCGATCCCCGTTGCACTTAATTAACTCATACATTACACTTATTAGTTTTATAATTTAAGTATGAAAAATACCATGATTTGTTGACATTTAGGGCTACTTCTCTGCTCTCTTGGGTAGTAGCGTCGTGATTTATAGCTTTTAACCTTCCTTGATAAATGGGCTATCAAACTCATGACCTTTTTTTTATTTGAACCAGTAGTTTCTGAGATTTGCACATTTAGCACAAAGGTTATTAGTGTTCAAAATTTCATTCCGTGTTTGTTTTTTTTTTTAAAGTTAAAGCTTTTTTCCAGCTTTTGTCATCATGTTTGATACAAAAAGGGAAGGACCAACAAGGGTTATTCGGTTTCCTACTTGAAGACATTCTTATAGAAATTGAAAGATGTAAAAAACATGTAAGATTTTTTTTTACTTTTTGATAACAGACTTATTATTTATTATTATATTTTTTTCAACCTGTTATTTTCACTTCAATTATAAATTTTTGTAAATTGTGATTTGTTTTATGAACTGATGATGAAGAAGAACTTATATATTTGGTGTATTTCAGAAATGTTCATTTTGCAACAAAATGGGAGCCAACCTGGGCTGTTCCGTAACACAATGTCGGAAGCAATTTCATCTGCCTTGCGGGAAAGAGAGGAACTCAGTATCACTATTCTATGGGAATTATAAGTAAGTAATTATAAAATGTAAATAGTATAATGTTGGATTGTGAAGGTCAGATGGCAGTCGCTTCACGGAAAATATAGAGGTCCAGCCAAATCCGCAGTTAAGACTGGTAAAGCGGACCCCAGAGTCCGAGGTGAAAGCTTTGGATGCGACTGGGATTAACTCTAGGTTGAAGAAGAATAAGAAGTATGGATCTAGAACTTATAACACGCGCTAGTTAAGCTATGTTTACTTTGGGTCTAGATAGCGCTGTGTAGAATATTATAGTTGTGGAATTTATTACTAATTGCGAATTTATACACACCCACAACTTATAAAACCGGGGTAGACGAGATCTCGGGTTCGATCCCAGGTTCACCATGGCACACACCAATGACTTTTCGACGCTTTTCGAAGTTATGTGTGTATTTATTGCAGGTTTTTAGTGCTTCGGAGAGCACGTTAAGCCGTAGGTCCCGGTTGCCATACAAACATCTATGGCAGTCGTTACAGGTAGTTGGAGCCAACAAAAGCCCAACCAGTCTAACTTGGAACTTCGATATCGCCATTGGTCATAATGACCATTGTGGAGGTCAGATGGTAGTCGCGCCACGGAAAATATTGAAGTTCAGCCGCATCACACTTAGACTGGAAAGCCGACCCCAACTAAGTTGGGAAAAAGGTTCAGAGAATGATGATGATGGGTTAACCTGTCTCTCCTGTTCCATTACAGATCATTTTGCCAAAACCATGCACCAAAACAGAAAATTCCTGAGATTATGGTGAAAGCAAGGTTAAGGAAATCCAGGGATAATAAAATTAAAAAAAAAGTATGCCACTTCAAAGATCTCAAGGAACTCTCATTGAATGATAAGGCTAATGGTAAGTTTCTTTATATACCTACTACCTGTCTGTACCCGCTTCCCATGGGAATTTAGGATCCTTATTCCATAAATAAAAAGTAGTCTGTGTTATGTGAAGGTAATTTCTATCCCTTTTTTTTCAATCGGAAATAAGGCCATCTTGGCTCTTCGAATGCCGCGGTGTAAAGTGACCCAAAATGTACTTCATCGTCTCTTCTCTAGTTAGGGTGTGCCCGTTATGCCCCCGGAAAAGGGTGGGGTGGTATCGTCCTGCTTCTGCTAGGGCGACAGGTGGCAGGTTAATACAGGATATGATGTTCCATTACAGGCACATGATTCTTAAAGGGATGCAACAGGAAGTCCCGGAGGGCCAACTATTTTTTTTTTTATACCACTTGGGTGGCAGACAAGCACACGGCCCACCTGATGGAAAGCGGTTACCGTGGCCTATGGACGCGTGCAACACCAGGGGCGTCACACTCGCACTACCGACCCTGCAAAAACCTTCTAATGCCCTTCTTGAAGAACCCCATATTGTAACCTCATAATTTATCCTTTTCTATTACAGATTCTGGTGCAGACACACAGTCAGTCTGCGTGATATGCTATGAGAATGTGGAGGGCTACCCCACCCCGAATACTTTCTGGCCCCCTTGCTGCGCGAGGGATGCCTGGTTCCATAGAACTTGTTTACAGGTAAAACATATTTATTTTTAACTGAGAAAGAATAAAATAAATAATCTATACTTCTATACTAATATTATAACGAGGTAAAGTTTGTGTGTCTGTATATTTGTTAAATTGTAAGGGGTAATCTCGGGATCTACTGAACCGATTTTAAAAATTCTTTCACCAATAGAAAGCCACGTCATTCGTGAGTGTCATAGGCTATATATTTTATTGGAAAACTGGAATTTACACCCGGGCGAAGCCGGGTCCCGGGTTGCTAGTAATAAATAAATGCAATATTATAACCACACCATTGTGTGGAATAAGAAGACTAGATCCCACAACACAGCGGATCCTAGTGTGGGATCTAGAAAGCCTATGTACTTATGTTTGTTATTAAGACAATAAAATATTATTATTAAGGAAAAACCTACTAAACAGAATTATTGTACTTTTTTTTTAATACTACGTAGGTGGCAGACAAGCACACGGCCCACCTGATGGGAAGCTGTCACCGTGGCCCATGGACGTGTGCAACACTAAGGGTATCACATACACGCTGCCTACCTTGAAGCGAAGGGAGGAGGGCTAGGAAGGGGTGGGGGGAGGAGGGGTACAGTGATCTTTTGCTCCCCTACTTACTTTGGGGAACACAACACGATGGTTATTACGGGGCGGTGTTCTGTAGCGCGGAGGTACTACCCCAGTCGGACTGCTCAGTTCGGACGGGAGATACCGTCGTGTCCTACCTCCGAAGGCTCATGGAATTATGATTTTTATGTAGATATATTTTATTTCAGCGCATGGCGTTAAGTGCTGGCATGCACTATTTAAAGTGCCCCCTATGTAATGATAAGGCAAACTTCTATGAAGCGGTTGTAAGCCAAGGATACTATGTCCCAGATAGGTGAGTATAATATACTACCTTAAGAGCGCGGCTCTGCCCGCGTGGACGTCGGTATTCGCTTTTTTTTTTTTTTATACCACTTAGGTGGCAGACAAGCACACGGCCCACACTGATGGAAAGCGGTTACCGTGGCCTATGGACGCGTGCAACACTCGGCTGTCTCCCGTTTTACACAACAGATTGTGATGAAACTTGCATAAGATTATAAGTTTGACTAAAACCTTTCAATAGTTTTGCGTCCATCGCGAACAAACAGACAAGAAATTCCAAAAATATATATTGTATATATTAGTTTCATTCATAATTATAACACAACCCAAGTTTTTTTATATATCTCCAATGTACAGACATAGTTCCTTTAAATTATGTTTATCCACATTCTAGAACCCATAACACAAGCTAAAAGCTACGCTTACTTTCGGTCTAGATAGCGTTGTGTAGAATATCTTAGAATTTTTAAAACTATTGTTACAGGGATGCCGCATGGGAGTTAGAACAGAATGCGTTTGCAGAAATATATGAGAGGCCTATCAGCTGTTCAGCGGTGGACTGTCGGTGCCCCTCGGGACGCAATCATGACGATGACAACGGGTAAGTTCGCATCATAAAGATATAATAATAGTACGTTGTTTGAGGGGTGAAAGGGACCGGTTACTAATACGGGTGTAGTTTGAAGCCCGATGCGCAGTGGATCATCGGGGAGGGCAAAAGAACTGATTACTAATGAGGGTGTACTTTGAGGCCCAATGCGCAGAGGATCATCGAGGTGAGAAAGGGACAGGTTACTAATGGAGATGTAGTTTGAGGTCAGACGCAAAGCGGAGGGTCTTAATACACACTAGTCAAGAATTGTACATCTGGGTAATACTACTACTAGCGCTTTATACGGTTTATTTCCGCTACTGATACTGATCTATAAGGAAAATAAAAAATAATCTTTCCATTTGTCGATCTGTCTATCTCTGTTACTTATACCGTCTCGTGGAAATCATACCACCAGTCGAGGTGAAGTCATATTGACGTGGCCATTTTAGGAAAACATTGCTTAAAAAAAATTGAAAATCTTTTCTCCTTCCACAGTACTTGGAGTATTAGCGTGTGCATGCTATGTGGGAGTAGTGGCCAGCATGCCGGGTGCGTGACCGAACAGTCCCGGCTTCACGTCCACGTGTGTGCTGTGTGCAAGCCAGCCGCCCCTGAGGATCTCGAGAACTTAGCCAACAGCATTGAAGCTGGTAAGTAGTCTTTAATACGTCTATGCAAATAATAACACATTGTTTGAGGGGAGAAAGGGACATATTACTAACGTGTGTAGTTTGAGGCCTGACGCGCAGCAAAGGGTTTCAATACGCACAAGTTGGAAATCTTGTAGGCGTAGTTTTCTACATATACAAGATTACGATTATGAACATATGAATAAAGAATACTACCATATTTTTTAAACAAATCTTTAATGTACAGACACAAATAATTTATATTGTTATAATATTAAAGGTATATTTACTTTTCTCAGTAATATCACAAGAACAATCACAAACGTCGTCGCGGAGACGTCACGGCCCCGTTATGCCGAGTCGGATGTCGTTGCGTAGAACCAAACGGAATATAAATGGATCTAGGTAAGTGATCATTATGTAATACTAGCTCTTGCCCGCGTTTCTGCCTACGTAGAATTCTGTTGCCTCTCCCATCTATGGGACTCTAATACAGGTATAATAATTTAGAAATTAGAAAACCCGACTGCGTAAGAAACTAAAAAGAAAAAAAACAAGCACTCAGATGTCCGGTGGTCTAGAAACATAACAACTTAACAGTCGGGATCCACTATTCAACAGCCAATCTTATTTTTCAATGGATCCCGACTGTTAAGTTGTTATGTTTCTAGACCACCGGACATCTGAGTGCTTGTTTTTTGGATTGGACTTTCTACTGTCTAATAAAAACCTATGAATTGTTGTTACGCAACTTTAAATCGCTATAGATCCTAAATGGTCAATGGAATCGAAAAATGTTGAAAGGAAACTAAAAATGATTTTTAAATATCTATTCAACGATGCCCCACTTGACATAGTTTGCTGACTTTCATTTTTTAATTTCCACAATATGGCGGCCAGTAGTCGCCATATTGAATTTTCACTGACGTCATGTCTTTAGTGACACTCCCCGGACTAAGAGGAATCGATTGACGTGTGAATCATGAAAATCGGCCCAGGCGTTTGGTTTGTATAGTGCTTCAAAGGAACATACAAACATACATACATACATACATACATACATAGGCTGTTAAACACTCCTTTGCGTTGCGCAGTCGGGTAAAAAGTAGCCTAATGATGCCTGCGGCTCCGCCCGCACGGAATTCGGTTAACGTTTTTAGACATGTCTGGTTCAACTCAACCAATTGCAAACAAACATTTCGAGTCTGACCGAGACCTTTAAAAAAAAATCTGTTCAGTTATTTTTTACATCTATCACAAACAAACAGACAAAAAAAATTGTGTTCGGAAAAGTATCTTTTTTTAAATATATACGTGTACAGACACACTTAACAATTTTATTATACCTAATATATATTTATTAATCTAATCAAATATGTTGCCTTCCAGCGCCTCCAGTTCATCACAAATCACTGCCACAACAGAGAATAAAACTGAAAGTAAGTATATTAAACATAGTACTATATAAATACAAACATTTTATTGTATGGGGTATATGAGACCATACCAAGACCTCCAGACTCAAGCCAACCTCACCTGACGCCCGATTCAGTAACAATAACGCTATGATTTCAAAACGCGTGATTTTAAATTCGATTGGACGGAAATTTGAAAAAATAAACTTTGTTACAAATTACAAAGTTTTACACAAGATTTATTTTATTTTGACAGATCGTACTTTAGTATCAAAATATAATATAAGTCAACATAACATACTCTTGTTTGTAACCGGTCCCTTTGACCCCTCATTAAACAATGTATTGAAACCGTCTTCTTTTCGTAGGGCTTCTAACTACATAAGCCATTATCATGCCACTGGCACTTCAAAAAAATACCATTTAATTTTGGACTGTACTGCTATCAGATTAAAGTCTAAAATTAAATAATATTTTGTAGAGTCGAACATATGAAATTTTTTTATAAATTCTTTTCATTTTAGACTTTAACTGTATAACGGTAAAGTTTACAATTAAATAGCATTTTATAGAGTGTCAGTGGTATGATAGTGTGTTTGCCTTTAGCAGAATCGAGACCCGGTCCCTTTGACCCCTCAATGTACTAACATTTATTTAATTAATTAATTAATTTATTTATTTATTTATCTGGTCCACCAACAATGTTTTACATCAAAGCATAGGTAAAATAACAGTAATTAAGGATAACTTAATACAATGTAAACATCACTTACAGGTAAACACCGCATACAAAAAATTTCAAAGAGAAAATTATACTATGTTAAAATAATGTGAAAGAAACTTAAAACTAATCAATTTACTTATAAATGTCTATATAACTGACTAAATAACATCAATACTTAATATCTTGTTATCCCACAGTTTCAAACACAGCAGCCAGCCGTCTAGATCTCAATCTTAAACCTCCAAAAACATCTACTACGGATGTCTCTCCTGTCCGGCCTTTGAAACTGAAATTCTCTCCGAGTAAGAATTGCAAGCCAGATAGATCTCCGTTAAAAAGTATGAATGTTACAAAGTTTGATTGTTCACCGACAAAGATATTAGAAGAAGGATTGAGAAAGAAGTTCGGTTCCAAAGAAGTATCGGTGAAAGAAGAGTATGTGGATGAGTTTAGGAAACGTTTAAAAAAACCACAGCCGTTGAGCGTGAAACAGAAGATTGTCAAGTAAGTTCTTTTTTGTCAAAGTTGATTTAACGGAGGTAGGACACGGCGGTATCTCCCGTCCGAACTGAGCAGTCCGACTGGGGTAGTACCTCCGCGCTACAGAAAACCGCGCCGTAATAGCCAGCGTATTGTGTTCCCCAAGGTAAGTAGGGGAGCCAGAGCTCACTGTACCCCTCCTCCCTCTACCCCTTCGTAACCTGCCCACTCCTTCCTAGCCCTTCCCTTCAGGGTCGGCAGCGCGAGTGTGGCGCCCATAGTGTTGCACACGTCCATAGGCCACGGTGACCGCTTCCCATCAGGTGGGCCGTGTGTTCGCCTGCCACCTAAGTGATACATAATAAGGGCGTGAAAAAGCATTTGATGAGGCCGTCAAGCTGACCACCACTGTAGCACTATCGGTGTATGTAGTGGTGACCACCTTCCTGAGACTATAAAATTAAGCTTACCATCAGGCGAGGTGAAGTCATTTTGACGTGTTCTATATGAAAAATGATATATTTAACTATTTTTTTGTTTTTTTCAGTGACATTCTAAACGATTTCTTCGACAATTTGCTTCAAGAGTTGAAACAGAAGGAACCTGTAAAGCAATGGTGTTCCCCTAAGAAATGCATGGAAGTTGATAATGACATTATTGAGGTAAGATTTTCATCCCAACCATCCCCCCTCCCCTTTTATCGTGCGCAAATCCCCATGGATACCACTTACGTCGGCCATCGGGGGTGGTTATGTCGGGATCGAACCGACTGAAACCGCGCCCCGTTTCGGGTCTTAATTACCGAGGTGTAAGGTTACCCAATAGGCAAATCCCTCGCACCCCAACTGACACTGGGCCATCTACGGTTTTAAGATGGCCCCCTCGACCCCCTCGTACCCTGGAGGTCACGGGTTCGACTCCCGCTCAGTGCAAATATTTGTATCCGTGAAATGTCTGTTCGCATTAGCGAGGGTGTTTCTATGTATAATATGTATGTATACAAAAAAAAATGTAAAAACACTAGAACCCATAACACAAGCTAGTTAAACTATGCTTTATTCATGTTCGTATAGCAACCGGGACCAACGAAACCTCGATGTGTAAAGAATGGTCACCCATCCTAAGTCTGACTAGCTATAATTACTTAACTTCCTTAGTTTCTACTTTTGTAAAACACTTAATATTATTACAGGTTAAAGATTCTCCTAAGGAAATTAAAGACATCAAAATTGAAGATTCCACTATACCTGAACAGATAGTGGACCCCACATTCGAAGAACACATGTACACTATGTGCAATACTCCAAAAAAATTAAAAACCATCGAAATACTATCAGATTCTAGTCTAGAAATATCAGCTAAAGACGAAATCGTCAATATAGATGTGTTTAAACTCGAAACTGTTCACAACGATCAAAATTTACCACCAAAATGTCCATCGATTAACAAAAAATCTCCATCGATAGATAAAAACTGTCCATCGAATAAGAAATACGGTTTTAAGTTCAGCCCTTGTAATAAAGAAGGCCTAGACGATAATATTGATATAGATTTAGAAAGTTTTAAAAACCAATACTTAGACGAAGTTAGCGGATCGAAGTTAAACAAAGAGAATTTATCAAGAAAACGCAAAAACGATAAAATAATTGTAGAATTAGAATCTAATAAGAAACGTCGGAAAATTAAACGTCGTATTTCGATAAAAAATAAAAATATACAAGTGAAAATCAAATGGAGGAAGGAGCAATTGAAATTGCAGTTTAATGATATAAAACATAAGAAAAAATCGAATAAATATAAACAGTATGTGTTGAATTATTCACCGGAATTGTCCGAAAAACAAGAATTGTCCGAAAATAAACCGGTTTTGGGCAAACCTGATATTGACGTCACACCCATGAAAAGAAAATATGTCAAACAAGAGAAAACTCCTGATAACTTAGTTCAGACATCGATTCAAAAGTTTTTTAAAGTTGCTAGCCCCAAAGAGTGAATCTCCACCATCCCCTTTCCCTTTTTCGCGCGGAACCACCGCTTCCCATCAGGTCCGCCGTGTGCTTGACGACCCAAGTCGTATAAAAAAGAAAAAAAGGGCCAATCTCCGGCTCCGATGGCTGCTTTGGCTTAGGAAACCATGGTGTTCCCGTATTACCCCCGAAGTCTGTTTTTTAAACATAGTTTTATATAATATATTCGTGGCAATTTTTTGTCATATCTCCGATTCTACTAAACGAATTACAATCAAACATATACCAGACTTTAAATCTTGCCCAAGATCCTTCTAAGAAACAAAAATCACATCAAAATCTGCTCAGTAGTTCCTGCGTTCAACACACAAGAATTTAAAAAATATATGTTTTTGTAGTCAGAATCCTTTGTTACATATTCAAAACCACTTATATAACTATCTGTGCCCCGCGGCTTCGCCCGTGGCATACTTCGTCCATGTGGCAGGATAAAAAGTATCCTATGTCCGTCTCCTAGTTCTAAGCTACCTCCCCATCAATTTTCAGCCAAATCGATTCAGCCGTTCCTGAGTTATAAATAGTATAAATAACAGGACTTTCTTTTATATATTAGCTATAGCTAACCCAAGTTTTTTTTTTAATATATCCAGTGTATTATTAGACAGCTACTTTACAATTTTATAATAGTATAGTTATGTTGTACATATCCTTATAGATAATAGAATAACGCTTATTTTTATAGTATATCTTTAAGAAATACTTCGTAGAATTTTTAGAAGTTTTTTTGAAAAACCTGGCAAATACACGTGAACAAAATAATGTACTTGTATTGAAATAAAACTATTTTACAGATACCGGCGGGCGGTAAATTGGCTTAGTTGGTTACTCATACTCACCCTATGAAAATGGCCAGACGCGTCATATGCGCAAAGGTCGATTTTTAGGTCCCCTTTGAGGTACGAACGGGTCGCGGGAGACGCGGTTGCGCCGTCGCGGACATATGATTGGTCCGACTTGACGGACCAATCAGATGTCTCCGAGAGACGTCTTGTAGCGAATCAACGTTCCGTTCGTTCGTACTTTGAATCATTTGATTGGCTCAAAGTGCACGAGGCGCAAACTTACCCCAAACCTGGCCAAGTTACGTGCCTGTATCTGTAACAGCGATTTATTTGGTGTTATTATTATTTACATTAAACACTTCGTCGTCGCATCGGGCAGAAGAGAGACAAGGACAGCATGAGTCGGTTTTGTAAGGCGTTCTCTCTATCGCACACGACGCGGCACCGCGTAGCACTAACCATGAATACTCACACATCAACATCTATAACACCAAATAAATAATATAATCACTATGAAATTCGTTAAAATTAGTCTGTAAATTGTGAATGTATTTTAAGAAGTTATCTTAGCAATAAATTGTGTACGATCAATACTGTTTTTTATTATTTTATTAGCTATACCCACTGCTCCGTCCGCATGAACGATGGTTTTTGCTTTTGACTATACCTCCGGTTCTACTCAACCGATTGTGATCGTAATGTAAGGTTTTAAGTCTGACTAAAACCTTTCAAACAAAAAAACTGCATCAATTTCCGTTCGGTAGTTTTGACGTTCATTACCCTAGAGCAGGGTAGGCGAACCTTTATGCATCAACGTGCCATTTTTTTCTAAAACATGTTTTATGGGGTCACTGGCGTGCCATCAAAACTCTTTATGAAATAATGTAAACAAAAGAGGTATAGGTATTTTTGAAATGTTAGTACACTATGTTATGATACAAGGGAGGTAAGTTGAAAATTACAGCAGAGGCGATATTGCTAGCCCGAGCCGTAGGCGAGGGTTATAAGAAGCAGAGAATAAGGATAAGATTTTCATACCTCATGAGTGTCATACGACGTTTTATAACATATTTGAACACTCCGTAGCATAGGACCATTCTCGTTAGATCGTCATAAAATACCTAAACACATTTTTTACACAAGTTCATCAGCGACGTGCCCAAAATATTGTGCCGCGTGCCACCAATGGCACGCGTGCCATTGGTTCGCCTACCCTGCCCTAGAGGTTTGGACATTAATTGAGCGTTTATTACCTATATCCGCTCGAAATACCAGAACTTGATATGAATTTATGTAGTCACTTTGGGCATTAATCGAGCATTTATTCCGTAGACAGAGAAGGAATTATGCAGTCTGCCCAGTATTTTGGGCTTAATAAATGCCCAATGTGACGGAATAAATCCATCTATAGCCCAGCACTGGATATGTGTACTTATTTAAATTCAAATTTTAAAAATGTGGTCCAAGTACAAATGCCTTCTTTATACTACTCGCAGGCAAGCACACGGCCCACCTGATGGGAATAATTTTACAAGTTATTTCTTTATGATCGAATAGGATTTCCATCAATTTCCATTTGTGATCAGCTGAATAAAATCGTTAATTAATAATTACGATAACAAGAACCAATATTTTATTTACAATAAATATTACAAAAAAAAAATTCAATTTGAAAACGTTTTGAAACTTATCTTACGAAACCGTTACATTGCATTAATTTTACAAAATACATTTTAATTTATTTGTTTCATTTACAGAGCAAAGTATCATTTTTATCAACCGATAGTCAATATTTGATTTAGTTGATAATTTGTTTATAACAGTTAGCAAATAAACAAACAAAGTGAAAGTTATTGTAACGAAGTTTCACAACGCACTCCACTCCAAACTTACGTTTTGACATCTAGAATTTATGTGGTTTGTGGTTACATCCAATCGAAGAAATAATACAATAGAATTCGTAGATTTGTTTGTATTTCATTAGTTATCTAGCAAAACAAACAGTAATTATCCTAAACCAACATTTCGAGTTGATAATTTAGTGAAAACTCAACAACAGTGTGAACAGTAACAAGTTTTAACAAATTGCATACGTGTTTGGTGTCGAAAATTCATCATTAATTTGTTATATTCTATTATAAGAGCGTGTTAATTATCGCAAATATGAATAAAAAGCCTGTTAGAACCGGCCCTAGGATAAGGATCACGAGACCAGCGTTAAAGTTGAAGAAAAATGAAGAAGGGATTATTGATGACCGAAAGTATATATATTCCTGCCAGTATTGTAGACTGAAATTCACGCAGAATATTCAGTATTTTCGTCACATGACTTCGAATCACGAATTACAGCAGAAGACGGCTACTTTTGAGTGTAATGACTGCCAAATTGTGTTCACAAAGAAGACGAACTTAGATCTACATTGTCAGACCCATCACCAAGTGAAAAGCAAATCGAAATGTGAAACTTGTGCTATTACTTTCAAGTCCAGGTATTGTTTGCGTCGCCATTTAAGGTTAAAGCAGTTATTACAAGAAAATTCATGTTTCAAATGTCATAAAAAGTTTATCACAAAGGAGGGTTTAGCTAAGCATGTTGAGAACAAACACACTTTTAAAAATGTTACTTTTCAATGTGATTTGTGTTCTTTGAAGTTCAAAGCTGAGGAATCGTTGAGGAGTCACTTGGCTAGAATCCATAAAAATTTAGTTAGACAACATTTTTATTGTTAAGAGGTTTGAAATGAACTTATTTTATAAATTACCTGTTTATTTTCTGTATGGAGTAAGAAACACAGTCAATTGGTCAAAAATATATACCTGTATGGATTGTTTTTTTTTATATATCAATCATATCAATGTGACTTCACCTTGCCTGATGGTAAGCTAAAGATTGTAGAAATGTGAATCTTACCTCAATATACATAGGGTATGTTTTACTCTGATAGTAATGTTTATAACTCTGTCAATGAAGTAAGTGACTAATGAATTCACACTGGGTTAGGAAATTATTAAAAAAATATATTAGTAAAAAAAATTTCAAGATTTTTCTGCAAGTTAATATCTATTTCAGTAAAATTTAGTTTACCATCAGGCGAGGTGAAGTCATGTTGATGTGACCAACATAAAAAAAAAAGTGTAAAAATCCCCACGGATACCACCTAAGGAGGTATCATATTGTATACGGTTATGTCGGCTTGAACCGACTAGAACTGCACGACTAACCGCTATACTCAACACAAAATAAAAGGCCCGTTTTGACGTTTGTTCTCGTGGCGTAACTAGTTATGTACCTATACGATTCGGTATTCGATACTCAGGATGAATCGAATCCAGTTTGCATGAGGATTTAATCGATTTGAATATGTATGTAAACTGCATTGGATTAAAGTTCTGGTTAGAAAAATTTGCTTAGCCTTTGATTTTGTAGGTATTTTAAAACAATACAATGTTATTAAAGGTCAATTTACTTATATTTAATATTTTTTTTACAATAACATTCACTGAATCACAAAAACAATAAGAATAATTAAATCAGTCTTCAGAATCTAAACACAAGTATTAAAATAAATAAAAATAAAAGTGCGCGTCGGACTTGAAAAAAAATATCTAACTCGATATTTTCTTTCCTTAACTGATTATTAATAGTCTGTGGACTACATGAAAAAATCGTTATGCACAGCACTTAGCCGAGTGGGCGGTACCTGTCAATAAAAAATGTAGTTACCTTTAGAACATTTCAATTGATGAAAAATTAAGAACTTCATGGGCACGAACTGTCAAAGTGGGCCTTTTATTTTGTGACAACTATAAGTTGTTGTACTATAAGTTAAATACCTTCAGTACTTTAACCAAGATTTGAACCTGGGATCTTTCAGTCTTTTTTTTTATTTACTTTGGGGACGCCGGTTGCCGGACGAATGATCGGCCTTACCTTTGCAGGCCGTTTCATCCATTTCCCTTGGGATGAGGGACTATCCCGCAATCACGGAATCTCCCCTAACCTACCTGTTTCCTTGTAGTCTTACTAATCTTTCAGTCTTAACACTGAGTCCTTAAACTCTAAGTTGGATAAACAGGTCCAAGAGTAAGGAGTATAATTTTAGTTTATAAATTAGGTAATCTAAGAACTAAATTAAAACATTCACTGATAAAATGCCTTAGTGTTAAATAATATTTAGTTAGTCTGCTAAACGTTTTGATACTAATATAAACGCTGAAGTGCTACGGGTAGTTGGAGCCCTAAAAAGTCTAACAACAACGGTCTAGCTGCAATGCTTCGATATCGCCTAATGTCACCATTGGGTTGTGAAGGTCAGATGGCAGTCGCTTCACGGAAAATATCGAGGTGCAGCCAAATCTGCAGTTAAGACTGGTAAAGTGGACCCCTGACTCCGAGGTGAAAGCTTTGGATGCGACTGCGATTAACACTAGGCTGAAGAAGAAGAAGATATAAACGCTGAAGTGTTCGTAGAGTTAATTATTTAATATTTATAAACAGTTCCCATGTATATACCGAAAAAATGCAGAGGCAGGCAAATATAGCTATCTATTTTTCTTTATATATACTTTTTTTTTTTACATAAACTGGCGAAATGTGGGTGCTAGCACCTCTGCCTACCCCTTCGGGGATATAGGCGTGAGTTTATGTTATGTTATGTTATTTTTCTTTTTTTAAATTAATGAATTAAAAAAGAATATTCTACGATATTCTACACAGCACTCTCTAGACCCAAAGTAAGCATAGTTTAACTAGCGCGTGTTATGGGTTCTAGAATGCAGATAAACATACTTATATATACTTTTTTGTAAATACATACGTATTATACATAGAAACACCTTAGTTTATTTTATTAATTAGGCACATCACAATGTATTGAAATTGATAAAGGACATCGGCAGGATATATCTATTTTCATGAAATTTTGAAGCTATAAGAATGCTTGGGTAAGGGTTGGCAGCGCGACTGTGAGGCCCCTAGTGTTGCACACGTCCATAGGCCACGGTGACTGCTTCCCATCAGGTGGGTCATGTGTTTGTTTGCCGCCTGAGTGGTATTAAAAAAATAGTGAAATTCTCTGATGTGTCTTGGAGTGACACTGGAGTCATCCAACTATGTGAGGTTGCCTTTGACCTTTTTTTTTTCCGTGCGGAAATCCTCTTGGATACCCACCCCGCGGCCAGCGGGGCAGGTTATGTCGGACTCTTACCGACTATAACCGCACGTCGTCTAGGGTCTTCTGACGCCAGGGTGTAAGGTGGCCCAAAGAGCATTTCCCTCGCACCCCGGTTTCTGTACACCCCAATTCAGCGTTTTAATATTTAATTTAAAAACTGTATAAACCTTTTTAGTTTCTATGTAACATAGTTTATTTATTTTTGTACTTAAGTTATTAGTTATTAAACTAAATTAAGTTAAGTGATTTTTCTTAACTGTAAATATTATTATTATAGTTTATTTTTGCATCAATATCACCAATATGTTCGTAAAATACAGTATGTAATAAAACTAGTGTCCGATTAATAACTGTGGTCAGGGCCGGACTTAGGGGAAAAATATGTGGCCCCCTTTTTTGTGTAAGCCCTTTACACAAAAAAGGGGGCCACATATTTTTATTTAATGTAGGGACGCCGGTCACCGGACGGGTGATCAACCCTACCTTTGCAGGCCACTTCACCCATTTCCCTTGGGGTGTGTGATTGTCCGGCAATCATGGAATCTCCCTGAATCTTACGATCTGGTCCACCTTCAGATCTTCTAGGTCTTGCACGTCCAGTGTGTCTATACCCATAGACTCCCATCGTATCAATGGGGGCTACATAACAGAGAATAAGTTTCACTTATTAGTAATTTTTCCATATTTTAAAAAACTAGGAGGTAGGACACGACGCTATCTCCCGTCCGGAATGAGCTGTCCGACTGGGGAAGTACCTCCGCCCTACAGAACACCGCCCCATAATAACCATCGTGTTGTGTTCCCGCCGGTAATTAGAGTAGCCAGAGCTCACTGTACCCCTCCTCCCCTACCCCTTCCTAGATTCCCCGCCCCATCCTAGCCCTCCCTTTGGTGTGCGTGTGTGACACCTTTGGTGTTGCACACGTCCATGGGCCACGGTGACCGCTTCCCATCAGGTGGGCCGTGTGCTTGTCTGCCACCTACGTGATATTAAAAAAACTAACAATGTACTTGTGATTTTCTGATCGGAAAAAATGATCATCCAGGACGGGACTTGAACCCGTGACCAGTCCCTTACAGGGGGAATGCTCTGACCAACTGAGCTACCTGGACCCATCTTAGATGCTCGAAATTTTCCGATATATTCTACGGCTTAGGGCGCCGGTGGAGCCATCTACCGTAATTCGGTCGAACTACGGAAACAATGAACAATATTGCAATTGTTTTTAAACATTATTTTTAGATTCTCCGGATATACTTGGTTTTTCGTTACATACTGTATTTAATATTGGATATGTGTTGCTAATTTACTTTTAATTTATATTGAGATAATTGTTTTAGGAGAAACGATTTCAAAAAATCTATATCAACTATTTTATGCAAACACCTATGCCAATAGTCTGTCTTAAACTCTTGCAGGGCAGGATTTAGGGGACCCTGGGACCTCCATAATGGACTTTGTAGTTTTTTTGAGTTATTGATTTTTTTTTCGTTATAAATACTCATAAAATCTACTTGGTTTCACAAAAATTTATTTATGAAAAATAATTTAAAAGGTAGGTCATTTAATTGGGAACCATTGGTGTCAATCGCCCCATTAGCTTTTTGATACCGTAATCCGTCCTATAGCTTGTGGTGTTAGACCTAGTTAAGTGCATATTATAGGTAATACAAGATAATAATATGCACTTAACAATTATTTTAACAACTGTACATTATTATTACCAGTTGGAGCATAAGGACCTATTGGTACCCCGTGCTTCATCCAGGTGGAGATCTTAGGTGAAGCACAGGGCTGCACCCATAATTTAGAGCCAGCGGGCTTCAGTCCATTGTTGCCCCAAGGCCTAAATCCGGCCCTACTGTCGTCTATATTGGTCAGTATCTAATATTCTTATTTAACAATAGACTGTATTGTATATTATCATGCTCGATTAGGCAGATCTGTTTACATTTTAGTTTTAAGTAAAAAAATATATTTATAAAAATATATCTCGGTATTTCATTTTTAACTTCCTTCGAGCCTTTCCCAAACTCAGTAGGCACCTAGTGGTCGGCTCTCAGTATAACTTGACGGCCGAATTTTGATATGTTCCGAATGCATGTATTACCGCAATAAGTAAAATTCGTTTAGTAGTTTTTTTTATATAGGACACGTCAAAATGACTTTACCTCGCCTGATGGTAAGCTAAAGGCAGTCTCAGGACTGGGGTCACCACTACATACACCGGTAGTGCTACAATGGTGGCCCTCAGCTTGACGGCCTTATCAAATGCTTTTTCACGCCCCGCTTAAAGGACCCGGGATTTGAAGACGTAAAAACTACTTAAAGGAGTTTGATGCGGTATTTACGGTGTTTATAGAAAGGTCTTGCGTGGCAATGAAAATATTCATACAAATATTTGCACTGAGCGGGAATCGAGCCCGCAACTCTGACTTAGCAGTGGAACGCTCTATACCGTCATCGTTACCGGTTAGCCACAAGTTCTTCTTTTAGGAAATCCTCACGAATGCCACCTCCGGCTATTGGCCTGTGACGGCAGTGTCTCCCCTATGAGTGAGAGATGCAGGCTGCCGTCTCTCTTACCCAGGGTTTACAAGTGGAGGTCCTAGTAGACCATGCACCCTAGCTATTAGTTCACGGCCACGGTAGATGCCGTACTGTGCAAGATTTTGGAGTGTGGGCTTCACTACTCCAAAACCTTGCCAAGTTAAATGCTGTACACTATAGGTACTTGTTTGTGGCAAATTGCGTCGCATATAAACAAGTATAGTGTACAGCATTTAACTTGGCAAGGTTTTGGAGTAGTGGGGCCCACACTACTCCAAAATCTTGCACAGTTAGATTCCGTGGCCGTGAGCTATTATACGAGTCCGTTTTTTTCGTGCGGAAATTTCCAAGGATCCAGTTCCCCACTGGGAACAGTTATGTCGGCCTTGAACCGACTAAAACCGCACGCCGTCCGTGTCTTTGAGCGTCGGGGTCTAAGGTGCACAAGAGACATTTGCCTATCACCCCGAAGTCGTGAGTCATGTCTGCAAGCAAGTTAATCGGAAGTATGACCTAACATTCATTAAGTAATGATTATTAATAATAATCACAGATAATATAATTATATAGAAGCAGAAACATTACATAATAATTACAGATAATTAATTTTCTTGAAGTCACGTACATTTTCGCGCCTTTTATTTTTAGAGATCCGTTAACATATTCTTATGGCGCGTGGAGGAAGTCAATATTTATAGCGCGGGTTCGATCCCCGCTCAGTGTAAATATATGTATGCATGAATATGGGTATTTGCATCGGTCTGGTCGTGCCTCGGAGAGCACGTTAAGCCGTCGGTCCCGGTTGCCATGCAAAAATCTATGACAGTCGTTACGGGTAGTTGGAGCCTTAAAAAGTCCAACAACAATGGTCTAGCTGCAATGCTTCGATATCGCCTAATGTGGCAGTGGCTTCACGGAAAATATCGAGGTCCAGCCAAATCCGCAGTTAAGACTGGTAAAGCGGACCACAGACTGAGGTGAAAGCTTTGGATGCGACTGGGATTGACGCTAGGTTGAAGATTGTCACTAATATTGATCTGCAATCAAAGACAACTAGTATCACTATACTGGATCGCAATAATACGTAGGAGTAAATATTAAATGTAAATATGCTACGACATTCTACACAGCGCTCTTTAAACCCAAAAAGTACCTAAGCATAGTTTAACTAAGTAGCTTGTATTATGGGTTCTAGAGTGCGGATATACATACTTATTAATTATTATACATATCACACTTATATAGACTGACATACTCAATACTCATGCATACAAATATTTGCACTGAGCGGGAATCGAACCCGCGCCCCCTTTTTAGCAGTCAAAAAATGCACTACCGCTACGCCACAGAGGCCGTCAATTTAAATAAATAAATTTTCAGTAAAACAGATGCACATGCTACGGAACCTTATCAATTAAAACCAGCCCACGGAAAAGACTGCTATTAAACATAAACAAAAAAATTGTGTAACGATTCGTTATAAAAGGCGCCATTTTAAAAAAACGACTTGTTTTTAAGTTTTTTTATTTGAAGCAAAGGCAATGGGCATATACAGCCTAGTTGTTTTATTAATTATTATTGAACAAGTAATTTGTGATGACAACACTAAAATTGTGGAAACTGAGCAGGGAAAAGTGGAGGGGTATCTGGCAACAAATGGACTTTATTATGAGTATTGTGGTATTCGATATGGCGTTGTAAAGGATAGATATAGGGTGAGTCTTCTCTTATTTTTTTTACACCACTGAGGTGGTAGACAAGCTCACGGCCCACCTGATGGGAAGCGGTCACCGTGGCCTTTGGACGTGTGCAACACCAGGGGCGTCACACTCGCGCTTGCCGATCCTGAAGCGGGAGGAGGTATGGGGGGGGGGGGGGTAGAATTGGAAAGGGATTAACAGTTTCTGTGCTGGCAATGCAAGAGACTTTGGTCTTCCCGCAGACAGCACAGAATCCCTCCAGTGAGCTCTGGCTACCCTACTTACCGCCGGGAACACAACACGTTCACGTAACACAATATACTTAGCAATAACTGCTTCGACTACCGAGTAAGGGATCGCAAGTTCGATTTCCTCTCAAAACGATGTTACAATCAGGGCACAACACTAAGATGACGATAATGATGAAATTGGAAAGCGAACCTTGAACTCCGAAAAGGAAGTTCTAGATGAATATTTAACCATTTATTCTGCTGTTACAGGCTGCCGAAGAACCTCCTCCACACGACGGCATCTACAGAGCAAAGAATAGAGCAGTTTTATGTCCCCAATTCCCAGCCAATGATCCTTTAGCAGCCCCAAGTGACAATGAAGATTGCCTTATCTTAAATATCTATGTACCTAGCTTCACAAACTGCACTCTACCCGTTATGGTGTTCCTCCATGGTGGTGATTTTGGCGTTGGAAGCAGTTCCCCACACTTTTACGGTCCACATTTCTTAGTTAGCCATGGTATAATTGTTGTTTCAGTTAATTATAGATTAAATGCGTTGGGTTTCCTCAATTTGGGAGTCAAAGAAGCTCCAGGGAATGCTGGTTTGAAAGACATAAGAGCAGCTTTGAGATGGGTTAATAAAAATATTGCAAATTTCGGTGGTGATGAAGAAAATGTTACTGTTTTTGGACATGGAAGTGGAGGAACTGCAGCTATATATTTAACTATGTCAGAATCTTGCAAAGGTTTGTTCAAGAGAATTATTTCTGAAAGTGGAACTGTGTTTACTCCGAAATCTTTTGATGCTAATCCTATAGGAACTGCTTCTCAAGTAGCTAAATCGCTTGGCGTTAACACTTTAAATGTTGAAGAACTACTAAATATATATACAGACGTCCCGATAGAGAAATTAGAAGAAGCAATTGGAAAGCAAATGAACGCAAAGTCAGTATTCTTACCATCAGTTGAGGAATATTACGACGAAGATCCATTTTTGACTGATACACCTTACAATATTCTGTTACGTGAAGCTTTTGAAGCATTCCCAGCTATATTTGGTTTAAATACAGTCGAAGGATTAGCGACTACCCTCGATTATTACACAATAACAAGTCAATTGGATAGAATACTGAACGAAGATTTCTCTTGTATCGACCAAAAATGTTTCAATGTTTCGAAAGAGAAGAAAAAAGAGATCTGTAATATTTTAAAAGACACATATTTTTCTAATGTAACTAATGATGAATCCGTGATTGGAGGATTAATTAATCTGAATTCAGATTTTTGCTTCGTCGGCCCTATGTCTTTATTCGTAGAAATGTATGCTAAGAAATCGAATAACGATGTGTTTCAATACATTTTCAATTATATAGGAAATAGGAATTTAGGAAGACTTTTGACGAATACGACGCTTGAAGCTACGACTTATATGGATGAACTGTTTTACGTGTTTGAGTTAGAGAGATTGCCGTTACCAATGAACGAAGATGATGCAAGAATAGTTACGTTTATGACTATGATGTGGACTAATTTTGCTAAATATGGGTAAGTTTATATACCAGTAATCTCTTTAATATTATAAATATGAAAGTTTTTGTGAAGATGTTTGGATGTCTGTTACTCAATTACGCTCTAACAACTGAAGAGATCTGGCTGAAATTTGGAACAGGGATAAATTATACTCGTAGTCTGGAATAACACATGGGCTACTTTTTATTTCTGAAATAAGTGCCCACGGGTACTGCTGACCCACCTCCAACCTTCTAATACCCTTCTTGAAGAACCCCATATTGTAGACGTTAGGGAACACCACAGCAGGGAGATCATTCCACAGCATAAGCGTGCGCGGAATAAATTTCCTCTCATACCTCACAGTACGCACCGTTGTCGAATGCAACGTGTGAGAATGGATTCCTTGCCTATGGCGAGCGGTGCGATGATAAAATGTGGCCGTGGGCATCATATCAATACCTACAAAGAATTCTTTTGAACACATACCTACCATCTCTCCTAATTTTAAACGTATACTTGCTACGCCTACTGAAGTTAACTTTTTTACAGAACTCCAACTCCGGACACAGAAAATGGTGAATGGATGCCTTATCCCCAACAGCTGGCCATCACTCTGGAGCCTCAATACGTGTCTCCATTGACGCCAGAAAGAGCGTATTTCTGGCGCTCATTATACAGCCAATATGGCGCCGAAATTGAGCGGGAGAACGACGATTGTCATTGACAGTTAGATATTTGTAATCTATGGTTGTACAGATAATAAAATAATTTATGAATTTAGTTTTAGAAATAGGTACGTCTTGAGCTATGATTGTGATAACTAATAAAATTGTTAGCCTTGTATTTGAAAATGTTCTATTTTTTTTTATTGGCTGCTGCCTTGTGGGTGCGGGCCAGAAACTCCACGTGGTGCACACGGGCATCGGAGGAGAGCAACGCCTCCCACTCGTCACGGGAGATGCCGTTGCCTGCGGCAAATGCGGGCTGAGGCAGCAGTGGCCCTCTAGAGGTGCTGCTCCGAGGTTCTCCACGTGTCCCTCTGTACAGCAGAGGGTACAGTGGGAATGACAGTACGGCCACCTGTTATCCTACAGTCTGACCATCGCCATCTTCAAACCGTAGATAGCCCGGGGTCAGCTGGGGTGCGAGAGATATGCCTACTGGGTATCTATTTGCCGATACGGCGTATCTGCGGGGATGGCATCCGCAAGATAAAAAGGTTGATGACAATATTAAAGAAAAGACTTGAGGAAATATTTTTATTAAAAAATCTACGAAATTTCTTAAAATACGATATAATTGTTTCGTTGTGCGAATCTTGAATATTTCTACGAATTGATATAAAATCTTAATTTATCACTAAATATACATACACATATTATATTGATATATATCTACAGATTTTATAATTATATAATTTAGAAAGATAATAACATTGGGTACCCCAGTCAACAATCCCCTTTTCCGGGGACATGACGGGTAAATCTAGATTCCCAAACCCGTGGACAGTGACGTGCGGTTTTAGTCGGTTCGATTCCGACATGATAACTGCTGGCCGCGGAGGTGGTATCCGTGGGGATTTCCGCCCGAAAATAGGATTGTACAGTCGAGGACAAAAATTGCTTGACATTGATTATTTTAATTTCAAATAAACAGACAAACAAACTCTTCAATTTTATAATATTAGCATAGACTTACTCTTATAAAACGTCCTAATTTCAATACAATGCCTTACATCCTACCAATCGTTTTATAATATAAAACCTTACCAACTATACATATAGGTATATTTATTTAATTTATATTTTTCCACTCCACAGTAACAATTTTTATAAACACTTCTTTGAAATAAAACTATTTTTAACGAATTATATCGGAATTTATTTGTTGTTATTTCACTATCCCGACGTTTCGGTTGCTTTTCAGCAGGTATTACTACATAGCACTATCTATATCCAAAGGAAGCGTAATTTAACCAGCTTGTGTTATGGATTATAGAATGTAGATAAAGATACTCACATTATAAATTATATATTTATAAATACATAATCTCTACATATTTATAAATAGGAACTCCCCAACCAATATGGAAATATACATATTCATGCAAACAAAAATTTGCACTGAGTAAGAATCGACCCTTCGATCTCCGACTTAGCAGTCAATCTACCTCTACACCATAAAGGTCAACAAAATACCCGAACAAATGAACAATATACATAATATTGCATAGAACCCGTTAAAAATAGTTTAATTTCAATACGTAATAATCTCATAAAACTTCCGACATTAAAATATTCCCTAAACCCTCCATCACAATGCTTTCGCATCTTTTTAAAAATTTCCATCACCCAAAAAGCCTGCTATCCAAACTTCAAACCATAGACAACAATTGAACGCAAAGGCAACACTCACACAGCCTTCAACTAGAGCTGTCACTGTCACTCTCGCTAGTGTCGTGTTTCTTCTTTTTCTTCTTCTCCCTGTGTCTATCTTCTTTCTTTTCTCTTCTCGGACTGCGCTTCGGGCTTTCACGTCTAACGCGGTGATGTCAAATGCCTGAGTCGTCTGTGGTGTGGTGGACGTTATTCAACGATTCCTCGGAGCTTTCCGATTTTTGTTTCTTTTTACTATAGAAGAGAATAGAAAAGAATATTAGTTAGACTCATGCTCTATTTGAGAAGGACAAGGGTTTATTCTCAATTAAAGCATGGGGTGTACGATGATGATTATTTTAAGCACTCCACGCTTATTAACTTTTTTTTGAGTTATTTTTCGCTTTCTAATTTTTAAACTATCATTTTTCAGGAATTAATATCCAGATTTCCCAGTGTCCCCCAGTGGGGACTAGGCTGGTGGGGGTAAATGGGATCAACATAATGTATACCGAAATTTAAAACACACCCCTTTTTCTGCTCGGTTAAAACATGAGGTGCACGATGATGATTGTTTTTTTTTAATTTTTCACTTTAGTTTTTAAAATAATGTTTTCCAGAAATTCGTTTCCAGTGTCCCCCAGTAGGGCTAGGCCGGTGGGGGTTAGTGGGAGTACTTATATTATATTTGAATCAAAATTGTAGCTCACTCTTTTTTTCTTCTCAGTTATAGGTATGGGGTGTAAGTTCTAGGAAGGGATGGGGGAGGAGGGGTACAGTGTGCTCTGGCTACCCTACTTACCTTAGGGAACACAACACGCTGGTTATTATGGGGCGGTGTTCTGTAGCGCGGAGGTACTACCCCAGTCGGACTGCTCAGTTCGGACGGGCGATACCGTCACTACAAACCGATATATTTTGAAACTCACCCCTTTTTCTTCTCCGTCTCCGTCGACACCTGATCTCTGAAGATCTTGTTCAGTTCTATTTCTTTTATCTCGTCAGAATTGGTCAGAATTATTGCTCTGAAACAAATATGAAAAAATATTCTACGACATTCTACACAGCTCTCTCTAGACTCAAAATACACATAGCTAAAACTAGCTTGGGTTATGAGTTCTAGAATGCGGATAAATATACTTATCGTACATACACTCATATCATTATTCTCTGAACCTTTTTCGCAGCTCAGTTGGGGTCGGCTTTCCAGTCTAACTATGATGCGGCTGAACTTCGATATTTTCCGTGGAGCGACTGCCATCTGACCTCCACAACCAATGGTCATTATGACCAATGGCGATATCGAAGTCCCAAGTTAGACTGGTTGGACTTTTGTGGGCTCCAACTACCCGTAACGACTGTCATAGATGTTTGTATGGCAACCGGAACCGACGGCTTAACGTGCTCTCCGAGGCACTAATAAACCTGCGATAAATACACACATAACTTCGAAAAGCATCGAAAAGTCATGATTGGTGTGTGCCATGGTGAACCTGGGATCGAACTCGAGACCTCGTCTCAGCAGTCCATTACCCAGACCACTAGGCTACCGCGGTACCTACCTACATACACTCATATTGATTTAAAACGTTACCGTAATATTACAAACAGACACACCAATTTCATTTATATGTATAGGAAAGCCGACATAGTAGGTATCGTTTGTAGCAAAATTGCGAATTATAATTTCGTCCAACAATACGTTTGACCCGCACAGATTGTAACATTAGCTATATATATATATACAAACTGTTTGTATAGCCGTCTATTGTCGGGTAGAAGGTCGAAACTTGACATGAACGGGTTTCGAGCAACCCCTAGTGATGGGGCGAATATCGATGGAATAATTGTGTTGTTATCGATAAAAGTGAAATATAAATTTCAATCACAACCCCCCCCCCCCCTCCCCAACTCCTCAATGCCTTCCCCTCCGGGGTCGGCAGCGCAAATGTGACACCTCTGATGTTGCACACGTCAATAGGCCATGGTGACTGCTTTGCTTCCCATCAGGTGGGCCGTGTGTTAGTCTGCTAACTAAGTAGTATAAAAAAAATACTAAAACCGCACACCGTCTTCAAATACCCAGGCGTAACAGGTGTCCTAAAAGGTATTTCGTTCTCACTCCGGCTGAGCCAGGGCCATCTCCGGCTCCGAGATGGCCTCATGGCGCTTGGGAATCACGGTGTCCCCGCCTTGATCAAACCGCATCAAAATCCGTTCAGTAGTTTTTGTGTCCATCGCACACAAACAGATCAAATTTACTTAGGTATTAAAAAAATATATTTTTGTTTTCAGATTCGATCATAACATAATCCAAGTATTTTTTTAATATCACCAACACACACAGCTATTTAATAATTTTATAATAGTATAGAATAATATCGATACCGACTCAGTCCCAACCCTAGAGGGCGCGGCAAACGACGCCAGTATCTATCTGTAGATATTCGTCGGTGTGGGGTCGCGTTGTGCTTTGATTTGAACTAGTTGTCCATCGTTTTATTGAATAGTGGGACATTATTGACTTATCTATCCATCCATCTATCTAAACTATTATAAAATTGTAAAGTAGCTGTGTCTGTACATTGGAGATCTATATTAAAAAAAAAATGAACGTTTCTGAACAGAAAATATTTTTTTTTGAATTCAATTATTTTTAGGTGGCAGACAAGCACACGGCCCACTTATGGGAAGCGATTTTTCTGTTTATTTGAATTAGGTACGACTCAGAAACGACTGTGCCGATGCAATTTTTTTTTCTATCTGTCTGTTTAAAAGAGGCAATGGAACGGCTGAGCCGCTGAGCCGATTCTGACGAATCTTTCACTTTTTTCATGCGGAAATCCCCACCAATCGGTTGAGTAGAACCGGAGATATACCTACTCAAAAATTAATAGCGGTTTATGACGTATTAAAAAAAAACTACCTAGTAGATCAAACCAATTTTCGGTGGTAGTTTGCATGGCAATGTACATTATAATATTTTTTTAGATTTATCATCTCTTATTTTAGAAGTTAGAGGAGGGGGAGGGAAGCATATCAATGATGTTAGAAACCTCAATTTTAGCATTTTTGAAGACCACACGTATAGGTTTGATGAAAAAATAAAAAAAAATCAGTTCTTAGTATGGGGACCCCCAAAATTTTACGCTTTTTTAATATTTTTGTGTAAAATTCTTAATAATGCGGTTCACAGAATACTTACCAAGTTTCAATAGCATAGGTCTTATAGTTTCGGGGAAAAGTGGCATACATACGGACATACAGACATACGGACAGGTTTTTTGCCATTTGGCTACGGAACCCTAAAATCGCGAAAACTGACGTACCTATGTAGTAGGTATAGAAGATAGAAGGTACTGACCTGATCCGTCCGCCGTCCCCGCGGTCGTGTCTCCGGTCACTGATCACCGATATGGAAGTCTCGCCGATTTCGTGTTTCCTCTTGTGTTTCTTTGACTTGTGTTTCCTACCAATATGAAAGGCCCTTTACATTAAGTTGAATTAAATTATTTAAGTAAAAAAAAATATAATTAAAAAAACTCTATTAATTTTAGTTTTTTACGCAGTCGGCGTTCACGTTCATAGGCCACGGTGACCGCTTCCCATCAGGTGGGCCGTGTGCTTGTCTGCCACCTAAGTAGTATAAAAAAAAGTCGGGCGTAAAAAAACTAAAAATAAAAAAAAAAACAAGCACTCAGATGTCCTGTGGTCTAGAAACATAAAAACTTAACAGTCGGGATCCATTGAAAAGTTTGATTGGCTGTCAAATAATTTATCTATGTCTACCCGACGCCAAGAATTAATTACACTTTTTCATTCGCTCTACAAAACATCAATTAATTTTAGACTTTACCTTGATAACAATAAAGTATGACTTCACCTCGCCTGATGGTAAGGTAAAGTCACGGGAATACGGGTCACCATTACTTACACCGATAATAATAAATTCTTCGTTGAAGTTACCCTACTGTTAAAGAAAGGAGTGTAATGTTTTTGTAGTCGGTTAATATTACTTACCCATGTTTCTTGTCCTTCTCTTTCCGGTCGCCAGACTTGGGTTTACGTTTTTTCTTGTATACGGAACCCCCGTTGCCTTCGTCGACCGTCTCTAGGTGTAGCACATAGAGTCGGTATATCTGAAGTAGGATTACCTGCGCAGAGAAATCGTTCGATATCCAAGTAATTAATATCCCACTACTACTATCTCACTATCCCATTATACCACTATCTTATTGTCCCACTAGCCTACTAGCCGACTATGCCACCAACCTATAGTATCTATAACCTATTATACTATCATAATATATCCTACTATCCCACTGTCCCATTGTCTCACTATCCTGCTCAATCAAAAGATTTTAAGTATAGATACAGATAGAAACACTTGGGCCTCTATTCTGCTAAAGGCAAACCACTGTCATGCCACTGACACTCTAAAAAATGCTATTTAATTGTAGACTTTAATGTTATACAGTTAAATTCTAAAATGAAAATAATTCAATAAACTTTTTCATTCGCTCTACAAAATATAATTTTATTTTAGACTTTTTTAAACTGATTATTTATTTATTTATTTTGCAAATGTAGGTAAAAGTTGTAACATGTTCATTATGTAGGTATCACTACATTTGGCCTTTCGGCATGCAAAATTAACAAAATAGAAATAAGTTCATGCACTAACATTACATTACAATACACATTTCATTACAATAAATTGGATTATAGTCTCGTAAAAAAAAGAGAAGAAATGTCAAATATATCGAATTTCAAATAATAAAATTAAAGTGATTAAATTCATTAATATCTAGGTATATAACAATGTCCGGATAGATTAATATTGTAGGAATGCAAACTCAAAATAATAGTAGGTAACTGATTCCTATAAAATAACAGTCCAAAATTAATTTTTGAAGTGTCAGTGGCATGACAGTGGCTTGTTTTAACAGAATCGAGGACCTGGAAAGTCAGCAGGTTTGGATGGATGGATAAGAATTTAGTTACATTTCATCACTTACCAGCGTATTCTTGCAAGTGAAAAATATATTCATGTAGTTGATGATTTTGTAATGACAAATGATGAGTAGCCTGAAGGCCAGGAACGGCGCGTCCTGGAGAGCGATGTTCATGATGATGGCGCACACTTCGATGGTGCAGCAGCAGGCGCGGCTGTTCCTGTGGGGGAGACAGGACTTGAAGGCTATGGACGGACAATCGCACACTCATTCCCACTACTGTAACTCCTGGGCTATACCATGACCTCATCATCATTCTCTGAATCTTTTTCCCCACTCAGTTGGGGTCGGCTTTCCAGTCTAACTGTGATGCGGCTGAACTTCGATATTTTCCGTGGAGCGACTGCCATCTGACCTCCACAACCAATGGTCATTATGACCAATGGCGATATCGAAGTTCCAAGTTAGACTGGTTGGACTTTTGTGGGCTCCAACTATTACCCAAACCACTAGGCTACCGCGGTTTTTCCATAATAATATATTATATGGCTATACCATGACCTCTTTAGCAATTTTCAATGGTGCAGCAGTAGGCTTGGCTATTCCTGAGGGTAAGACAGAGTCATACAGCAAATCAATTTTTTTTTTTATTGGACACGTCAATATGACTTCGCCTGAAGGAAAGTTAAAGCTTTGTCACGCTCCGCTTAAAGGCCCCGGGGCTGTAGGAGGAAGGAAACACGTGGGCTGGTAATCTATGGCTATGGACGGACGATCCTACCCTCATTCCCACTGTGGCCTATGAACGTGAGCAGCATCAGGGGTGTCACACTCGCGCTGCCGACAGTGGAGGGGGGAGACTTGGGAGGTATGAGGGGGGGGGGGGGGCGGTTTGGAGATGAGGATTGGGGGATGAGAGGAGGATTGTGAGCTCTGGCTACCCTACTTACCTTGGGGAACACAACACGATGGTTATTATGGCGCGGTGTTCTGTAGGGCGGAGGTACTACCCCAGTCGGACTGCTCAGCTCGGACGGGAGATACGTCGTGTCCTACCTCCTTTTACATACATACATACCAACACAATAAGTTAATTAAAGTAAAATGTACACACAAAAGCTATAAAGCATGGTCGCATGAATTTCTTACGGCAATAATAACCGTTATTTTTAAATGTTCAAATTTCAGAACGAACACATTTATTATAATGAATTTACACATACAATAAAATAATGTATAATAATGTATAAGATATGTATAACAATTTAGAAGTAATGTATAAAATATGTATAAGTAGGTATAGTTAGCGGATGATTGCGAGGTAGGAATTGTATGAAAACCTGTATGTTATGTTTTGTAAAAAATATTAGAAAACCAGTCGAATATAATAGCCAATAGCCAGGCATTTTTTAAACTACAATAATATCTTTAATCGACTAGGGTCTATGACGCATACATGCGTCAAGTGAGATTCATTGCCACGCTAATGACGCATATAAGCGTCAAAATAGGCAGCCGATGACGCATATATGCGTCATCGTAGAATAATATTTGTAGCGGTAGTAATATGGGAGAGTTTTAAAAAAATATTTTTAATATTATCACACTTCCCTCCTCGCATTCATCCATCCATCAAAAAGTGCCTCAGTGTCCATGAGCGAGCGTGCTTGTGTATATACGTACATGTCTGACCTATTAGCCGCCCCCCTCGACTTCCGACTCTTGGTCGCAGTCAGGACAACGGTGAACTGCATCAGAGACCATGACCATATCGCCAGTGTGAGCAGTACGAGGACTTTCTCTGAAGCCACCTTCTCATCTTTGAAGGAGTCGAAAAATTCTATAATGTCCGCTGCTGTACCTGTGGGTAAGAGATTGAGATGAGACGAATAATTTGAAAGGTAAGTACCTACTCGAAGTATATAGAAGTCTGGGTAAATAATATTTATTGAATTAAAAGTACTTTTGTGAGATTTTTTGATATTGCGTGTAATTTTATTGGATTTTTTGAGCTTTTTTTATATTGGACACGTTAATATGACTTCACCTCGCCTGATGGCCAGCTAAAGGCAGTCTCAGGATCAGGGGTCATCACTACATAGACCTTGTATTAGATATTTTTGCATTTTATTCGATTTTAATTGGAATGATTGCATTTTATTCGATTTTATTGAAAGTTATTGCACTTTATCGGACTTAATCGGATATTATTGCATTTTCTTTGATACAATACGTTGTGATTTAATTAAGTTTCTTACCAATGTACACCAGTAACAGTTGGCTGAGCTGGTCCCTGGTGAGGTCTCCCTTCGGCAGTAGCCAACGTCCCACAATGAGAGTCAGCATCAGGAACTGCTCGATGAGGGTCACCCACATGTCTGTGGGGATTTTTGTGGCGCCGGGTATAGGGATCTCCGTCTGGGCAAAGAGTTTTAACATTATGCAATTTACAGAGACATAATTAAAGAGTCTTTTGTAATATTCATTGTGTACCTTCCTACCTATATAATGGCAGTGCCATAGCACTATACAAATACACCGAACTGAGGTCTCTGTTTGTAAAATTAAAATAACAAGTTTTAAATCAATACAACATATCGAGCAAAAAATCAATTCTTAATTTTATTTATCTATTTGAAAGGTCTCTGGAACGGCTGGGCCGATTTAGAAGGGACTTTGGCTGATAATTAGGTAATTTATAAGATGTTCCATAGGGTAGTTTAATTTTGAAAAAGCATAGGTTCCGCGTGTAAAAATCAAAACTTTAGAAATATAAACGAAAACTAGTTATTACATTAGACTGGCTGTATGCAACATATTATACAATTACACATCCAAATCGATGCAAATAATAGATCTTAAGAATAGGTAAGTCCAAAATACGTACATCTACGAAGGTGACATTGATCATTTTCTTCTGCAGTCTCAAGTCCACTTTGTGTAACTCCAAAAGCCATATCGCCGGGACCACCAGACCGAGGTAGATGAACACTGACGGGCAAAACCTGGGAACAATACAAGTCTGTTACAGTAGTGTTACACAGGGGAGTCGTGGCAAGGTGGTAACTGACTTATAGTCAATGAGGCATATATGCGTCAAATATAATAAGCTGCACCAATGACGCATATATGCGTCAAATAGAATAAATTACGCCAATGACGCATATTTGCGTCATTTGAACAATCTTGGAGGTCAGTGATAGTAATTTTTTAAAATAAAGGTGGTAAGTTTTTGAAAAAAATGTGTTTATTTTTCTGTGTGTTTGAAAGAGGCAATCTGGAATGGTTGGACCGATTTAGATGGAACTTTTACTGGCATATAGGTAATATTATAAGGCGTTGATAGCAATCCATTAATGTCCCACTGCTGGGCACGGGTCTCCTCTCCTCTAACGAGAGAGCTGAGAGGGTTTAGACCTTAATCCACACACGCTGGCCTAAAATGCGGGTTGGTGGATCGGACATGTCCTTAGAACTTATTCTAGGACATGTGGGTTTCCTCACGATGTTTTTCCTTCACATTGGTGCTGTCCGGCCGGATTCGAACTCGATACCTCTAAGAAGAGGCCGCGTCCTTATCCATTCAGGTACCATTCGCTTAGGTATATAGCGTAGCTTATTTTAATTTTGGAAAGAGTTCCGCGTACCTTATAAATCGAGATCCACGATAGTAAACAAATACATAATTTATCGCAGAATGAAAGTCATCCCCATAAAATTCCACAGCAATTGACTACGCTGCATATTAGCAATCCCGTAGATTATGACGTCACCTACCATTAGGCGAGGTAGGGCGCGGCAGGAAGCGACTGACGGCTGCTAGACTGATTGCTAATGTTCTAACAGCCCTTGTACCTCACCCTATAGTTAAAAACTAATGCAAGAGCTCCTCACTTCACGATAAATCTACGAAATTTGCATTATCAGTCGACTTTACTGACTAGTACCTACTTATCTACTAGTTACTAAGGTATTCTGCCGGCCCTAAGTCCCTACAAGTAGGTAGTGTGCGCGTCAGCTGATCAATGTTATCGCCCGTGAATTACGTGAACTAAGTCCTATTAAAGCACTGGTGAATTTGTGATGGTAGCTAAATGGATAAGGACGCGGTCGCTTCTCAGAGGTATCGAGTTCGAATCCGGCAAGACAGTAGGTACCAATGTGAATTTTCATTTTGTGGAATATGTGCTAATCACATGATTTACCATCTGTTGACGGTGAAGGAAAAAGATCGCGAGGAAACCCACATGTCCTAGAAGAATTTCTAAGGACATGTCCGATCCACAAACCCGCTTTAGGCCAGCGTGTGTGGATTAAGGTCTAAACTCTAAACCCTCTCAGCTCTCTCGTTAGAGGAGAGGAGACCCGTGCCCAGCAGTGGGACATTAATGGGTTGCTATCAATGGTTAATTTGGGCCTATAAGTAGCTCAAGCCCCCCTGTGAAGGATGCTCAAATGCGAATCAAAACTTTGTATAAAATAGCACTAGGTATAATTTTATTTTTTTTTAGTCCATAGGCTCGCGTTTGACCACAATCTCACCTGATGGAAAGTGATGATGTGATCAACGAATTCAACGATAGAGCACCGACTAAAACCCTCGTCTAGGGTCTTCTGTTGCCAGGGTGTAAGCGACCCCATAGAGCATTTCCTTCGCACCCTTTTTTTCTTTTTTCCGTGCGGAAATCCTCATAGATACCCACCCCGCGGCCAGCGGGGCAGGTTATGTCGGACTCTTACCGACTAAAACCGTCGCCTTAGTCTTCTGTTGCCAGGGTGTAAGGTAGCTCATAGAGCATTTCCCTCGCACCCCGGCTTGACCCGGGCCATCACCGGATTCGAAACCCCTTCAAGTCTTTTTTTGCGATTTATTATACCCAATTTTATCAGAATCTGTTCAGTCATTTAAGCGTGAAAGACAGACAGACATAGTGACTTTCGCATTTATAATGACAATGGCTATTTCCCATAAAAAAGCGACCTTGATGATTCATTATTTAACCCTAAACAGCCTCTAAAGCGTATTCGCTTCATTACCCGTTCACAAAACATCAAAATGTCACTGACTTGCCTAACCCAGGCGTCGAAAGGGTGAGTTTAACGACTGCCCGGTCGATATTATACCCGAAACCGCCCTATAACTGTACGGTTTACTATCTGTTTGGGTTAAGGGTCGAATATTATGGACTAGCTGTTGCCCGCGGCTTCGCTTGCGTCAAATTGTGATGTTCCTGGGACTGCGGCACACGGGAACCTTCTTGGGAGAAAAAGTAGCGGCCTATTGTGTTAATCCAGACTAACTATCTATCTCAATTAAATTTGAAAGCAATTATTTTGCATGCTAAACTATGCGCAATGATTTTCTGATCGGAAAAAGTGATCATCCAGGACGGGACTTGAACTCGTTGACCAACTGAGCTACCCGTTCTAGATGCTCGAAATTTTCCGATATATTCTACGGCTTAGGCCGCCTATGGAGCCATCTACTGTAATTCGTTCGCACTACGGAAACAATGAACAATATTGCAATTTTTTTTAAACATTTATTGGTCTGGTCAAACAAGGGACTGATCACAGGTTCAATTCCCGTCCTGAATAATCACTTTTTCGATCAGAAAATCATATTAATCTATCTCTGTGCGGATATCCCCATGGATACCACTCCCATCGGCCATTTTTTTTGGCAGACAAGCACACGGCCCACCTGATGGGAAGTGGCCACCGTGGCCTATGGACGTATGCAACACTATGGATGTCACAAACGCGCTGCCTACCCTGAAGGGAAGGGTGGAGGGCTAGGAAGTGGTGGGGGGAGGTGGGGTACAGTGAGCTATGGCTACCCTACTTAGCGGTGGGAACACAGCACGATGGTTATTATGGCCGCGGTCTACTGTAGGGCGGAGGTTCTACCCCAGTTGGACTAACCGCTCGCCATCTCGGGTCTTAATTATCAGGGTGTAAGGTTACCCAATAGGCATATCCCTCGCACCCCAGCTGACCCTGGGCCATCTACGGTTTTAAGTTGGCCACTTTGCGGTGGGGTGTAGATTGACAGGCAGGCCCGCAAACCCTCTACTAGATATTAAGTACCTCCTCTCAACAATAAGTAGGTACTTAGTTCTATAAGTGTTGTATGATCGCTGTCGGTGATTTACAAAGCTTTCGTTAGTCTCACGAGTGCCATTAAGTGTAAGTTAAATAATACAGTATATGTTTAGGCTCTTGATAAAGATTATTATTCCTATTTCTAAGCTATTTGTTCTATACTGGTACTTATATACCATCTATAAAATAAAGAATTTGAATTTGAATTTGAATATTTCTATACATACTATTCCTTCTATACTGGTACTTATTATACCATCTATAAAATAAAGAATTTGAATTTAAATTTGAATATTTCTATACATACTATTCCTTCTATACTGGTACTTCTTTGCTGGTACTTATTATACCATCTATAAAATAAAGAATTTGAATTTAAATTTGAATATTTCTATACATACTATTCCTTCTATACTGGTACTTATTATCTTATACTATATAATTCAAAGTCCTGACTGACTGACATAGAGACAACGCACAGCCTAAACCGCTGGTCGTAGAGACTTGAAATTTGCAGAATATGTGTGTTTTGATGCGTAGAGGTGTACTAAGAAAGGATTTTTTAAAATTCGAACCCTAAAGCCCTAAAAAGGGCTAAAAACGTGCTTTTGCCAGAACTCAAGAACGGCTGAACAGATTTTCATGATCTATGATTTGTTGGATTTGTCTCCGCCTTGAATAGCATATAACATAATTAAAAATATATGATTCATTCAGGAAATTTAGTAATAAAACGAAAATTAGATGTTGCAAACGTTTTTATCGCCATCTATAATAGTTGTCATAGCAACAGGAACTAAAATTGACTTTGTCTAAATTTTCATAGAGTAATATCCTTTACTTATTTTTCCTCAAAAGTAAATAGAATATATTAATTTTTAGGGTTCTGTGCCTGATTAGGAAAAAAACCTTATCTCTTTGTTATCCGTCTACCTGTCTGTCAAGACCTCTTTCTTAAGAACACGTACCTAGAGGAATCAAGTTGAATTAGATAAAAGGAATGTTGCGGATAATGCTTGGCATTACACGAAGCGTAATATCCAAACTGTGGTCTCACTATCGACTAATAGGTGGTTTGACCTACCATCTCCTGGCCTGCACTCATGGAGGACGGAGGTCGTTAAGTTACCTTCGGCGACGTTAGTGAGTCACCTGCACCGCAATCGGAGAGTTTTAGGAAGCTGTACCTTATTTTTCGTGCGGAAATCCCCACGAATCTCTCCCCTCCTCTGGCCAGTAGGGACGTAATATCCGACTTGACCGACTAAAGTCGACCTCCATCTTGGGTCTACAGACGCCGAAGTTTAAGGTAACCCTTGACCCTGAGCTATCCAAGGTTTACTGATGGACATGGCTGTTTTAGTGAGTTCCTGCATTGAGTAGGCAGGGTGCTGACGTTTGAATGCCACCATTGCCGGGGCTGATCCGTGGGCACACCACCTCTTCATACACTGGTAGAGTCTCCAGAGTAGATAGAGTGGCGCCATGTCCTAGAAGCAGACGTCGGTGGGGCAAACCTCATGGTGAGGTCCCTGGTGCCGACCATGGTCATCATAGAGAGTATGTGGAACGCCACCGCTTTTTTTGTGAGGCAGTAATGCGCGCAGAAGTGGTGGTGGAAAAGCTACGGGAGAAATCTAGCACTCCCCCGTGCCGATGAAGGCGCACCGGGCGGCGTAGTTCGCGGAACCATCTCCGTCTTCCATGAGTGCGAGCCTAGGGTGACGGTCGAGGCTAACCGTCCGTAAGCGGACCCAGGGTGGCAGGGTGTTATATTTCCACGCGCGCTTTTTTATAGAGATGGGGTATTTAGATTCCTAATAACACGTCGAGGTCGCCAGTGCTGTTGGGGGTTTCTGGGATATCCTTTCTAGGACACACCAGATTCCTCGATCACACAGGCATTGGTAGGACTCCGACATACCAACCTCTCCGCTGGCTCCATTGAGGTGGAGCCCGACGGGGTTTTTGCGCACGAAAAAAAAGGGGTATTTCCCTTTGGGCTAGAATCCAGATATTTAGCAGAAAGTAAAATCTTATAGCATAAGTACAGGGAAAAGTCCGGAAAGCATCAACCCAATTTTGTACGGAACTGCGTGCACGAGCCCAATTTGCACTTGACCGGTATTTATTAGTATATCCTCTTTCTTTACTTTCATGAACTTCTTGAATGTTAAATTAGGTTGTCAAATGTCAATGTCTGTAGCAAGATTTTAATAATAAAAAAATCAGATTTTCGCGATTTTCGGAATTATATAATGTTCACTAATTTGAAATAGTGCATCGAATGTGAAAGTGTAATGCAACTATGATGAAAGGGTTTTTCAAAGGGCCTCTTCCGAGTCACACATACTTTGGCCAGAGCAGCTATCTAATCCCCATAAAATCTAGAAGACAATGAAAAAGGATAATGTTGGTAAATAAACGGGCTTTGGCCGCGATGCATGGCACTGTACTTTGAAGGGTTTGATAGAACTTGAGATGAAATGAATACGTTTAGCTGCAACCACTGATTGCGAAGGAATAGACATTGAAAGTTAGTACGGGCAGTCCCTCAGCTTAAAAAAGACTTGGTGGCAATAGCCAACATTCACGCGGGCGGAGCCGCGCGCGGGTACGCTAGTACCATCTATAAAATAAAGAATTTGAATTTAAATTTGAATATTTCTATACTTACTATTCCTTTTATACTGGTAAGTACTTATTATACCATCTATAAAAAAATAAAAAAATAT